>CM066162.1:65872053-66475387 GCA_033629205.1 Lithocarpus polystachyus | reverse complement strand
CTTGTTAAAAGAAACAAGGATAATGTTGTGTTCAAGTGTAACTAATACACTAACATCAACGTGGGACTTTTTCATTTTATTATTATTTTTATCTTTTTATTTAGATAACCACTCAAAAATTAGTGGTTCGTAGAGCCCTCCAGGACTCATAGCCAAAGAAAATCTTGGCCGATGAATAGTGAATACACAGTTATTCACTTGGTCCTCAGTGTAGGACTAACAGAATGGGGCGTTCCATTTTAATCACATCTTCATCATTTATAGTCTAAATTAAGCATGTAAACTGTCGTTTTAAAGCTTATGGAATGTACTTTCAAACCATTAAAAAAATTTGACATCAAACAAGATTTAGTGGGTCAAAATAAACCTATAAATTTCAGATTACATGTAAACAATCAGAAAATTACAGCATTTTATTTTTCTCTCTACATGCCATAACATGCTTCTAAAAATTACAGATCTGAAAATTAAAAATTACATAAACTTTTAATTTTAGCATGCATATAGGATTACATATATCAGAGATCATGGCATCATTCAAGAGTGAAAACAAGCATAAAATGGCTCCGATACCAATGTTGAAAAGTTATATATTTTACTAGTGGTCATATAGACACATTCCTTTTTGGGGAACAAATCACCAAGTCGCCGGATCTTATTCTTTGCTTGCTTTACAAACTCCTTACGATCTCCTTTGTAGAACACCTCCAAGTCGCAGGAGAGGCTACTAGAGTCCCTCCTAATTTCCACGTTCCAAATTATAAGAAACAGTAGATGGTATCCCGGAGAGATGGTTTATTTTGAGAAAGCACTCAAAAACTATATGTATGTTCACTCACTGTATCTCTCCCTCATCTGACTGATGTAGGAGTATTTTAAATACTAGTAGAGATTCACTTAATATCAGATATATGTGATCCCTAAAAGATCTCATCTATTAAGTTTAAATTACTCTACTACTGATATTGATAACTCATATCAATATCTGTTAAGTTTAAATTACTCCACTACTGATATTGATAACTCATACCAATATCAGTTAGTTTAAATTTGAACTAACTTATCAGATAACCCATATGGACGATCCATGGGTCATGGTTTATGGGTTGGGTCAAAACTAGCCCAATTTCTAACATCTCCCACTTGTCCACACTAGGTACTACAATCAGAAATGGCTCCTCTCTATCTCTTGTCCAATCCTCTCTTTATACAAAAAAATGGAGTGTCCGACCTGACGAGAAGGTGTAAGGTAGGAGTACTATATTAAGTCACCATCTAAACTAACATAGTACATCACTCTTAATATCTCGTCTATGCCCCAGATTATTTGATCACACCCGATCAAGTTTCTTTAATCCTTCATGAGTTCAAAACTCAAAGCAACACTTGATCCTATATCATATAATATGCTCATGATTATGTTGAAAAACAAATTCCTCATAATTGCCTGGGCTATGAGCCACAAAATAAATGGTGTGTTCTAAATAATCTTCCTTACACACTCATGTCAATTCATTCACACTCCGTATCTTCAGATTAAGCCGGATCTAGTTCTCAGTCGCCTCAAAGACTTCAAATTGAGCCAGATATAGTTCACAATTGTCTCAAGATTTTAAAATTGAGCAGAGTATAGTTTACATTAATCTAGATATAGTTCTCAATCGCCTCTAGATTTTCAAATTAAGCTAGATATAGTACTCAGTCGCCTCCAAATGTTCAAATTAAGCTGTATATAGTTCCCAATTGCCTCCAGATTTTCAAATTGAGCCAGATGTAGTTCTCAGTCGCCACCACAACTTTAGATTGAGCTAGATATAGTACTCAATCATATTCAAATTTTCAGATTAAGTCGAATATAATATGTCAGTTCGTTTAGACCCCTTAAACCCAACAAATTAACCTAGTGAATTAGCCAAGTGATTAACTTAGGTAATTTAATTAAATCTAGGTTAACACAAAATAAACAAAAACAACAAAGCAGCGGAAAATAAATAACACAAAGATATGATGACCCAGGAAACCACACCGGTAAAAACCTGGGGAGGATTTGACCTAGCTATCCTCAAGGTAAACTGAATCCACTATGAAAGAATCGAAGTTTACACAACAAGACTTAGACCACTAACATCTTATTGCTACCCAAGTGTAGGAAACTTACTACCATGACCCCATGATAGCTCCGAGATCCACGGACTCCTTCTTTCTTGAATTCTTCAGCAAATCCACATGCGCACTTGCTTGTATATCTTTGTGCTCTTTTGATTCTGCAACTGTATTGATTTACACAACTCTTGACATGAATCTCAAGTTTGTAAACCCTAAGTGTATGTGAAGGTAAACACCTCTAGATCTCACAAAGAGATTCACAAACACAGCATTCAAAACTCTAAAAACATGGCTAGGGTTTTCCCTTATATACTTAGGGCAAAATATAAAACCCTATACATTAAATGGACTAGGGCTGAGTTGGAAAATTCTGCAGAAAAACGATCTGCCCGATTTTCGATCGAACGAGTCTAATTTTCGATCGATCGAGTCTGACAGAAAGTTAACAGTAATTCTGCACAACAACTCGATTCCAACTTTACATTAAGACCCATACTTTGAGCAAGTCTAACACAAGACTAAACATTGTTTTGATCATGGTTTGCCAACATACAAATTGAAGTTCTAATACATTAGTTCCTAATTCTTAGAACCTAACAAACTCCCCCTTTGGCAATTCGTGACAAAACACAGACTTAACAAAAAGCTCAAAGTTTACAAATTGAAATAGTCCATTACAAAATAAATAGCCACTTAGACAATTCAACCTAAACTACTATCTAACAGTTGCAAGGTAGACAGCAGCTCAACTGAAAACAACCTGTATATTCCTGTAACACTTAACAAACACATAAACGCATGTGTGGAAGAAAGAAACAAGGAATATATAAAAAAAACTTCTTGATTTCACATAACACAACATAAAGACATATATCATGAATAACATCATAAATATAAATCAATAAGCAATGAAGTATAGTGAAACAAGAAACATATCAATAACCAATGTATCACAAAATATATATCTCCTAATCAAGAGCCAAAAAAGTAAATACAAAGTGAAGCGCCTAGATACACTCTAATAACTCCACAAGCTCCAAGGTATCACAAAAAGCTACAAAAGCTCACAACTCCCCCTAAAACAAAAATCTCCTTTACAAAAATCTCCAAGATATACAATATGCACTCCCCCTTTTTGTGACGAATTGCCAAAAGGCACTCACTCACCATCAAAAGGAGGTGGAGGAGAACGATGAGAGCTCGCCAGATCAGCTCGCAAGGCACGTAGGTCATCAAGGATGTCCACCAATAACTGACCATGAGCCGCCTGAACGGTCACGACAGTATCCAGAGTCCGACGAAGGTCAGAAACCTCATCAAACGGTGGAGGAACATCAGTAGCAGCAGCAGCAACAGGATCAGCAGATGGCTCAGCTGCAGGAACATCTGTAGAAGAAGAAGGGGGTGGAGTGACACTGGAAGGCTCTACCTTAGGACGCTTAGAGCTAGCTCGTAGTTGAGCAGCCCTTTGCCTCAAAAAGGTAGCACCAATAGGAGCAATAATATGAACAGGCTCAGAAACAGGAAAATCATCTAGACCAAGAAGAAGGAGAATCATATGAATGAAAACAGGAAAGAATAGCGCATGAGCCGTAGAGCTAGACCGATGAACCTCGTTCAAAGAACGAAGGAACAAATGAGGAAAACTGATAGGAGCATCAGTAACTAGCGCATACAAAAACACACATCGCTCAAGAGGGATGGTGTGGACATGAGAAATAGGCCACAAAGAATGACACGCTATCCTAAAGAAAAGATAGTGCAGCTCGGAAAGCTCAGCCGAAGTGATCCGAATATCAGAACCCCACTGGATAGAAGACCCAGTGATGTAAGACAAGACATCATCCAGAGGAGGAGACTCCTCATAGGGAAAAACAGGATGGTCAACAATGGGCACACCAAGAGCATCAGACACTACCCGAGGGGTAATGCGATACTCCACACCACGTAACCACACCTTTACCAAGGTGTCGTTATCGTAGACATGGATAGAGAGGTTCGAATAGAACTCTCTAATCAAAGAAGCAGGAGGAGGACGCTCAAAAACAAGTAGAGGTAACCAACCCCGACGCTCAAAGTTCCGTCGCACCTCAGGATCAACCTCATCTAAGATAACCCTACGCTCACCCCAAATTTGACCCCTAAGATTAAGGGTCTCATAGGTCTCTTGGTTCTGGGCAGTAGGAAACCGATCACTATCGAAAGAAGGTGAAGGGTCAGAAGTCCTACGGGCTCTAGTTTTCCTAGGCATGGTGCTAAGGAAAGAAAGGAGAGACACAGAAAAAGAAGAGCAAAAACCAAAAACCAAGGGCAGACTGCAAGTTAGCACAGCATAAAATATAGAAAAATAGCAAATCTATATGATGCATGAGCATGAACAGCAAATGATGCATGTACTAATGCAGTAACAAGTTCAAGCATGATTCAAATTAACAAAATTGGCTTGAGCAATTAATTTTTATCAAAAATACCCAATTTGAAAACCCTAAATTTTCAAAACACAACAAAGTGATAAATTGATCAACACAATAGTTAATTGACACAATATAATGATCAAATTTATCAATCCAACAAGCCAATTTCATCAATCTCAATTAAATTGAACAAAACCCCCAATTTTCTCAATTTCAAGCCCTAGAATTTCAAATTTTCCTCAAGACACCAAATTAACCAAATTAAACCATATGGAGTGTTTGAATACATTGTCCCCACAAAAACCCATGAAAAATTTGAAAGAAAAAGAGCCAAAATCAAGCCCAAAAAGACAAAAATCCTAAATGCCGAAAATACCTATAAAATGCATGAAAAATGCATGAATCTTGAAAATAAATGCAAAGGAAGGGGCAAAAAGGTCTTACCGGGCTTGAAGGAGTGATTTGGTGCAAAAAGAACGGAGCAAGACGACAAAATCCAGCCAAAAGTGATTGACCGGTTGTTAGGGAGGAAAAAGTCTTTGAAAAGATTTTGAAAAAGTGAAAAGACACGTGAAAACTTCCCTTTTTAAAAACAACCAACACGATTTTCGATTGATCGAAAATTACATTCGATCAATCGAAAATACCTTCGATTGCTCCAAATTCAACTTGGATCGATCGAGTCAACCAGAAACTTTTATACTGATTTTGAAACAATTTTGATCGGTCGAAAAACAGTTTCGATCGATCGAAATTCTGGAAAAATTAATTTTTTTGAAAAACACACCAATTTCAGTGTAGTCACTTCTCAAAGCATCAAATTTTATGAGAAAAATGCATGAGTATGAGATGAGATGTTTTCCAAAAATATATGAATTCAACCCAGATTTCTCAAATCAAAATTTTCTTTCAATACCCCAAAAAAAATAAACAAGCAAACAAGTTCTGCATAAATTTCCAGAAATTTTCAAACTTGGTTGGTCAGGCCAAATAACACACACAAACATGTACACAGTTTAGCAAAGAATAACTTGTGTAGTGTGTGCAACTAGCATAAGCTTGAGAAACATGTGAGGTGATATACACATAGAGATCAATCACAATTTCTACAAAATCCATCACATGAATTTGAAAGAGACTATGACTTAAAGAGTTACATCCTATAACTCTCACATCTCCTAGAATAAAAGCTTGCAATCATGTAAGTTTCTTGATTTGCCTCATTATTCAATTTAATTGATTAGAAACTTAATAAAATAGCCGGGATAATGTACACACCAATTTTATTTGAATTTGTGAGATTATTATAGCCCAATAATGTACACACCAATTTTAATTAGAGGCTACACCTTATGTTCTTTTTGTGCATGTGCTACACTTTCTCGAGCACAAAATCTTATGATATGCACTAAGGTGTTCATGATTGGCTAATAAACAGTGATGAGATGGTTATTTATGCCTTTCTCAATAAGTTCAAGTCCAACAATCAAAGACATAAGACTTCAAGATCAAGATCATGCGATCAACAAATATAGCATCTTCCCACACAGCATGCACAACAAGATTTTAGCTAGTAGAGTGCAATAGAAATAAGTGCATCAAAGCTAAACAAGGTACATTAACATGTTATGCAAAATTTGATTGACCAACCTTGTCTTCAAATTTAAGAAAAAATAGCAAAAACACAATTTGCAAAAAAAATTTTTTTTTTTATACTTAAAAAAAAAAAAAACACAACCTAGAATGAAATGCATGAATGTAATGCAATGCAAATCCTAGAAACAGAGGTCACAAAAGATAGAGCAATGAAGCACAAGGACCATGTCAGACAGACTCAATTAGATTGAGCCTTTTGCATCCAAAACTTTTTAGATGCAACTTTTGCATTGGAGTTATGATTCACTTTAGAATTCGGAGCAACTCCAGGATTGGAATAAAGGTTTAACGCCTTTACCAATTCACCAATAAGTACCACAGGATCGTGTACTTGGGGCACAGGTACTTTAGTTTTATTTGCTCGCTTCGCAGCTTGCAATTTAAAACAATTTGGACGAATGTGTCCAGGTTTTCCACAAAAATGACAAACCCATGCAGGCTTATCATGCAATTTGCCCTTAGTAGAAGTAGAAGCTCTAGAATGAGAAGCTTGAAGATCAACCCTAATCTTTCTAGGTGGAGTAACATCTATAGGCTTGACAGGTTCACTCACCAAGGGTTTGACAATCTCACTCTTAGGAGGTTCAGAAGAGGGAACAAATTTAGTGGAAGAAGATTTAGGCACAGAAATACTTTCCTCAAAACCTAAACCAGTTTTATCAGAAGAAGACTTTTGAATGCTCAGCATGTGATCAAGTTTGGAGCTTGCAGACTTATTAGTTTGTTCTCTAGCAACAGATAAATCAAGTTCCAAACATTTGACTTTATCAAGTAGGAGCATGTTTTCAGTTTTCACATTATTCAAAAGCTCATTTGCATCAAACAATTTCACAAGTAAAATTTTCTTTTCAAGTTCAAGAGATGCAATTTTCTTCAAGCCTAACTCAACATTCATGGCATCCTTTGCAGCAACTTTGCAAAGTTTATTGTAGGCTTCCTGTAAATCTGCATCCTCAGAGAGTTCCCCATCAGAAGGGTTCTCTTCAACAGACATGCTTTCATTAACTACCGTAGTAGCAGTGAAAGCAATGAAGTTTCCATCCTCATCACTAGCGGATTCATTGTCGGAAACTTCATCATCACTAAGGGTTATAGCCATAGCTTTACCCTTAGACCTCAAGTATGTGGGACATTCAGATTTTAAATGACCATACCCTTGACAACCATAACATTGTTGTCCCAAAGAATTATTAGAAGATTGACCTACTTTCTCCTTAGGTTTTTCAGTGTTATTGACCTTAGTGGGATCATTCTTCCTAAAATTCCTAGGTTCAACAGTGTTCTTGCCTCTTGCCCTTCTGTTATTGTTCCTAAGAAAGTTTCTAAAGTTCTTGGCAAGATAGGCAATCTCTGTAGCAGAGAGTTCATCATCAAATCCACCATCCTCAACATCATCAACAGACTTAAGAGCCATTGATTTGGATTTGTTAGTCTTAGGGAGGTCTAACTCATAGGACTGAAGAGATCCTACAAGTTCTTCAACAGGGATGGAGTCCACATCCTTGCTCTCAGTGATGGCAGTCACTTTGGGTCTAAAATCCTCAGTCAAAGATCTAAGAATCTTCCTAGCAATTTTAGGTTGATCATAAATTTCACCCAAATTATAAGCAGAATTAACAATATCATTCAATTTAGCATAGAATTCATCAAAAGATTCATCATCATTCATTCTAATGCTTTCAAATCTAGTAGTTAATTGCTGCAATTTATTTATCTTAACTGCCTTTGTGCCTTCATGCACAGTCTGGAGGATATTCCAAGCAGTATGAGCAACCTCAACATTAGAGATTCTCTTAAATTCCTCCATGGAAACAGCATTAAAGATAGCATTCATAGCTTTGCTATTGAAAGCGGCTGCCTCCTTTTGAGAAGTTTGCCACTCACTCACAGGAGTAGTGGGCTTCTCCCATCCGTACTCAACGGAATTCCAAACTCTCTCATCAATGGATTTCAGGAATGCTTTCATCCTTACTTTCCAATAAGCATAGTTGTTTCCATCAAAGTGAGGTGGAACAACAAGAGAGTGTCCGTGTTCCATGACAACAGGGGTCAAGGATCAGCTAAAAGATCAAAAGATCAAAAACAAAAGCTACCCGCTCTGATACCACTTGTCAGTTCGTTTAGACCCCTTAAACCCAACAGATTAACCTAGTGAATTAGCCAAGTGATTAACTTAGGTAATTTAATTAAATCTAGGTTAACACAAAATAAACAAAAACAACAAAGCAGCGGAAAATAAATAACACAAAGATATGATGACCAGGAAACCACACCGGTAAATACCTGGGGAGGATTTGACCTAGCTATCCTCAAGGTAAACTGAATCCACTATGAAAGAATCGAAGTTTACACAACAAGACTTAGACTACTAACATCTTATTTCTACCCAAGTGTAGGAAACTTACTACCATGACCCCATGATAGCTCCGAGATCCACAGACTCCTTCTTTCTTGAATTCTTCAACAAATCCACAAGCGCACCTGCTTGTATATCTTTGTGCTCTTTTGATTTTGCAACTGTATTGATTTACACAACTCTTGACATGAATCTCAAGTTTGTAAACCCTAAGTGTATGTGAAGGTAAACACCTCTAGATCTCACAAAGAGATTCACAAACACAGCATTCAGAACTCTAAAAACGTGGCTAGGGTTTTCCCTTATATACTTAGGGCAAAATATAAAACCCTATACATTAAATGGACTAGGGCTGAGTTGGAAAATTCTGCAGAAAAACGATCTGCCCGATTTTTGATCGATCGAGTCTAATTTACGATCAATCGAGTCTGACAGAAAGTTAACAGTAATTCTGCACAACAACTCGATTCCAACTTTACATTAAGACCCATACTTTAAGCAAGTCTAACACAAGACTAAACATTGTTTTGATCATGGTTTGCCAACATACAAATTGAAGTTCTAATACATTAGTTCCTAATTCTTAGAACTTAACATAATACTCAGTGGCCTCTAAATTTTTTGGTTGAGACGAATAAAGTTTTCAATCGCCTCTAAAATTTCTAATTGAGCCGGGTATAGCTCTCAGTCACCTCCAGACCTTTAGATTGAGTGGGATATAGTTCTCAGTCGCCTCCAGATCTTCAAATTAAGCGAGATATAGTTCTCAGTGGCCTTCAAATCTTCAGATTGAGCCGAATATAGTTCTCAGTCGTGTCCAGATTTTCAGATAAAGCCGGATATAGTTCTCAATCGCCTCTAGATTTTTAGATTAAGATGGATACAGTTCTCAGTTGCCTTTAAATTTTCAAATTGAGCAGGATATAGTTCTTAGTCATCTCAAGACCTTCAGTTTAAGTCAGACATAGTTCGTAGTCTCCTCTAGATTGAGTCAAATATAGTTCTTAGTCACCTCTAGATCTTCAGATTAAGCAGGATATAATTCTCAGTCACCTTTAAATCTTCAGATTAAGCCAGATATAGTTCTCAGTCGTCTCCAGATTTTCAATTGAGCCAGATATAGTTCTCATTTGCCACCAAATTTTCAAATTGAGCCGGATATAGATCTCACTCGCCTTTAGATCTTCAAATTTAGTCGGATAAAGTTCTCAATCATCTCAAGACCTGCAGTTTGAGTCAAATATAGTTCATAGTCACCTCTAGATTGAGCCAAATATAGTTCTCAGTCACCTCCAGAACTTTAAGATTGAGCTGAATATAGCTTTCAATCGCCTGCAAATCTTTAGATTGAGCTGGGTATAGTTTTCAATTGCTTTCAAATCTTCAAATTGAGCCAGATATAGTTCTTAGTTGTCTCCAGATTTTCAGATAGGGCTGGATATAGTCCTCATTCACCTTCAGATTTTTAAATTGAATCGGACATAGTTCTCAGTCACCTCCAAATTTTCAAATTGAGTCGGATATAGATCTTAGTTACCTCCAGATTTTAGATTAAGACGGACATAGTTCTCAGACGCCTCCAAATTTTCAAATTGAGCCGGATATAGTTCTTAGTCATCTCAAGATGTATAGTTTTAGTCAGATATAGTTCGCAGTCGCCTCTAGATTTTGTCGAATATAGTTCTTAGTCGCCTCCAAATCTTCAGATTGAGCGGGATATAATTCTCAGTCACCTTCAAATCTTCAAATTGAGTCGAATATAGTTCTTAGTCGTCCCCAGATTTTCAAATTGAGTCAAATATAGTTCTCAGTCGCCACCAAATTTTCTAATTGAGTCAGATATAGATCTCAGTTGCCAATAGATCTTCAAATTTAGCCGAATATAGTTCTTAGTCATCTCAAGACCTTCAGTTTGAGTTGGATATTGTTCATAGTCACCTCTAGATTAAGCCGAATATAGTTCTCAATATAGTCTCCAGATCATTAAGATTGAGCTGGATATAGTTTTCAGTCGCCTGCAGATCTTCAGATTGAGCTGGATATAGTTTTCAGTCGCCTTCAAATCTTCAGATTGAGCCGGATATAGTTCTCAGTCCCGTCTAGCTCTTAAAGATTGAGCCGGATATAGTTCTCTGTCGCCTCTTAATATTCAGATTGAGCTGGATATAGTTCTTAGTCGCGTCCAAATCTTCAGACTGAGCTGGATATTGTTCTTAGTCGCCTCTCGACCTTTAGATTGAGCCAGATATAGTTCTTAGTCATCTCAAGATTTTCAGATAAGGCAGGATATAGTTCTCATTCGCCTTTAGATTTTTAGATTGAATCGGACATAATTCTCAGTCGCCCCCAAATTTTCAGATTAAGCCGAATATAGATCTGAGTCACCTCTAGATCTTCAAATTGAGCTGGATATAGTTCTCAGTTGCCTCCAAATCTTCTGATTTAGCCGGATACAGTTATTAGTTAGCTCTAAATTTTTAGATTGAGCCCGATATAGTTCTCAGTTGTCTCCAGACCTTTAGATTGAGCCAGATATAATTCTCAGTCGCCTCCAGGTCTTCAAATTTTAAGATTGAGCCAGATGTGTTTCTCAGTGGCATCTAAATCTTTAGATTGACCTACATATTGTTCTCAGTCACCTCTGTATCTTCAGATTGAGCTGGATCTAGTTCTTAGTTGCCTCGAAACCAGCAGATTAAGCTGGATATAATTCTTAATTGTCTCGAAATTATTAAATTGACTCGAGATTTTTAGATTGAACTGAAAATAGTTCTCAGTCGCCTCCAAATGTTTACATTAAGCCATATATAGTTCTCAATCGACTCCAAATTTTAAAATTGACCCGAATATAGTTCTCAATTGCCACTAAACCTTCAGATTGAGCTAGATATAGTACTCAGTCGTATCCAAATATTCAAATTAAGCCAAATATAGTACTCAGTAGCCACTAAATTTTATGATTGAGACAAATAAAGTTTTCAATCGCCTACAAAATTTCAAATTGATCCAGATATAGTTCTCAATCGCCTCCAAATCTTCTAATTGAACAAGATATAGTTCTCAGTCGCCTCTAAATTTTCATATTGAGCCTGATATGGTTCTCAGTCGCCTCTAGATCGTTAGATTGAGTCAGATATAGTTCTCAGTCACCCCCAAATCTTCAGATTGAGCCGGATATAGTTCACTGTCACCTCCAAACCTTCAGATTGAGCGGGACAATGGTACTCAATCGTTTCTAGATTTTCAGAGAAAGCCGGGTATAGTTCTTAGTCAACTCCAAATTTTTAGAATGAGCTGGATATAGTTCTCAGTCGCCTCCAGATTTTAAAATGAAGCCAGATATAGTTCTCTGTCGCCTCCAAATGTTTAGATCGAGCAGTATATAGTTCGCAATCGCCTCTAAATTTTCAAATTGAGCTGGACATAGTTCTCAATCGCCACCAAATCTTCAAAATAAGCCGAATATAGTTCTCATTCGCCTACAAATCTTCTAATTGACCCGGATATAGTTCTCAGTTACCTCCAGATCTTCTCGATTGAGCCGAATATAGTTCTCAATCACCTCTAGATCTTTATAATTGAGCCGGATATAGTTCTCAATCACCACCAAATCTTCAGATTGAGCCGAATATAGTTCTCAGTTGCCCACAAATCTTCTAATTGATGCAGATAGAGTTCTCAGTCGCCTACAAATCTTCAGATTAACCCAGTTATAATTCTCAGTTGCATCAAAATCTTTAGATTGAGCGGGATATAGTTCTCAGTCGCCTCCAAATCTTCAGATTAAACCGGATAGAGTTCTTTATCGTCTCCAGATTTTTTGATAGAGCCGGATATAGTTCTCAGTCGCCTCCAAACCTTCAGATAGAGCCAAATATAGTTCTCAATCGTCTGCAGATTTTCGGATTGATCCGGGTACAGTTCTCAGTCGACTTCAGAATTTTAGATTGAGCAGGACATAGTTCTTAGTCACCTCCAAATTTACAAATTAAGCCAGGTATAGTTCTCAGTTGCCTCCAAATGTTCAGATTGAGCCGTGTATAGTTCGCAATCGCCTCCAGATTTTCAAATTGAGCTGGATAAGGTTCTCAATCGCCACCAAATCTTCAAATTGAGTCGAATATAGTTCTCAGTCGCGTACAGATCTTCAGATTGGCCTAGATATAATTCTCAGTCACCTTTAGATCTTCTAATTGAGCCGGATATAGTTCCTAGTCACCTTCAAATCTTTAGATTGAGCAGGATATAGTTCTCAGCCGCCTCCAAATCTTTAAAATTGAGCCAAATATAGTGCTTAGTCGCCTTCAAATCTTCAAATTGAGCTGGAATTAGTTTTCAATCGCCTCCAAATCGTCAGATTGAGCTGGATATAGTTCTCAGTCGCTTCCAAATTTTCAGATTAAACTAGATATAGTTCTCAGTCGCCTCCAGAACTTCAGATTGAGCAGGATATAGTTCTCGGTCGCCTCCCAATCTTTGGGATTGAGCCAGATATAGCTTTCAGTTGCCACCAGATCTTTAAGATTGAGTCGGATATAGTTTCAGTCGCCTCTAAATCTTTAGATTGAGCGGGATATAGTTCTCAGTCACCTCCAAATGTTCAGATTAAGCCGTATATAGTTCTCAATCGCCTCCAAATTTTTAAATTGAGCTTGATATATTTCTCAATCGCCACCAGACCTTCGGATTAAGTTGGATATAGTACTCAATTGTGTCCAGATTTCAGATTAAGCCGAATATAGTACTTAGTAGCCTCTAAATTTTTCGTTTGAGACAGATAAAGTTTCCAATCGCCTCCAAAATTTCAAATTAATCCGAGTATAGTTCTCAATCGCCTCCAAATCTTCTAATTGAGCAGGATATAGTTCTCAGTCTCCTTCAAATCTTCAGATTTAGCCGGATATAGTTCTTAGTCACCTCTAAATTTTCATATTAAGCCTGATATAGTTTTTTGTCCCCTCTAGATCTTTAGATTGAGCTGGATATAGTTCTTAATCACCCCCAAATCTTCAGATTGAGCCAGCTATAGTTCTCAGTCACCCCCAAATCTTTAGATTGAGCCGGATATAGTTCATAGTCGCCTCCAAACGTTCAGATTGAGCAGTATATAGTTCACAATCGCCTCTAGATTTCAAATTGAGTCGAATATAGTTCACAATCGCGACCAAATCTTCAGATTAAGTTGAATATAGCTCTCAGTCGCCTACAAATCTTCCAATTGATGTGGATATAGTTCTCAGTCGCCACCAAATCTTCAGATTGACCAAGATATAATTCTTAATCGCCTCCAAATCTTCCAATTGAGCTGGATATAGTTCTCAGTTGTCTCCAGATCTTCATATTGAGTCGGATAAAGTTCTTAGTCACCTCTAGATCTTTATAATTAAGTCGGGTATAGTTCTCAATCGCTACCAAATCATCAGATTGAGCCGAATATAGTTCTCAGTTACCTACAAATCTTCTAATTGATGCGGATATAGTTCTTAATCACCTACAAATCTTCAGATTGACCCAGAAATAATTCTCAATCGCATCTAAATCTTCAGATTGAGCGGGATATAGTTCTCAGTCGCCTCTGAATCTTCTGATTGAACCAGATAGAGTTCTCTATCATATCTAGATTTTCTGATAGATCCAGATATAGTTCTCAGTTACCACCAAACCTTTAGATTTAGTCGGATAAAGTTCTCAATCGTCTCTAGATTTTCAAATTGAGCAGGGTACATTTCTTAATCGACTCCGAATTTTTAGATTGAGCCGGATTTAGTTCTCAGTCGTCTCTTGACTTACAAATTAAGCCAAATATAGTTCTTAGTCGCCTCCAAATGTTCAGATTGTGCCATATATAGTTTGCAATCGCCTCTAGATTTTCAAATTGAGCAGGACAGAGTTCTCAGTCGCCTGCAAATCTTCTAATTGATGCAGATATAATTCTTAGTTGCCTACAAATCTTCGGATTGACCTAGATATAATTCTCAGTCACCTTTAGATCTTCTGATTGAGCTGGAAATAGACGTTAGTCACCTCTGGATCTTCAGATTTAGCTGGATATAGTTCTCAGCCGCCTCCAGATCTTTAAAATTGAGCCAAATATAGTTCTCAGCCGCCTCCAAATCTTCAATTTGAGTTGGATTTAGTTTTTAGTCTCTTCCAAATCGTTAGATTGAGCCGGATATAGTTCTCAGTCGCTTCTAGACCTTCAGATTCAGCTAGATATAGTTCTCACTCGCCTCCAAATCTTCAATTTGAGCCAGATATAGTTCTTAGTCACCTTCTAATCTTTGAGATTGAGTCGGATATAGTTCTCAGTTGCCTCCAGACCTTTAAGATTGAGTCGAATATAGTTTTAGTCGCCTCTAAATCTTTAGATTGAGGGGGAAATAGTTCTCAGTCACCTCCAAATATTCAAATTAAGTTGTATATAGTTCTCAATGGCCTCTAGATTTCCAAATTGAGCTGGATATATTTCTCAGTCACCATTAGACCTTCAAATTAAGCTGGATATAGTACTCAATCGTATCCAGATTTTCAGATTAAGCCGAACATGGTACTCAATAGCCTCTAAATTTTTTGATTGAGACGGATAAAGTTTTCTAACGCCTTCAAAATTTCAAATTGAGCCAGATATAGTTCTCAGTCGCCTCTAAATATTCTAATTGAATCAGATATGGTTCTCAGTCGCCTTTAGATTTTCAAATTAAGCCGGATATAGTTCTCAGTCGCTTTCGAATGTTCGGATTGAGCAATATATAGTACACAATCACCTCCGGATTTTCAAATTGAATTGGATATAGCTTTCAGTCACCACCAAATCTTCAAATTGAGCCGAATATAGTTCTCCGTTTCGTCCAAATTTTTATTTGATGCGGATATAGTTCTCAGTCCTCTCTAGATGTTCAAATTGACCCAAATATAATTCTCAGTCGCCTCCAGATCTTCAAATTGAGTCGGATATAGTTCTCGGTCGCCCCTAGATTTTTGAGAATGAGTAGGATATAGTTCTCAGTCTCCTCCAGATCTTCAGATTGAGAGGAATATAGTTGTTAGTTGCCTCCAAATCTTTAGATTAAGCTGGATATAGTTCATAGTTGTCTCCAAATTTTCAGATAGAGTTAGATATAGTTCTCAGTCTCCTTTAGATTTTATTTTTAGATTAAGAGGTATATAGTTCTCAGTCACCTCCAAATTTTCAAATTGAGCCAGATATAGATCTTGCTCGCGTCCAAATGTTTAGATTGATCTGGATATAGTTCTTATCGTCTGCAATTCTTCAGATTGAGCTAGATAAATTTCTCATTCGCAGCCAAAATTTTAGATTAAGTTGGATATGGTTCTCAATCGTCTCTATATCTTCAGATTTAGCCGAGTATAGTTCTCTTTCGTCACTAGATTTTTAAATAGAGTCGAATATAGTTCTCAGACGTCTCCAGAACTTCATTTTGTGCCAGATGTAGGTCCCAATTACCTCAAGATTTTCAAATTGAGCAGTATATAGTTCTCAGTTGCCTCCAGATCTTCTAATTGAGTCCGATATATTTTCTTAGTCTTCTCTAAATTTTTTCAGACAAGGCTGGATATTGTTCTCAGTCGCCTTCAAATTGAGCCGGATATAGTTCTCAATCGCCTCCACATTTTCAATTTGAGTCGGATATAGTTCTCAGTCATCTACAGGCCTTTAGATTGAGTCGAATATAGTTCTTATTCGCCTCTAGATTTCCAGATTCTGCTGGATATAGTTCTCAGTCACCTCTAGATCTTTAAGATTAAGCCAGATATAGTTCTCAGTCGCCTCTAGATCTTCAAATATAGTTCTCAGTCGCTTCTAGTTCTCCAAATTTTCAAATTAAGCAGGATGTAGTTCTCAGTCGCCTCCAAATGTTCAGATTGAGCCGTATATTATTTAGAATCGCCTACAGTTTTTCAAATTGAGCCGGATATAATTCGCAGTCTCCACCAAATCTTTTGATTGAGCCAAATATAGTTCTCAATTGCCTCCATATCTTCTTATTAATACGGATATAGTTCTCATTCCTCCCAGATTTTCGGATTGACCCAGATACAATTCTTAGTTACCAAATCTTTAAGATTGAGCCAGATATATTTCTCAGTCGCGTCCAGATCTTTAGATTGAGTGGGATATAGTTCTCAGTCGCCTCCAAATCTTTAGATTAACCTGGATATAGATCTTAGTCGCCTACTGATTTTCAAGTTGAGCTGTATATAGTTCTTAGTTGCCTCTAGAACTTCATATTAAGCTAGATATAGTTCTCAGTCACCTTCAGATCTTCAGATTGAGCCGGATATTGTTCTTAGTCACCTCCAAATTTTCAGATTAAGCCGACTACAGTTCTCAATCACCTTCGAACCATCAAATTGAGCCAGATATGGTTCTTAGTCTCCTCCAAATCTTCGAATTGGGCCTGATATAGTTCTTAGTTGGCTCTAGATCTTTATATTAAGCTGGATAGAGTACTCAGTTGCCTCTAGATTTTTTGATTAAGCCGGATATAGTTCTTAGTCACCTCCAGATTTTCAGATTGAGTCAGATATAGTTCTCAACCACCTTCAGATCTTCAGATTAACCATGGTGTTGTTCTCCGTCGCCACCACATTTTCAGATTAAGCCAAATATATTTCTCTGTCACCTCTAGACCTTCACATTGAGCCGAATATAGTACTCAATCATATCTAGATTATTATTATAAGCCTGATATAGTTGTGAGTTGTCTCCAAGTCTTTTGACTGAGACTGATAAAGTTTTAATTCGCCTCCAAATTTTCAAATTGAGCTAGATATAGTTCTCAGTCAGCTACAGATGTTCTGATTCAGCCAGATATAGTCCTCAATTGCCTCTAGATTTCAAATTGAGTCAGATGTAGTTCTTAGTAGCTTTCAGACCTTCTAATTGAGCCAGATATAGTTCTCGGTCATATCCATATTTTCGGAATGACCCAGATATAGTTCTCAGTTGCCTCTAGATCTTTAGACTGAACCGACTATAGTTCTCAGTCCCCTCCTAGTCTTCATATTAAGCCAGATATAGTTCTCAGTCACCTCCAAATTTTCAGATTAAGTCGGATATAGATCTCAGTTGCCTCTAGAACTTCAGCTTGAGCCGGATATAGTTTTCCATCACATTCAGATCTTCAAATTGAGTCAAATATGGTTCTCAGTCGCCTCCAAATTATCCATTTGAGTTGGATATAGTTCTCAGTCATCTCCAGACCTTCAGATTGAGTCGGATATAGTTCTCATTCGCCTCTAGATTTCTAGATTTTCCCAAAAATAGTTCTCAGTTGCCTCTAGATCTTTAAGATTGAGTCAGATATAGTTCTCAGTCACCTCTAGATCTTCCGATTAAGCTGGATATAGTTTTCAGTCCCCTTCAAATCTACAAATTTATTCGGATACAATTCTCAGTCACCTCCGGGCCTTTAGATTGAGTTGGATATAGTTCTCATTCATCTCCAGATTTTCAGATTGAGCCAGGTGTAGTTCTTAGTCGACGACAGATTTTTAGATTCAGGGGAATATAGTTATCAGTTGCATTTAGATTTTAAAATTAAGCCAGCTAAAGTTCTCAGTTGCCTACAAATGTTCAGAATGAGTCGTATATAGTTCACAGTGTTGGAAAAATACATGTTTGTATCACATACAAAACATATGCAACGGAAAATTAACGGATCTACTTCATTCGCAATTGATAACATGTACTATGTAAGTTTTAGAATTTAAGAACAAGAAAACATACCTTGGTGTGGCGAAATTCAAAACCAAAAGATTAGAAATACTTGTTAACACTTTTAATCTTCACTCCAATTCCACTTAATGCCCAAGAAGTGCAGTCTCTCAATCAGTTTCCAAGGATAAAATAAGAAAGTGTCCAGCACTCACACACAAACCATTTCTTGTTCTCATGTGATCATTATGAAAACTCTTATGAAAAGACTTTTTTTTTTTTAGAAATTCTCTATGTTTCTCTCCTTAAATATAACTGATTATCTAATTGGGCAAGCCTTTTGGGTCATTCCAATTGGGCTCTAGTATGTGGCTTGGAGTGGGACCAAAAGGGAACAAATAAGACTTTAGCTCCAACGGGCTTTGGGCTTTTCTGTCAACTCTTGACAAGTCCAAAGTTACCATTAATTATATTCAATACCACTATATGAATATAATTGCACTCTAGGCCTTATTATTGAATTATATCCTAATACTTTATTATACATGCAACCCCTTCATTAAAGTATTCATAGTAATACAAAGTCATGAATATAAACTGCCACTTTGAAGATTACTACATCTTAATCCTTGAGTACCCGGTTTAATCCTTTATGTTATTGATCATATATTTATGAAATCCAATTCCATAAAATATACTTTAGTAACTCCTTACTAAAGTGGTTGGGCCCAATACTCTAAATAACCAAACCCATTAAACTTATCTCAAAGGAATATTTTATATCTCGTTAAGAGATTATGAATTCCATCTTGAGAATATATGTTCCATCAACACTGAATGTAGTTGCCTAACATACTGGAGGTTTTGATTAAGACTTATATATCTCACTCCTGATATATCAAAGCAACCTACACCTCATGATCAGGTCCATTATTCTCTCAGGATTTAGAGTTGATGCAAATAGAAGTTGTGAGATTCATTATTTATTTGACAGTTATTAGGAGAATAATAAATCTCACAGCGGTCCAGTTCAATATGTCTTAACTCTTAAAACATATCAAAATATCAACTAGACGCCTCCACTTCTATGATCAAGACAAATCATCTTAGTTGATATGTTATAGTTTTCGCAGATGAAATGCCCAATTTCATCACCGGCTACGAACTAAAATTCTGAGTTTATAAAAAACTTTTGATTTATATCTTCTATGACTTTTCACATAAATCAGATACGATGCATCTTATGGACTAAGATAATATCCCATTAGTTCATTTATAGATAGCCTCATATGATTAAACAATTTAATTATTTATGACATGCCAATAAATTGGATTTTGGGGCATAAGCCCCAACAATCTCCCACTTGCCTTCAAAGACAATATACCATATATCCGACGCTTATCTCCCTTTAGAGTAATTCATAGTCACTCTAAGGCAAGGTTCAGAAACAAATTACAGCCAAATTTATTGCATAAATTATATTTTCTTCTACTACTTCTCATGTACTCATATCTCTCTAATGAGACAATACTCACACTTAATGTACCTTCACCACCTAAGATGAACACATATCTTGAAGTCCAACTTCATGAATCACAGTCAAACTACAAGTCAATATTTGTACATCCAATAACAATCAAAGATTCACTTTTCTGGACAAGCATATAATCCCTCATTCTCCTAAGATATTTGAGTATATGCTTTACTCCCACTAAATTAAGTGATCTTTGATTACATTTATATTTGCTTACCATGCCCACTACAAAATAGATATTTAGCCTAGTATTTAGCATAGCATAAAGTCTTCCTATCGATTTGATATAAGGAACCGCCTTAATATGCTTCTTCCTTTTATATGTCTTAGGACTATAGTCCTTTATAAAGGAACTTCAAACTTAAAAGGAAAGAATCCCTTCTTGAAGCATTACATGCTATACTTGGCTATAATCTAATCTATTTAAGCAATTTGAGATAGACCCTACATTCTAATTTTTTGAATTTTAACGAAGTTTAACTCTTAGGATGTGACCAGTCTTTCCCAAGTACTTTATATCAAACTAGATTAGGCAACAAAAACTCTATTGATGACAATAACTCTACATCATTCTAAATGATTAGAATGTCACCAACATACAGTAAGAAATTTATTATTCTATATAGCTTTTACACACATAAGGCCTTTTGATACTTGATCAAAATCAAACAATTTGATTTCTTGATCAAAGATGATATTTTATAATTTAGATGCTTGTTTTAATCCTTAAATGGACTTTAAACAACTTGTATATTAAACACTACAAGTTCTTTGCTATGTACAAGTCTAGTTACATCATATATATGTGTTCCTCAAGATTGCTACTAAAAGAATCTTCCTTGATATCCATTGCTGTATTTCATCCAAATGAAATATAATGGATAAGAGAATCTAGATAGAGTCAAACTTGACTATTGGTGAAAAAATCTTTTCATAATCGAACCATTTCTTTCTGAATAAATCTTTTCACCACTAGTCTTGACTTTAAAGGTTTGCACCTTCAAATCTATCAATCTCATTTACTTGTAGACCTGTTTGAAAACAATAGGCTTAATGCCATTAGGCGCCTCTACAAGTTCTAGACTTTAAATAGAATTTAATTCTATTCACATAACCTTGATCTAGTAATCCATATTCATATCATCTATTGCCTTTATGTAGGACCGAGGATCAAATTCATATCCTTGTGGAATGACTTCAAAAGTTTATCCCAAAATTATGAATTTACTTGGTAATTAATAATCCGCCCACTATGATATTGTACCGGTGTACAAAGTATAAAAGGGAAAACCCTAGCCACGTTTTTAGTGTTCTGAATATTGTGTTTGTGAATCTTATTTGTGAGATCTAGAGGTGTTTACCTTCACATACACTTAGGGTTTCCAAACTCAAGATTGATGCCAAGAGCTTGGTAATTGTTCAGTTGCAGAATCAAGAGCTTCAAGATATACAAGCAGGTGTGCTTGTGCTTTGCTGAGAATTCAAGGAAAGAAGTAGTCCGTGGACTCGGAGCTGTCACGTGGTCGTGATAGTAAGTTTCCTACTCGAGGTAGCAATAGGATGTTAGTGGTCTAAGTCGCTATTGTGTAAACTTCAATTCTTTCATAGTGAATTCCTTTTTACCTTGAGGATAGCTAGGTTAAATCCTCCCCAGTTTTTTACCGGTTTGGTTTCTTGGGTTATCATATCGTGTGTTATTTATTTTCCGCATTGTTGCATGATATGATATATTTGTGTTAACCTATAATTGCTTAATTTACCTAAGTTAATCACTTGGCTAAATATATAGGTTAATCTGTTTGGGTTTAAGGGGTCTAAATTTCTAACACTTTGCTTTACCAAAACAGAAACACTGTCCTTTTGGTCACGCTTTTGAGTCCAATTTCTTTTTGGCAACTACTAAGGCAACTTGCTTGTCCAACTGTTTGGTATTATAATTCCTCTTCTTACGACCCTTACCTTTCGGTTCAGGCTAAGAATTTTGAATTAAATTATGTTGATCCTAGCCTTAGCTTTTAGGATGTCTTCCGTTGTGTAAAACTCACACATCAATTCAGATAACATAAAAAGAAGTTATTTTCAAAACAATCTGAATTGATCAAATGATTCTAATAAGGACTTGTGGATCATATCCATATGAGATTAACATTTAATCTTTACATCCAAGAATTCCAATTCCCTTTTAAAAATAAATATTTGCATAAAATGACATAGAATTGGAACTCCTTAAGCTTTTCTTAGCACTCAATATGATTCATACCAAACATCTCATTTAGACTTAACATAAAGTCTAAGTCTAGTACTAACTCTTGCATCTCATGTTGTAGCACACTTGAGATAGAAGCCAAAATAACATTTTAGCATTTCAATGGAGACTATGATCAAATCATAAGCTATCTTCCATCAATGCATCATGCATAGGAAATAATGACAATGCTAAATCAAAACATATTTATGTACTTCAGCTCCTTTAAGCACCTGTCCAAAATTATTTCTTAGTTAATGTGATTCATTTAAAATAATAGCTAGAGAACAAAAATTTATGACAACTTTATTTTCAGACTATGAACATAATTACAGAGACATTATATTTTGAATCCATAACCATATAATATGGAACTCATAAAAACACATTATATTAGGTGCAACGACAACCTAATCCCGCAATTAATATTCCTCAGCATAGAGAGAATACTAACCACTATGATTAGGAGAGAAATATTCTCATTATTACTGCTATCATGGTAACTCTTACCAAAAAAAAAATAATTTGCCGCTTTTCCTTTAGTCTCAAAGTAATAATAGCAAGAACTCAGCATAGAGGATACTATCAAACTTAGTCTAGTGTACACCATTGCCTAGAATCATGTGTAGCCACATAATTCTACCCTTGTAAGGTTTAATCTTGTAGTACCATGATGCAAAACACCCTCTGCATGGAACGCAAGGCTTGTGGCCAAGACGAGGTGCTTGCCTACACCACTATAAACCGAGAAGTTCATGTTGGGATTTATGCCCTAAAATTCAATTTATTGGCATGTCATAAATAATTAAATTGTTTAATTATATGAGACTATCTATAAATGAACTAATGGAACATTATCTTAGTCTATGAGATGCATCGTATGTGATTTATGTGATTTAGTCACAGAAGATATAAATCACAAGTTCTTTGTAAACTCAGAATTATAGTTCGTAGTCGGTGATAAAATTGAGCGTTTCATCTGCGAAGACTATAACATATCAACTAAGATGATTTGTCTTGATCATGGAAATGGAGATTTTTAGTTGGTATGTTGATATGTTTTAAGAGTTAAGACATATTGAACTGGACCGCTGTGAGATTTATTATTCTCCTAATGACTGTCAATTGAATAATAAATCTCACGACTTCTATTTACATCAACTCTAAATCCTAAGAGAATAATGGACCTGATCAATTGAATAATAAATCTCATGACTTCTTTTTCGCGGGAAGAGCTTAGTCGTGAGATTCTCGAGAAAATACATTTGAAGGGAATTTTGAATATTTTCTAAATGTTTTCAAATGTATAAAATGTAAGGAAATGTGTGATGAGATTACACATGGTTCTAACTAAAAGACCTAATGAGATCAAAGATATTAGTTAAATAGAACTCTTAGTCCTAAATAGTTTAGGACTTGTCTTTTAAGAAACATTCTAATGAGATTGGAATTATTGTATGATTAAAAGTCCTTAATTTATTTTAATTAGAAGTTTTAATGAGATTAAAGCTTAATTAAAAGGTATATAGATTTTCTAATGAGATTAGAATTCTTAATCAAATAAGTTAAGGATAGAGTTCTATATAACTAATATTTGATTCATTAGTGTTTAAGGAATCCTAAATAGTTTAGGATTTCCATTTTAGTTAATGATTCTAATTAGATTAGAGTCTTCAACAAGTGCAAGGTTATAAGTTGTGATTAGATCACAATTATTTAATAAAAACTCAAATAATGAGTGGGAGTGCTGAAATAGCCCTTTTGTTAAGTTTATTGTAATGTGAATAGATACCTTGTCTTGACTTCGAGTCTTGCATTCCATGCGGAGGGTATTTACTTCACGGATTACAAGGTTAAAATTCTTTGTGATTGCGCGACTGTTCGTTACGTTTTTGTGACGTGACTTAGTAACATCACATTGAATTTAAACAATTAAACACTTTTGATGTGTAGGGTTAAAATTGTGATGAGATCACAATAATTTCAGGACAAACCACTTGTTTTAAAATTTCTAGTGGGAGAGAGATACAAGGGTTGGATCTCACGGTCTCCATTGCCGGTTTATAGTAGTGTGATTAGGCACCTCGCCTTGGCGTATATGCCTTGCTCCCTTCGGAGGGTGTTTAATTCATGGTACTACAGATTAAACTTCTTAATGATAGATGAAGTGTGTTTTTACATTGAGAACGACCACGCTTCCATGGAGTTACTTGGCGACTCACATTGATTCTAGGCAATAGTATACACTAGACTAAGTGTAATGTTAAGCTCCCTTCGGAGCTATGTCATTATTTCTTAGAGGCTAAAGGAAAAGCAACAAATTATTTTTGCTTGGTAAGAGTTACCATAATAGCATTAATAATCAGAATAATTCTCGCCTAATCATAGTGATTGGTATGACCTCGCTTCCGAGGAATATTAATTGTGGGATTAGGTTGTCATTGCACCTAGTATAGTATTTTTTGGATTTCATACTATATGGTTATGGATGCAAAATATAATGCCCCTGTAATTATGTTCATAGTCTCAAAATAAAGTTGTCATAATTTTGTTCTCTAGCTACTATTTTAAGTGAATCACATTAACTAAGAAATAATTTTGGACATGATGCTTAAAGGAGCTGAAGTACATAAATATTTTTTGATTCAACATTGTCATAATTTCCTATGCATAATGCATTTATGGAAGATAGCTTATGATGTAATCATAGTCTCCATTTAAATGCTAAAATGTTACATTGGCTTCTATCTCAAGTGTGCTACACCATGAGATGCAAGAGTTAGTACTACATTTAGACTTTAGGTTAAGTCTAAATGATATGTTTGGTTGAATCATATTGAGTGCTAAGAAAAGCTTAAAGAGTTCCAACTCTATATCATTTTATGAAAATGTTTTAATTTTAAAAATTAATTGGAATTCTTGGATGTTGATATTAAATGTTAATCTCATTTGGATATGATCCACAAGTCCTTGTTAGAATCATTTGATCAATCCAGATTGATTTCAAAATAAATTATTTTTATGTTATCTGAATTGATGAGTGGGTTCTACGCAATGGAAGACATCCTAAAAGCTAAAGCTAGGATCAATATGATTTAATTCAAATTCTTAGCCTGAACCGAAAGGTAAGGGTGATAAGAAGATGAATTATAATACCGAACAGTTGGACAAGCAAGTTGTCCTAGTAGTTGCCAAAAGGAAATTGGATTCAAAAGCATGACCAAAAGGAAAGTGTTTCTGTTTTGGTAAAGCTAAGCATTGTCCGTGATTGTCTTCTAGATGGAAATTTACATGTTTTACTTTTTAAAGAGAAAGTTTCCATCCTTTGTTATTGTATATATTTGGCACTTATGCCTAGATCTTATTAATCTAAATGATATTCAAAATTGGTGAAAGATGGGCTTTTAGAACCATTATTTTGTTATATTCCCAGTCTATGAATTCTATTTAGAGGATAATAAGATCTAAGGATCCTTTATTGTAAAGGAATAAAGTTCCACTGACTTTTTTAAGTCAGTACATACATGAAGGATGAATAAGACTCTTTTAGAAATAGTAAAGTACATGATAAGTATTTCCATTTGCTTATTTCTTTTGGAGATGTACTCTAATAATTACTATACTTTTTCTAAAGTTGATTTCAAAAGTTTGTTCCTAAGACATTTCTCAAATTGTGGATTGGGTGAAAACCTAGTATATGATACTTCCATTTTTGGAAATGTCCAGCACTTATGCTAGATAGGAAGCCTGAAAAATTGAAATCAAAAGGTAGAAAAATGTGTGTTTATGATGGGTATCCAAAATGAATTGCAAAAGATTATTTTGGTAGTCATAAAGAAAACAAGATGTTTGTAAAGTACTATTACAAAGTTCTTGATGATGACTATGTGAATAATCTTAAAGCTAAACGCATAATTTTTCTAGAAGAAAAATGTTAGAATTTGTTGAAAGACAACTATGAAATACATTTAGAAATGAGATGGTCGTATTAGATACACCACAAGGCATTATTCTAGATATATAGCTAGTACACCGGTACAATAATGTAGTGGGAGGATTATTAATTACCAAATAAATTTATATTTATGGAATAAAATTTTGAAGTCATTCTACAAGGATATGAATTTGATCCTCAGTCCTACATAGAGGCAATGGGTGATATGAATATGGATTACTGGATCAAGGTTATGTGAATAGAATTAGATTCTATTTGAAGTCTAGAACTTGTAGAGGAATCTAATGGCATTAGGCCAATTGTTTTCAAATAGGTCTACAAGTAAAAGAGATTAATAGATTTGAAGATGCAAACCTTCAAAGTCAAGACTAATGGCAAAAAGATTTATTCAAAAAGTAATGGTTCAATTATGAAAAGATTTTTTCATCAATAGTCAAGTTTGACTCTATCAAGATTCTCTTATCAATTATATTTCATTTGGATGAAATATGACAATGGATATCAAGAAAGCTTCTTTTAGTAGCAGTTTTGAGGAAGACATCTATATGATGAAACTAGACTTGTACATAGCAAAGAAACAATAGTGTTTAGTATGCAAGTTGCTTAAATTCCATTTAAGGATTAAAGCAAGCATCTGAATCATTAAATATCATCTTTGATCAAGTAATCAAATTGTTTGATTTTGATCAAGTATTAAAAGGCCTCATGTGTGTGAAAGCTATATAGAATAATAAATTTCTTAATGTATGTTGATGACATTCGAATCATTTAGAATGATGTAGAGATATTGTCATCAATAGAGTTTTTGTTGTCTAATCCAGTTTGATATAAAGTACTTGGGAAAGACTAGTCATATCCTAAGAATTTAAACTTTGTTACAATTCAGAAATTAGGATATTGAGTCTATCCAAAACTGCTTAAATAGATTAGATTCTAGCCAAGTATAGTATGTAACACTTCAAGAAAGGATTCTTTACTTTTAAGTTTGAAGTTCCTTTATATAGGACTATAGTCCTAAGAAATATAAAAGGAAGTGCATATTAAGATGGTTCCTAATATCATATCAACAGGAAGTCTTTATGTAATGCTATATACTAGGCTAAATATCTATTTTGCGGTGGGCATGGTAAGCAAATATCAATTGAATCAAAGATCACTTAATTTAGTGGGAGTAAAGCATATACTCAAATATCTTAGGAGAATGAGAGATTATATGCTTGTCCACAAAAGTGAGGTTTTGATGGTTACTGGATGTACAAATGCTGACTTGTAGTTTGATTGTGACTTGTAGAAAAGATAATTTATGCAATAAATCTGACTGAAGCTTGTTTCCAAACCTTGCCTTAGAATGACTATGAATTACTCTAAAGGGAGATAAGTGTTGGATATATGGTAAATTGTCTTTGAGGGCAAGTGGGAAATTGTTGGGGTTTATGCCCTAAAATCCAATTTATTGGCATGTCATAAATAATTAAATTTTTTAATTATATGAGACTATCTATAAATGAACTAATGGAACATTATCTTAGTCCAAGAGATGCATCGTATGTGATTTATGTGATTTAGTCACAGAAGATATAAATCACAAATTCTTTGTAAACTCAGAATTGTAGTTCATAATCGGTGATAAAATTGGGCATTTCATCTGTGAAGACTATAACATATCAACTAAGATTATTTGTCTTGATCATGGAAATGGAGATTTCTAGTTGGTATGTTGATATGCTTTAAGAGTTAAGACATATTGAACTGGACCGCTGTGAGATTTATTATTCTCCTAATGACTGTCAATTGAATAATAAATCTCACAACTTCTATTTACATCAACTCTAAATCATGAGAGAATAATGGACCTGATCATGAGATGTAGGTTGCTTTGATATATCAGGAGTGAGATCTATAAGTCATGGTCAAAACCTCAGTATGTTAGGCAGTCGCATTTAATGTTGATGGAACATATATTCTCAATATGGAATTCATAATCTCTTAATGGAGATATAAAATATTCCCTTGAGATAAGTTTAATGGGATTGGTTATTTAGAGAGTTAGGCCCAACCACTTTAGTAAGGAGTTACTAAAGTATATATTTACGAAATTGGATTTCATAAATATATGATGAATAACATTAAGGGTTAAACTGGGTACTCAAGTATTAAGATGTAGTAATCTTCAAAGTGACAGTCTATATTCATGACTTTGTATTACTACAAATATTTTAATGAAGGGGTTGCATGTATAATAAAGTCTTGGGATATAATTTATTAATAAGGCCTACAGTGCAATTATATTCATATAGTGGTATTGAATATAATTAATGGTAACTTTGGACTTGTCAAGAGTTGACAGAAAAGCCCAAGGCCCATTGGAGCTAGAGTCTTATTTGTTCTCTTTTGGTTCCACTCCAAGCCACACACTAGAGCCCAATTGGAATGGCCCAAAAGGCTAGCCCAATTAGATAATCAGTGGTATATAAGGAGAGAAACATACAAAATTTCGGTGGTTCTTTTTAAAAAGGAGTCTTTTCATAAGTGTTCTTCAAAAAAAGAATACACAAGGAATGAAATGGTTTGTATGCGAGTATTGGACACTCCCTTGTTCTCTCCTTAGAAACTGATTGAGAGACCACACATCTTGGGCATTAAGTGGAATTGGAGTGAAGATTAAAAGTCTTCCCAAGAACTTCTGATCTTTGGTTTTGAATTTCACCGCACCAAGTTACACTTTCTTGTTCTTAAATTCTGAAACTTTCATAGTGCATGTTATCAATTGCGAATGATGTAGATCCGTTAATTTTTCGCTGCGTATATTTTGTATGTGATACGAACATGTATTTTTCCCAACAGTTCAAACTTGTAGTACCATGAAATAAACATCCTTCGTATGGAACGCAAGGCTCGAGGCCAAGACAGGATGTTAACCCAACACCACAATGAACTAACAATGGAGGCTGTGAGTTCTAACCCTTGTATCTCTCTCCCACTAGAAATTTTAAAACAAGTGGATTGTCCTAAAATCATTGTGATCTTATCAAAATTTTAACCCTACACATCAAATATGTTTAATTGTTTAAATTCAATGTGATGTTACTAAGTCACGTCACAATAACATAACGAACATGCGCGCAATCACTGTAACACCCGTCTCATTTAAATTTAATTTAATCACTTCTAGAGAGTAAATTTGATAAATTGCTTATTTATTTTGGAGGAAATAATTAATTTATATTGTGATTTTTACAATGATAATAATAATAATATCAATATTAATATTAAGGGGTAACGTGAATAACTATTTTGTGGTCTATTCAAAAATTAACTATTAGCCTCTTATCAGTTAAGGAAAAGGTTAAAAGGATTTGAACCTTTTTGGATTAGGAGTTTTAGTGTCTTTGGAATTCTTTAGAAGTCCTAGCCTATGTTAACAACCTTATAATGAGTTTAGTGGGAATATAGATGGGTCTTGGAAGTTTATTTTAGTTGTAGTGGGCTTCTAAATTTTCAGCCCAAGTGAAATTAGCCTTAACCTGAAATAGGCTTCTGAATTTTCAGCCCAAGTGCAACAGCTTTATATGAAAGAAAATTAGGGTTTCTCAAAAACAAAAGAAGAGGAGGCTGTGCACTTCAGGGCAGCCAGCAACTTCATCTTGGTTTTGAGGTAAGCATCATTCTAGGAAAGCCTTTTTTTTTCTTTTTTTTTGCTGGGATTTCATCATTGACATGTTAGTGTTAGGGTTAGTATTAAGTTTGCTGGAATTTCAATTGTGTTTGCTGGAAATTCAATGATGGTTGCTGGAATTTCAATGATAATAATGTATAAATTGGATTGCCGAATATATATATATATATATATTACATCAATAGTTCATCCATTGGATTCAATTGGATTGCCGAATATATATATATATTACAATGATTAGTTCACATGGTTGGCCGAAAGTGGAGATTGGTGCTATTAGGTTTTTATATAAGTATATATATATATATATATATATTACATTATATCATTGTTAGTATAGTAAATGGTCCTTTTGCCACCGTGGTGTTTGGCTATGGCATCGATATTGCAAATGTTTTTATTATTGATGATAATGTCATGGAACCAATTTCTTGGGTGCCGAATTGTGTTTTTTTTTTTTTTTTTTGACTTTCATATTCACGTTGTTTGGACGAAATGGAAAATTGTAATTTTGGGTTCATATATATGTATATAGGCACATAGGTTATAGGGTTGCTTATGGTAACGTGTTCTTATATAAATATTAGATGTTAGGTTAGGGAATGCTATACTATTATTTTAATCCAGAATAGGTTTGGAGTTATATTAGAAAGACACGTTAAATTTTATCTTGCCAAATCTTCATAGTGGTTGAGGAATTGTTTTATCAAGAGGACTTTGTGGTTATTAAAGAACCTGCCCTTATTGAGTTATCTAATTATTATTTAGGTTCTAGTTGACGTCGTTTCGAGCAATTGAAGTGAAGCTTGGTTTAGCCACTAGAGGTAAGTAGACTTCAACACATGACGTCTCTCAAGACGTATATATTTATATATATATATATATATATATATATAATTGTGGTAAAAATATATTTATATATATATACATACACATAATTGCAAAAGTGAAGTTTCAAAGACTTATACCATTGTTAGTGCTTTATACATACTCAAACTCTATTATTTATTGTATATTATTGTGAAACTGTATATGTCAAGAGTGTTTCAAATGGTCAACTAGACAGTCTGCAACCTTTGCCAACACAGGGTTAAGTGTTGGTCTTCGGCCGAAGTAGTGTTAGTGTGGTGTGGTGCAGTGTTATTGTTGCTCTTCGGAGCTAGTGTTGCCTCTTTGAGGTTAGTGTTATTGTTCCCATGGGAAATCACCCACCGAGTGTTTAGCAGCTTTTGTCTGTATTTGACTAATATTTTTCATATTGAATTACTGTTTATTTACTACTGTTCTTTTAGGTGGAAAATTGCTTATTTTCAAAATAAAATTGTTTCTACCTATTTGGTGCATATTGGCGTATAAATGTGGTCATTATTTTATTAATGTTTACAGTGTTATAGTGAAGTGTTTTATTTTAACAGCTTTATAGAATATATTATATTACAGTTTAAACTAATTTTAATTGTATCGTGATGACTATATTTTGTCAATGATATTATCGTTTTGTTTTGGAAGACATCCTCATGTTTGTAGTCTCTTATTGAGCCTTTAGCTCACCCCTTTTTCCATCCTTTCAGATTAGAGTTATGGAGTGTCTTTTGGTGGTAGATCAGTGGAGCCTTAGATGGACGACTTCGTTTGGAGCTTGATAGTTGCAGAATTGTTTTAGTAAAATTGTTTCAGGACAATGAGATTATTATTTTGGAACTATTTTGAGATGTTATTTGGAGATTTTACATTCAAAAAGAATATTATTGTTGTTTTGTTTTTATGGATTGTTAAGGAAATCTGATGATATTCAAGAAGTTTATTTGAGGATAAATATTACGCTCTGTTCCATTATGTCATTGTTGATTATTTCTAAGACAGGTTATGCATCTAAATCCTTATTAAGGGTTTGGGGTGTTACAGTTATGGTATCAGAGCATAGGTTTATGATTCTGTAGACTTATAGGTTTGATCTTAAGACTATTTTGGAACAAGAGTGTGATTACAAGGAATTTTAGTGTTAGAATTAGTTGACCTTTCATAGTGATTTTATATTTTGTTTTGTATTGTTTATTATTCTAAAGTGTGTAGGAATGATTGTTGTACTATCTATGTGTTTGGTTTTGACCCTCTGAAATATTGAAATATTTACTTATGATATCTTATTGTATTGCTTAGAGTTATGGCTCCACCAAGGGGGAACCCAGGGAACAGTCAACCGAATGCTGGGGGACCTACTAATCTCCAGGCTATTATTGAAGCCATTGGGGGCTTAACCAATATAGTGCAACATCAAGTGGGAGCCACCAATCCGACTAGTGCCTTGGAGAAGTTTAGGAAGCTTGATCCTCCTGCTTTCAAGGGTACAAAGGATCCAATTGAGGCTGACAACTGGCTTAAGGAGATAGAAAGGCTCTTTAGAGCAATGGAAGTTAGTGATGAGCAACGAGTTGTCCTTGCTGTTTTTGTACTGAAAGGTGATGCATTGGAATGGTGGGAGTCCACGGAGAGGACACATGGAAGAGAAGTTATAACTTGGCAGCATTTTGTTGAGCTCTTCCGTAAGAGGTATTTTCCTGATAGTTTGATGGTGCAAAAGGAAGCTGAGTTCATTCGCATAGCACAAGGTACTCAATCAGTGTATGAGTATGAGCGGAAATTTGCTGAATTATCCCGCTTTGCTCCACACATGGTTGACACGGAAGCAAGGAAGGCCAGGCATTTTGAAAGAGGTTTAAGGGAGGAAATTTAGGGACCGGTTTCCATGTTCAAATTGGAAACATACGCAGAAGTGGTGGATCGAGCTCTCATAGCAGAGAGGAATTGCAATCGTCTCTCAAGGGCCAATGATCAAGAGAGGAAGCCGAACCAGAGTAATTTTCTTAAGGGAAAGTCAAGTGGAAGTTCATTTAAGAGGCAAGGGGTGCCTAATTCAAATAAGAAGGCACATAAAACTTGTCCAAGATGTGGAAAGACTCATAGTGGAACATGTTATTTGGAGTCAAGGGCGTGTTTTAAATGTGGCAAGACTGGACATTTCATCAAGGATTGTCCAGATTTACGAGCGGAACAAACTACCAATACAAATGGGAGCCAAAAAAAACCCAAGGTTCAGGGTCGAGTTTTTGCGTTGACTAAACAGGACGCCGAGGCATCCCCATCAGTGGTTTCAGGTACACTTCTTGTCTCCAGTCAACATGCACAAGTGTTATTTGATTCTGGTTCAACCCATTCTTTCATCTCACGTAGACTTGCACAAAGGCTAAACATGGAACCTGAGAGTTTAAATTATGAATTGTGTGTTGCTACACCTTCTGGACAACAAATGATTACCCATAAAGTGTACAAGTCTTGTAATGTTTTAGTCTCTGGGAGGGAATTAAAAGCAGATCTTATGTTGCTTGATATGTTTGAGTTTGATGTGATTTTAGGGATGGATTGGTTATCTACTTTTCATGCTTCCATAGAGTGTTTTGGGAAGAAGGTAGTATTTAGAATTCCTGGAGAGCCAGAATTCTTCTTCGAGGGAGATCGTGGGGTGAAACCACCTTTATTGATTTCAGTGATGCAGGCAAGACGATTGCTAAGGAAGGGTTGTGAAGGGTTCCTTGTCTGTGCTTTGAAGGGTGATAAAATTGAATTAAAAGTTGAAGACATCCCAGTGGTGAAAGAGTTCCCAGATGTGTTCTCTGAGGACTTACCTGGATTACCCCCTGACAGAGAGGTTGAGTTCACTATTGACCTAGTACCTGGTACGGGCCCAATTTCCAAAGCACCTTATAGAATGGCCCCTACAGAGCTCAATGAGTTGAAGGAGCAATTGCAAGACTTGCTTGATAAAGGCTTTATTCGGCCTAGTGCTTCTCCTTGGGGTGCTCCGGTGTTGTTTGTTAAGAAGAAGGATGGTAGTATGCGGTTGTGCTTTGACTATAGGGAGTTGAACAAGGTAACCGTCAGAAATAAATACCCTTTGCCACGAATTGATGATTTGTTTGATCAGCTTCAGGGCGCTCAAGTCTTCTCTAAAATTGACTTGAGATCTGGTTATCATCAGTTGAGAGTTAAGAAGGATGACATACCAAAGACAGCTTTTCGAACCAGGTATGGTCATTATGAGTTCTTAGTGATGCCTTTTGGTCTAACTAATGCTCCTGCTGTTTTTATGGATTTGATGAATAGGGTATTTCATGAGTATTTGGATCGGTTTGTCATTGTTTTCATTGATGACATCTTGGTTTACTCTAAAAGCCAAGAAGAGCATGAGGAACACTTGAGAATGGTGTTGCAGATTTTAAGAGACAAGAAGTTGTATGCTAAATTAAAGAAGTGTGAGTTCTGGTTGAATCAAGTGGTGTTCTTAGGACATGTGATCTCTAGAGATGGAATTACAGTGGACCCTAGTAAGATCGAAGCTGTAGTTAATTGGGCTGCCCCTACTAATGTAAGTGAGGTAAGAAGTTTTTTTGGGCCTTGCAGGTTATTATAGAAGATTTGTGGAAGGATTTTCCAGTATTGAAACTCCTCTGACTCGATTAACTCGAAAACATGCAAAGTTTGACTGGACAGAGGAATGTGAAAGAAGTTTCCAGGAGTTGAAGCAACGGTTGGTTTCTGCACCAGTATTGACTATTCCATCTGGTTCGGGTGGTTTTGTGATATATAGCGATGCATCTCGTAAGGGTCTTGGTTGTGTCCTGATGCAACATGGGAAGGTGGTTGCTTATGCCTCTCGACAACTAAAGAATTATGAACAGAATTATCCAATTCATGATTTGGAATTGGCAGCAGTGGTTTTTGCATTGAAGATTTGGAGGCATTACTTGTATGGTGAGAGATGTGAAATATACACTGACCATAAAAGTTTGAAGTACATATACACTCAAAAAGAATTAAATTTGAGACAAAGGAGATGGCTAGAATTGATTAAAGACTATGATTGTTCTATAAATTACCATCCTGGTAAAGCCAATGTTGTGGCTGATGCACTTAGTCGAAAGTCGTATAGCTTTTCAGCTGCTTTATTAACTACTCAGAAGCATATTATTGTTGATCTTCAGAAACTTGGAGTAGACATAGTGACTGGAGACTCCCGATCCTACCTGGCAAGTTTAAGTGTACAACCCACCCTAATTGATAAGATCAAAGCTGCTCAGAGTGGTGACCCTCAATTGTTTAAGATCATGGAACAAGTACGTGGTGGAAGTAGATTTGATTTTAGTATCTCTGATGATGGTGTTTTGAGGTTTGGTAATAGGCTTTGTGTGCCTAATGATTCATTGATTAAAAGAGAGATATTGGAGGAAGCACATCGTTTGCCTTATACAATGCATCCGGGTAGTACCAAGATGTATCATGACCTTCGAGAAGTTTATTGGTGGATTAACATGAAAAGAGAAATTGCTCAATTTGTGGAACAATGCTTGATTTGCCAGCAAGTCAAAGTGGAGCATCAGAGGCCATCAGGGTTGTTACAACCTTTACCTATTCCTGAGAGGAAGTGGGAGAATATCACCATGGACTTTGTGTGTGGATTACCGAGATCACCTAAGAATCATGATGCTATTTGGGTGGTGGTGGATAGGTTGACTAAATCTGCCCACTTCATTCCAATTAGAATGAACTACTCTCTTGACAAACTGGCTGAACTTTATATAAATGAGATTGTGAGGTTGCATGGAGTGCCAGCTTCTATTGTATCTGATAGAGATTCGAGGTTCACTTCAGGGTTTTGGGATAGTTTGCAAAAAGCCTTGGGTACTAAGTTGAACTTTAGTACTGCTTGCCACCCTCAAACGGATGGACAGTCTGAGAGAACTATCCAAACTTTGGAAGACATGTTGAGAGCTTGTGTCTTGGATTTCAAGGGTAGTTGGAATGACTATTTGACTTTGGTGGAGTTTGCTTATAACAATAGTTATCACTCCAGTATTAAGATGGCACCTTATGAGGCTTTGTATGGGAGAAAGTGTAGATCCCCAGTTTGTTGGGATGAGGTTGGAGAGAGGAGAATCTTGGGTCCTGAGATTGTTCAAAGGACCAGTGAAAAGATTGATGTGATTCGGGAAAGGTTGCGTGCAGCTCAGAGTAGACAGAAAAGTTATGCTGATCCACGGAGAAGAGAAGTGGAATTTGAAGTTGGAGACATGGTTTTCATTCGAGTGTCACCTATGAAAGGAGTTATGAGGTTTGGCAAGAAGGGTAAGTTAAGCCCTAGGTACGTGGGGCCCTTTGAAGTTTTGGAGAGAGTTGGTTCTGTTGCTTACCGGCTTGCTTTACCACCGACCTTGTCAAGGTTACATAACGTTTTTCATGTATCCATGTTGAGGAGGTATGTTCCCGATCCTTCTCATATCTTGAGTTATGAGCCACTTCAAGTCAAAGAGAACTTATCCTACGAGGAAGTCCCGATTCAGATTTTAGATCGTAAAGAGCAAGTGCTACGTAATAAGACTATACATTTGGTCAAAGTATTATGGAGGAACCACTCCATGGAAGAAGCTTCATGGGAGCGTAAAGACGAAATGCAATCCAAATATCCCCAGCTTTTTCTGCAGTGAGGTATGTTTTGAATTTTCGAGGACGAAAATTTTATAAGAGGGGGAGAATGTAACACCTGTCTCATTTAAATTTAATTTAATCACTTCTAGAGAGTAAATTTGATAAATTGCTTATTTATTTTGGAGGAAATAATTAATTTATATTGTGATTTTTACAATGATAATAATAATAATATCAATATTAATATTAAGGGGTAACGTGAATAACTATTTTGTGGTCTATTCAAAAATTAACTATTAGCCTCTTATCAGTTAAGGAAAAGGTTAAAAGGATTTGAACCTTTTTGGATTAGGAGTTTTAGTGTCTTTGGAATTCTTTAGAAGTCCTAGCCTATGTTAACAACCTTATAATGAGTTTAGTGGGAATATAGGTGGGTCTTGGAAGTTTATTTTAGTTGTAGTGGGCTTCTAAATTTTCAGCCCAAGTGAAATTAGCCTTAACCTGAAATAGGCTTCTGAATTTTCAGCCCAAGTGCAACAGCTTTATATGAAAGAAAATTAGGGTTTCTCAAAAACAAAAGAAGAGGAGGCTGTGCACTTCAGGGCAGCCAGCAACTTCATCTTGGTTTTGAGGTAAGCATCATTCTAGGAAAGCCTTTTTTTTTCTTTTTTTTTTGCTGGGATTTCATCATTGACATGTTAGTGTTAGGGTTAGTATTAAGTTTGCTGGAATTTCAATTGTGTTTGCTGGAAATTCAATGATGGTTGCTGGAATTTCAATGATAATAATGTATAAATTGGATTGCCGAATATATATATATATATATTACATCAATAGTTCATCCATTGGATTCAATTGGATTGCCGAATATATATATATATTACAATGATTAGTTCACATGGTTGGCCGAAAGTGGAGATTGGTGCTATTAGGTTTTTATATAAGTATATATATATATATATATATATTACATTATATCATTGTTAGTATAGTAAATGGTCCTTTTGCCACCATGGTGTTTGGCTATGGCATCGATATTGCAAATGTTTTTATTATTGATGATAATGTCATGGAACCAATTTCTTGGGTGCCGAATTGTGTTTTTTTTTTTTTTTTTGACTTTCATATTCACGTTGTTTGGACGAAATGGAAAATTGTAATTTTGGGTTCATATATATGTATATAGGCACATAGGTTATAGGGTTGCTTATGGTAACGTGTTCTTATATAAATATTAGATGTTAGGTTAGGGAATGCTATACTATTATTTTAATCCAGAATAGGTTTGGAGTTATATTAGAAAGACACGTTAAATTTTATCTTGCCAAATCTTCATAGTGGTTGAGGAATTGTTTTATCAAGAGGACTTTGTGGTTATTAAAGAACCTGCCCTTATTGAGTTATCTAATTATTATTTAGGTTCTAGTTGACGTCGTTTCGAGCAATTGAAGTGAAGCTTGGTTTAGCCACTAGAGGTAAGTAGACTTCAACACATGACGTCTCTCAAGACGTATATATTTATATATATATATATATATATAATTGTGGTAAAAATATATTTATATATATATACATACACATAATTGCAAAAGTGAAGTTTCAAAGACTTATACCATTGTTAGTGCTTTATACATACTCAAACTCTATTATTTATTGTATATTATTGTGAAACTGTATATGTCAAGAGTGTTTCAAATGGTCAACTAGACAGTCTGCAACCTTTGCCAACACAGGGTTAAGTGTTGGTCTTCGGCCGAAGTAGTGTTAGTGTGGTGTGGTGCAGTGTTATTGTTGCTCTTCGGAGCTAGTGTTGCCTCTTTGAGGTTAGTGTTATTGTTCCCATGGGAAATCACCCACCGAGTGTTTAGCAGCTTTTGTCTGTGTTTGACTAATATTTTTCATATTGAATTACTGTTTATTTACTACTGTTCTTTTAGGTGGAAAATTGCTTATTTTCAAAATAAAATTGTTTCTACCTATTTGGTGCATATTGGCGTATAAATGTGGTCATTATTTTATTAATGTTTACAGTGTTATAGTGAAGTGTTTTATTTTAACAGCTTTATAGAATATATTATATTACAGTTTAAACTAATTTTAATTGTATCGTGATGACTATATTTTGTCAATGATATTATCGTTTTGTTTTGGAAGACATCCTCATGTTTGTAGTCTCTTATTGAGCCTTTAGCTCACCCCTTTTTCCATCCTTTCAGATTAGAGTTATGGAGTGTCTTTTGGTGGTAGATCAGTGGAGCCTTAGATGGACGACTTCGTTTGGAGCTTGATAGTTGCAGAATTGTTTTAGTAAAATTGTTTCAGGACAATGAGATTATTATTTTGGAACTATTTTGAGATGTTATTTGGAGATTTTACATTCAAAAAGAATATTATTGTTGTTTTGTTTTTATGGATTGTTAAGGAAATCTGATGATATTCAAGAAGTTTATTTGAGGATAAATATTACGCTCTGTTCCATTATGTCATTGTTGATTATTTCTAAGACAGGTTATGCATCTAAATCCTTATTAAGGGTTTGGGGTGTTACAATCACAAAGAAGTTTAACCTTGTAATCCGGGAAGTAAATACCCTCCGCATGGAATGCAAGACTTGAAGTCAAAACAATGTATCATTCACATTACAATAAACTTAACAAAAGAGTTATTTCAGCACTTCCACTCATTGTTTGGGCTTTTCTTAAATAATTGTGATCTCGTCACAACTAATAACCTTGCACTTGTTGAAAACTCTAATCTTGTTAGAATCACTAACTAAAATAAAAGTCCAAAACTATTTAGGATTCCTTAAACACTAATAAATAAAAAATTAGTTATATAGAATTCTATCCTTAACTTATTTGATTAAGAATTCTAATCTCATTAGGAACTGTATACCTTTTAATTAAACTTTAATCTCATTAAAACTTCTAATTAAAATAAATTAAGGACTTTCAATTATTCAAAAATTCCAATCTCATTAGAATGTTTCTTAAAAGACAAGTCCTAAACTATTAGGACTAAGAGTTCTATTTAACTAATATATTTGATCTCATTAGGTCTTTTAGTTAGAATCATGTGTTATCTCATCATATACAGCCTTGCTCTTTATACATTTGAAAACACTTAGAAAATATTCAATATTCCCTTCAGATGCATTTTCGTGAGAAGCTTGCGACTAAGGTCTTCCCGTGAAAATGGGTTAAGGGAAAATAGTGAAAACACAAAATTCAAATAGAAACTTTCGCAATTGTCTTACGACTGTGTCGCGAGTAAAGCTTACTCGCGAAACAGTTTTGTGCTTTAGAGGCATTTTTCACAGGTTACCTTCTCGTTAAGTTACTCACAAAAAACGCGTGATTTCAGTTTTTAAAGAGCAGTTGTAGACAGTTTTCAGCGTTTTTTATGAACAAACAACCACCATATGAACATGATAGGCAGAATTTGATATCAAAACTGAATTCCATTGATGCTATAACCTTAAAGATCAATTTAACATACTTAAATTCAAATTTAAAAAACTTCATAACATTAATATCAGTTTTCATCAAATCATAGAGTCAACAACCATACAGAAAATTAAATGCATAATCTTCTAACAACATGAAACTATTATCTCTAATTCCAAAACTCACAAAACTTTTTATTCAGATTCGAAATTGAACATCACTCTGATACCATTTGTTAGGAAAATACATGTTTGTATCACATACAAAACATACGTAGTGAAAAATTCACGGATCTACTTCATTCGCAATTGATAACATGTACTATGTAAGTTTCAGAATTTAAGAACAAGAAGCGTACATTGGTGTTGTAAAGTTCAAAACCAAAATATTAGAAGTACTTGGGAACACTTTTAATCTTCACTCTAATTCCACTTTTAATCTTCGGAGATGAAATGCCCAATTTCATCATCAACTACGAACTAAAATTCTGAGTTTACAAAAAACTTGTGATTTATATCTTCTGTAATTTTTCACATAAATCACATACGATACATCTCATGGACTAAGATAATGTCCCATTAGTTTATTTATAGAAAGACTCATATAATTAAACAAGTTAATTTTTTATGACATGCCAATAAATTGGATTTTAGGGCATAAACCCCAACACACAGTCGCCTCCACATTTTCAAATTGAGTTGGAGATAGTTTCGCAGTCGCCATGAAATTTTCTGATTGAGTTGAATATAGTACTTAGACGCCTGCAAATCTTCTAATTAATGCAGATATAGTTCTTAGTCCTCACCATATTTTCAAATTGACCCAAACACAATTCTTAGTCGCCTCCAGATCTATAGAATGAGCCAGAAATAGTTTTCGGGCCTCCAAATCTTTTAAAATGAGTCAGATATAGCTCTTATTCGCATCTAGATTTCCAAATTTTGCAGAATATAGTTCTCAATCACCTCCAGATTTTTGAGATTAAGCCGAATATAGTTCTTAGTAACCTCAAAATTTTCAGAATAAACCGAATATAGTTCTCAGTCGCTTCAAGACCTTCAGATTGAGTCGGATATGGTTCTCAGTCGCCTCCAAATCTTTAAATTGATGGAAAAATACATGTTTGTATCACATACAAAACATACGCACTAGAAAATTAATGGATCTACTTCATTCGCAATTGATAACATGTGATGATGCACCCTTGTCCGTGGCTCGTCCAAGGAAGCATATAGCCTAATATCACTCTTTGGACGTGTGTATTTATGTCGAGGACTAAGTTTGCCATGTGTCACGATCTTGTTGGTGAATATTCGCGTCGACTCACTTTTTGAGGAGCGTGCCACGTGTCAGCTTTTGGTTGGTTGTGTCGTTTCGAGTACTAAAGTTTTCCACCTATAAATAGTGGAATCCTACGCTACCCTCCTTATTTCTGAAATTTTCTTTTGCTGACACTCCTCGTCTTAGCGCCTCGTCTAGAAGTTTCCTGCGTCCATAGTCTTCATTTAGATCCAAGTATTTTCCTCACTCTTGTCCTCAGGTTTTAAGTTTTTCTCAGAAAATGACTGAGATTGTCCTTTCCTCGTCTAGCAATAGCATCGAAAAAGCCATAGACGAGTTTCATAAACCTAGTAGTTTTAGTGGTTTTAGTGATAGTAGCAGTAGTGGTAGTAACAATAGTAGTAGGGGAAACACCACAGAAGAGTACACGTCTGGTGTCCCTAGAGTTCCTGCGGAGGTTCTTCAAGAAGGACTTAGGACGAGAGCAAAGTCTGGGTCATGGGCTGGCACAAGTGCTCCCTCGTCCATTGTCTAGGACGAGGTTGAGATCGTTTACAGTTGTGCTATAAGGATTGCCTCCACGACAGATGAGAAAAGGTTAGGGTCCCTTGAGGCTTGGTACCAAATCCCTGATAGCGTAAACCCTAGGGTACCTATGCGTGGTGAGTGGTGTTGCCAACCCCATTTTGGTGTTGGGATTTACGAGGCTTACCTTCTAGGGGGTTTGAGGTTGCCACTTAATGCCTTTGCTAGAGAATTGCTCACTAGGTTAGGCTTAGGTATCTGTCAATTCAATCCCAATGCATAGAGGCTAATTGTCTCTATGCAAGTTTTGTGGAAGGAGGCCTTTGAGGGGGACCATCCTCTTTCCATGGACGAGTTCCTTTATTGCTACAAACCTTTCGAGATTAACCAATCCCTTGGCTTCTATCAATTCACAGCCAGAGGGAAAGATTGTAGACTGATAAAGTCCCTAGTCACCTCAGATAGGAATTGGAAGGCTGAGTTCTTCTTCGACTCTGGTTTCTGGGTTGGTAACCTAGTTGAGGTTGACAGGGATCCATTTGGTTCCTATACAGGAGAGTTAGGGAACCTTTGTCCTTATCTAACAGTATGCTTGAGGTTGTTTATCTTAATATTTTTCATTTGTATTATTTTTTATCGTTCTTATCTAACAGTATTGCTCTTTTTTTTTTTTTAGGTGTTAGACGACCTCATTTGGACAGGTTCTATCTTGAACAAGTTCAAAAGGCTTGTCTATACACGGACAGGACGTTCCATTTTTTAGTTAGCCTTAGACGCCTTGCTGCCTAGGGGTTAGGCCCTGAGCCATCTGCGAAGGCTATTGCTCACGAGCTTACTGTGCGTAGACATAAGTTTTTTTTTATTCTTCTCTTTTCTTTTTATTTTATTATTTTTTATTATTTATTTTTTTTTTTAGGGATGGCAACAATGAAAGAGAACAAAGGCAAGGAAGTGGTGGACGAGGGGGTTCAATCTCAGCCTCGTCCATCAATAGGTGTCAAAAGGAAAAGTTTGTCCAAAGGAGTTGACTTGGAAAATCTTCCAAGTCAATGCAGGGGGAAACAAGCTAAGCATGGGTCATCTAAGCCTGGGGTTGTTAAGCCCAGCCTTCCAGTCCTTCCTACTCAGCAGCCCCCCGTCCATATCCATGATGTTGATTCTGAGCCTCTTAATCCCCCGTCTATGGATGTTCCCTCCTCTGCCCAGGTGGTTGTATCATCCCAGCCCTCTCGACGAGTCCCTCAAAGCCTCATAGAGAATGAAGATTTAGCTTGGGAGAGGTTTGAGAAGGCTGTGACTGACCAAGACGTGGCGGCGTGTTATAACATGTCTTTGAAGGAGTTTGAGCACTCTGGTGTTCATGACCTCTTCAAGGTACACTCCCTTTCTTTTTATCTCGTCTTAGCAAAAATACAATCATGCACTTTGTCTAACAACAATTCTTATATAGGCAATGTCTAAGTTCATCGCCGCGTCCAGACAAGCGACGGAAATGGACAAGATGAGGATCCTGCTGGAGTAGAGGATACAGAAAGTTAAGGACGAGAGTAAAAGTGGGCTGAGGTAGCAGCTAAGGCCAAAGACAAGGCAAAAGAGTTGCAGAACCATATTGGAGAGTTGAAGACTGATGTCATTGAGAAGGACACTCGTCTTGATCACCTCCAAAAGAGGAATGACGAGTTGAGTTCCCTTCTTGAGAAAGCTAGGGGAGACGCAGTTGCAGAGTTTAAGGCGTCCAAACAGTACACTAATTTATTGGACACCAACTATGCAGTTTGGTTTGAAGACTTCAGGATGGATGCCATGGAGAATTTCCCTGAGCTTGACTTCAGTTCTATTAAGCTCAACCTTGGTGGTGTTGCTACAAGCTTCCTCCTCTAGACGAGTTCAGATGTTAATATTGAGGACGATGCCACCACCCAGCCAATCTAGGACGACCCTAATATTGATCCTCCTCAGTAAAGACATCTTTTCATACTTTAGTTTTATCCTTTTTTTTTTATTTGGTCTATTGTTTTAAACCATTTGATGTAACTGAAGTACACTTATTCGTCCATAGTTTCAGGACGACCTATTAAACAATTTGCCTTATTCATTTCAACTTTGTATAAGGGTTTTTTGGACGTAGGTTGTCCCCCTTTTTTAATTAATGAATGCATGTTTGCTTTATCTTTTATTTACTAAATCATTTTATGGACGAACTTATTTCGTATTCTAGAATAACCTTAATTTTGGCTCATCCATGATTTGGGCCTATTCATGTTCAACTCCGTTTTTCATTTTTTGAATTCAGCATAACTCATCCATGAATAGTGTTATCTTTGTTGATTTCACTCAACTTAGCTTTATTCCTCGTCTATTGATTGGACGATTCTTTGCTTGTGAATAAGTTGCTGATTTTTGTCCACTTAAAAAATCAACTTTTTTTCACTCATCCAAAGATTAGGTTGTTTTAGTTGACACCTAGTGGATTTTATGCGTGCATTCCCTCGTCCATGGCTGGGTTGAGCATTCCCTCGTCCATGGTTGGGTTAACATGTTGTGGCTTCAACTCGTCTCTCGGTAAGGTCCTTCCCAATTTGGTCACAGCTTCCCGTGGGTCGGGTTTTTTGTGGCCAAAGAAACCCTTTTTAGGATGAGATCCCTAATGTTGAAGTGCCTGGGATTTACCATGGCATCATACTGCTTGGCCATAAGGTTTTTATACCTTGCTGTTCTTTGCTCCGCGTCCATCCTTACCTCGTTAATCAGATCGAGGTTAAGACGAAGTTGTTCCTTGTTTTCTTCATCTTGATACTGTTGGGATAAGTGCCCTAAAATCCTATTGTATGATGCTATGTATGATATTATGTTTGACATTATGTGAGAAATGATGTTTGACTTAATATTGTGATTAATAAAGTTGTTTTATTCTTATCTAAAATGATGGTAACATGAATATACAGACATTATCATATAGTCCATGAGATACATAGTATGTGATTTATGTGATTTAGTCACAAAAGATATTGATCACAAGTTCTTTGTAAGCTCAGAATTTTGGTTCGTAGTTGGTGATGAAATTGGGCATTTCATCTGCGAAGACTATTACATATTAACTTAGATGATTTGTCTTGATCATGGAAGTGATGACTTCTAGTTGATATGTTGATATGTTTTAAGAGTTAAGACATATTGAACTGGACCGCTGTGAGATTTATTATTCTCCTAATGACTGTCAATTGAATAATAAATCTCACGACTTCTATTCACATGAACTCTTAATCCTGAGAGAATAATGGACCTGATCATGAAATGTAGGTTGCTTTGATATATCAGGAGTGAGATCTAAAGTAACGGTCAAAACCTCAGTATGTTGGGCAGCCACATTTAGTGTTGATGGACCATATATTCTCAAGATGGAATTCATAGTCTCTTAACGGAGACATAAAATATTCCTTTGAGATAAGTTTAATAAGTTCAGTTATTCAGAGAGTTAGGCTTAACCACTTTAGTAAGACTAAAGTATATATTTATGAAATTAGATTTCATAAATATATGATGAATAACTTAAAAGGATTAAACCGGATACTCAAGGATTAAGATGTAGTAATTTACAAAGTGGCAGTCTATATTCATGACTTTGTATTACTACGAATATTTTATGAAGGGGTTGCATGTATAATAAAGTCTTGGGATATAATTTATTAATAAGGCCTAGAGTGCAATTATATTTATATAGTGGTATTAAATATAATTAATGGTAACTTTGGACTTGTCAAGAGTTGACAGAAAAGCCCAAGGCCCATTGGAGCTAGTGTCTTATTTGTTCCCTTTTGGTCCTACTCCAAGCCACACACTAACGCTCAATTGGGAAGGCCCAAAAGGCTAGCCCAATTATATAATCAGTTAAGTGGAGAGAAACATACAGATTTTTATATTAGAATGAAATGGTTTGTATGTTCATGTATGTAAGAGAAAGACTCCTTCATATTCTCTCTAAAACACACACATAGAACTGATTGAGAGACCACACATCTTGGGCATCAAGTGAAATTGGAGTGAAGATCAAAAGTGTTTCCAAGTGCTTTTCTTCATTCGGTTTTGAAATTCACCATACCAAGGTACACTCTCTTATTCATATATTTTGAAATTTACACAGCATATGTTATCTATTACGAATGAAGTAGATCCGTTAATTTTTCCTCTGCGTATGTTTTGTATGCGATACAAACATGTAATTTTTCCATCAAATACTTCATCACTCTATGGCTGGCCGTATGCACTTCTGCAAGTATGACTGCTTCACTCCCATAAGTTAGTTTGAAAGGAGTTTCCCTAGTGAGGGTCAAGAGTTTAGGGCTGAAGTTATGAATCAATTGGGTAAAACGAATAAAGGCCATTCGATCTGATCGTGGTAGCACCTTCTTGGGGATTTCAAGGATTACTTAACTCAAAATGGGATTGTATCCCAATTGGCTGCACCTGGAACTCCCCAAGAAAATGGTGTAGCAAAAAGAAGGAATATAACTCTTTTAGAAATGGTTAGGTCCATGATGAGTTACTCAACTTTACCAGTTTCTTTTTGGGGATATGCACTAAAAACTGCAATACATATTTTGAATTTAGTTCCATCAAAATCTGTTCCCAACACGCCTATGGAATTGTGGAGTGGGCGCAAGCCTAGTATGAAATATCTCCACATTTAGGGATGTCCAGCACATGTGTTGAAAGGGAAGTCTGATAAGTTGGAAGCTAAAACGGAAGTATGCATGTTTTTAGGATATTCAAAGGAAACCAAGGGTTATTTATTCTATAATCATAAGGATAGCAAAGTGTTTGTTAACACCTATGCCAAATTTTCGGAAGATGATTATGTGAATAATTTTAATCCTAGAAGTAAAGTTGTCTTGGCTGAAATGAATGAACTTGTAAATTAACAACCAATAGTTGAAACTAGGGATGATATGGCTGTATTGGATACACCACAAGATACTACTTATGAGATGTCTAGTACACAGGTGCCTCGTCATAGTGGGCAGAATATTAGGCCACCTATAAGATTCATAGGTCTTGGAGAGACTTATGAAGCTATCTCAGAGGAGGCTGAAACTGATCCTTACACTTATGAAGAAGCAATGAATGATATAGATGCACATCATTGGGTCCAAGCTATGAAATCTGAATTAGATTCCATGTATTCCAATCAAGTTTGGGATCTTATAAAGGCACCTAACAGCATTAAACCTGTTGGTTGCAAATGGGTTTACAAGAGGAAGAGAGGGATAGATGGAAAGGTTGAAACCTTTAATGCAAGGCTAGTGGCGAAAGGGTACACTCAAAAAGAAGATATTGATTATGAAGAAACCTTTTCACCTGTAGCAATGCTTAAATCTATCAGAATTCTCTTATCCATTGCTGCTCATTATGATTATGAGATTTGGCAAATTTATGTCAAGACTGCATTTCTCAATGGCAATCTTGAAGAGGAAATCTATATGAAGCAACCAGAAGGTTTCATAGCAAAGAACCAAGAGCATATGGTATGCAAGTTGAAAAGGTTCATTTATGGACTTAAGTAAGCATCTAGGTCATGGAACATCATATTTGATCAAGCAATCAAGTCATTTGGTTTGGAACAAAATCTTGATGAACCATGTGTGTACAAAAGACATCAAGATAAAGTAGTAATGTTCCTAGTGCTTTATGTTGATAATATTCTACTCATTGGAAATGATGTAGGGGTCATGTCATCAGTAAAGGTTTGGTTGTCAAGCCAATTTGATATGAAGGACTTGGGAGAGACTAACTTTATTCTAGGGATCAAACTTTGGTGAGATCGTAAGAATAAAATGTTAGGCTTATCACAAGCTGGATATATAGATAAGGTTTTAGAACGGTTTAGCATGCAAAACTCTAAGAAATGATTACTTCCTTTCAGACATGGAGTTGCTTTGTCTGATGACCAAACGCCTAAGACTCAAGAGGAAGAAAATATGATAAGACAAGTTCCTTATGCTTCTGCAGTAGGAAGTCTCATGTATGTCATGCTTTGTACTAGATTAGATATTTGTTATTCAGTTGGCATGGTCAGCCGATATCAATCAAATCCAAGACCACAACCTTGACAAGCTGTAAAGCATATTCTCAAGTATCTACGGAGAACGAGAGATTATATGCTTGTTTACGGTTGTGGGGATTTGATTCCCATTAGCTATACAGATTCAGACTTTCAATTGGATCTAGATTTCAGAAAATCCACGTCAGGATATTTATTCACCTTGGAAGGTGGAGCCATAAGTTGGAGGAGTGTTAAGCAATCTTGTATTGCGGACTCCACCATGGAAGCAGAATATGTTGCTGCTTATGAAGCAGCAAAAGAAGCTGTATGGCTCAAGAAATTCCTTTCTGATCTTGGTGTAGTGAGAATGGAGCAAGTTCCTATCACATTTTTTTGCGACAATAGTGGAGCGATTGCACAATCTAATGATCCAAGGAATCACAAGAAAGGAAAGCACATTGAGAGAAAGTACCATATCATTCGAGACATTGTTGCTCGTGGAGATGTGGTGGTAGTAAAGATTGAAAGTGCAAATAATCTAGCAGATCCCTTTACCAAAGCCTTGCCTAAAAGGACCTTTGAGTCACATTTGGAGGGAATAAGAGTAAGATTAGTGCACAAAAGTCTTTAGGGCAAGTGGGAGATTGTTGGGATAAGTACCCTTAAATTCTATTGTATGATGCTATGTATGATATTATGTTTGACATTATGTGAGAAATGATGTATGACTTAATATTGTGATTAATAAAGTTGTTTTATTCTTATCTAAAATAATGGTAACATGAATATACGGTCATTATCATATAATCCATGAGATGCATAGTATGTGATTTATATGATTTAGTCACAGAAGATATAGATCACAAGTTCTTCGTAAACTCAGAATTTTGGTTCGTAGTCGGTGATGAAATTGGGCATTTCATCTGCGAAGACTATAACATATTAATTAAGATAATTTGTCTTGATCATGGAAATGGTGACTTCTAGTTGATATGTTTTAAGAGTTAAGATATATTGAACTGGACCGCTATGAGATTTATTATTCTCCTAAGGACTGTCAATTGAATAATAAATCTCACGACTTCTATTCACATTAACTCTTAATCTTGAGAGAATAATAGACCTGATCATGAAATGTAGGTTGCTTTGATATATCAAGAGTGAGATCTAAAGTAACGGTCAAACCCTTAGTATGTTGGGCAGCCATATTTAGTATTGGTGGAACATATATTCTCAAGATGGAATTCATAGTTTCTTAATGGAGATATAAAGTATTTTATTGAGATAAGTTTAATGGGTTATTTTATTCAGAGAGTTAGGCCTAACCACTTTAGTAAGACTAAAGTATATATTTATGAAATTAGATTTCATAAATATATGATGAATAACTTAAAAGGATTAAACCGGGTACTCAAGGATTAAGATGTAGTAATTTACAAAGTGGCAATCTATATTCATGACTTTGTATTACTACGAATATTTTATGAAGGGGTTGCGTGTATAATAAAGTCTTGGGATATAATTTATTAATAAGGCCTAGAGTGCAATTATATTTATATAGTGGTATTAAATATAATTAATGGTAACTTTGGACTTGTCAAGAGTTAACAGAAAAGCCCAAGGCCCATTGGAGCTAGTATCTTATTTGTTCCCTTTTGGTCCCACTCCAAGCCACACACTAAAGCCCAATTGGGAAGGCCCAAAAGGTTAGCCCAATTAGATAATCAGTTATGTGGAGAGAAACATACAAAATTTTATATTAGAATGAAATGGTTTGTATGTTCATGTATGTAAGAGAAAGACTCCTTCATATTCTCTCTAGAACACACACATAGAACTGATTGGGAGACCACACATCTTAGGAATCAAGTGAAATTGGAATGAAGATCAAAAGTGTTTACAAGTGCTTTTCTTCATTCGGTTTTGAAATTCACCATACCATGGTACACTCTCTTATTCATATATTCTGAAATTTACACAGCACATATTATCTATTGCGAATGAAGTAGATTCGTTAATTTTTCCGCTGCGTATGTTTTGTATGTGATACAAACATGTAATTTTTCCATCAGATACTTCATCACTCTATGGCTGGCCATATGCACTCTTGCAAGTATGACTGCTTCACTCCCATAAGCTAGTGTGAAAGGAGTTTCCCCTGTAGGGGTCCTTGCTGTCGTTCTATAAGCCCAAAGAACGCTTGGTAGCTCGTCTGGCTATACTCCCTTTCCCTCCTCAAGCCGAGTCTTGATGATTTTTAGCAAGGATCGATTTGCTACTTCTGCTTGTCTGTTTGCTTGAGGGTGGGAGGGGGAGGAATAATGATTCTGAATTCCAAAGTGTTCGCAGAAGTCCTTGAAAAGTGCGTTGTCAAACTGTCATCCATTGTCTGATACCAATACCCTGGGAACCCCAAACTGGCATACAATACTTTTTCAGATGAAGTTCTTAATATTTTACTGTGTGATCTTTGCCAATGGTTCTGCTTCTACCCATTTAGTGAAGTAGTTAATACCTACCACTAAAAACTTCATCTGCCTGGTTCCGAGAGGAAAAGGACCTAAGATGTCTAACCCCCATTGTGCAAAGGGCCACGAGGCCATCATAGGAGTGAGGTACTCTGAGGGTTGTCTGGGGACATTGCCGAATCATTGACATTGGTCACATACTTTGACATAAGCCTTTGCATCTGCTTGAATGCTTGGCTAGTAATAACCTGCGCGGACGACTTTATGCATTAGTGCTCTTACTCCCGAGTGGTTTCCACATGCTCCTTCATGAATTTCTCTTAATATGTAATTCGCCTCGTTTGGAGCTAAACATCTTAGATAAGGTTGGGAGAATCCTCTTTTGTATAGAACCTCGTCAATAAGGATGTACCTAGCTGACCTAATCCTTAGTTTTCTGGCCTCGTCTCTTCCTTCTGAGAGGTCTCCATCTTTTAAGTAAACCATTATTGGGGTCATCCAATTGTTTTCACCTTCTATTTGTTGTATCTCAGAAAGATCTATGCTTGCCATATATTAGACTTCGTCAGACTCGCCCATTTGTCCACTTGTTGAGGCTTCTTTTGCTAAAGCATCTGCCTTCACGTTCTTTTCCCTTGGTATCTAAATAAAATTGATTTCTTTAAATTTTTTCACAAGGCGTCTTACCTTATCAAGGTATTTCTTCATGCGTTCTTCCTTTTCCTCGTATGTTCCATTTACTTGGCCTAAAACCAGCTGAGAATCTCCATAGACCAGTAGTGATATTGCTCCCACAGACTTGGCCAACTCCAGCCCTTTCAAAAGGGCTTCATACTCTACTTCATTATTAGTCGGTGTATACTACAGGCGGACTTTGTACTTCAACTCATCTCCTTCCGGGGATTCTAAAATAACTTCTATCCCCCTCGTATGTAGTCTGGAGGATTCGTCCACATGGATGACCCATCTCTGAGGCTTGTCTGACTCGTCTAACTCTTCCAAGTTTGGAGTGAACTCCGCAATAAAATCTGCCAACACTTGTGCTTTTATCGCGCTCCTTCCGTGGACGAGTTCTACGGATGAGTGTGGAGTTTGGATTGATTTGATACACTATCAACATGTACTATGTAAGTTTCAGAATTTAAGAACAAGAAAGCGTACCTTGATACGGTGAAATTCAAAACAAAAGATTAGAAGCACTTGAGAACACTTTTAATCTTCACTCCAATTCCACTTGATGCCAAAGAAGTGCGGTCTTTCAATCAATTTCCAAAGAGAGAATATGAGTGTCCAACACTTACATACAAACCATTTCATGTTCTCATGTGATCATAATGAAAACCACTCAGAAAAATCTCATAGAAATTCTGTATGTTTCTCTCCATAAATATAATTGATTATCTAATTGGGCTAGCATTTTGGACCATTCCAATAGGGCTCTAGTGTGTGGCTCGGAGTGGGACCAAAAGGAAACAAATAAGACTCTAGCTCCAATGGGCCTTGGACTTTTCTGTCAACTCTTGACAAGTCCAAAGTTACCATTAATTATATTAAATACCACTATATGAATATAATTGCACTCTAGGCCTTATTAACAAATTACATTCCAAGACTTTATTATACATGCAACCCCTTCATTAAAATATTCGTAGTAATACAAAGTCATGAATATAGACTACCACTTTGAAGATTACTACATCTTAATCCTTTGGTACTTAGTTTAATCCTTTATATTATATATCATATATTTATGAAATCCAATTCCATAAATATATACTTTAGTAATCCCTTACTAAAGTGGTTGAGCCCAACACTCTGAATAACCAAACCCAATAAACTTATCTCAAGGGAATATTCATATCTCCGTTAAGAGATTATGAATTCCATCTTGAGAATATATGTTTCATCAACACTAAATGCGGCTGCCTAACATACTAAGATTTTGATCGTGACTTATAGATTTCACCCCTGCTATATCAAAGCAACCTACACCTCATGATCAGGTCCATTATTCTCTCAGGATTTAAAGTTGATGCAAATAGAAGTCGTAAGATTTATTATTTTTTTGATGGTCGTTCGGAGAATAATAAATCTCACAGCGGTCCAATTCAATATGTCTTAACTCTTAAAACATATCAACTTATCAACTAGAAGTTTCCACTTCCATGATCAAGACAAATCATCTTAATTGATATGTTATAGTCTTTGCAGATGAAATGCCCAATTTCATCACCAACTACGAACTAAAATTCTGAGTTTACAAAGAACTTGTGATTTATATCTTCTGTGATCACATAAATCACATATGATGCATCTCATGGACTAAGATAATGTCCCATTAGTTCATTTTTAGAAAGACTCATATAATTAAACAATTTAATTATTTATGATATGCCAATAAATTGGATTTTAGGCCATAAACCCCAACACACAGTCCCCTCCACATTTTCAAATTGAGCTGGATATAGTTCGTAGTCGCCACGAAATTTTCTGATTGAGTTGAATATAGTACTTAGACGCCTGCAAATCTTCTAATTACCGCAAATATAGTTCTTAGTCCTCTCCATATTTTCAGGTTGACCCAAACATAATTCTTAGTCGCCTCCAGATCTATAGAATGAGCTAGATATAGTTCTCATTTGCATCTAGATTTCCAGATTTTGCCGAATATAGTTCTCTATCACCTCCAGATCTTTAAGATTGAGCCGGATATAGTTCTTAGTAACCTCAAAATTTTCAGAATAAGCCGAATAGAGTTCTCAGTTTCCTCAAGACCTTTAGATTGAGCCGGATATGGTTCTCAGTCGCCTCCAAATCTTTAAATTGATGGGAAAATACATGTTTGTATCATATACAAAACATACGCACCAGAAAATTAACCATTCTACTTCATTCGCAATTGATAACATATACTATGTAAGTTTCAGAATTTAAGAACAAGAAAGCGAACCTTAATTCGGTGAAATTCAAAAAAAAATATTAGAAGCACTTGGGAACACTTTTAATCTTTACTCCAATTCCATTTGATGCCCGAGAAGTGCGGTCTCTCAATCAATTTCCAAGGAGAGAATATGAGATTGTCCAACACTCACATACAAACCATTTCATGTTCTCATGTGATCATAATGAAAACCATTCAGAGAACTCTCATAGAAATTTTGTATGTCTCTCCATAAATATAACTGATTATCTAATTGGGCTAGCCTTTTGGGCCAATCCAATTGAGCTCAGTGTGTGGCTTGGAGTGGGACCAAAAGGGAACAGATAAGACTCTAGCTCCAATGGGCTTTGGGCTTTTCTGTTAACTCTTGACAAGTCCAAAGTTACCATTAATTATATTCAATACCACTATTTGAATATAAATACACTCTAGGCCTTATTAATAATTTATATTCCAAGCCTTTATTATACTTGCAAACCCTTCATTAAAATATTCGTAGTAATACAAAATCATGAATATAGACTTCCACTTTGAAGATTACTACATCTTAATCCTTGGGTACCTAGTTTAATCCTTTATATTATTCATCATATATTTATGAAATCTAATTCCATAAATATATACTTTAGTAACTCCTTACTAAAGTGGTTGGGCCCAACACTCTGAATAACCAAACCCATTAAATTTATCTCAATGGAATATTTTATATCTCCGTTAAAAAATTATGAATTCCATCTTGAGAATATATGTTCCATCAACACTAAATGTTACTGCCCAACATACTGAGGTTTTGATCGTGACTTATAGATCTTACTCCTGATATATCAAAGTAACCTATACCTCATGATCAGATTCGTTATTCTCTTAGGATTTAGAGTTGATGTAAATAGAAGTCGTGAGATTTATTATTCATTTGACAGTCGTTAGGAGAATAATAAATCTCACAGCGGTCTAGTTTTATATGTCTTAACTCTTAAAATATATTAACATATCAACTAGAAGTCTCCACTTCCATAATCAAGACAAATCATCTCAATTGATATGTTATAGTTTTCACAGATGCAATGCCTAATTTCATCACCGACTGCGAACTAAAATTCTGAGTTTACAAAGAACTTGTGATCTATATCTTCTATGACTAAATCACATACTACGCTTCTCATGGACTAAGATAATGCCCCATTAGTTCATTTAGAGATAGTCTCATATAATTAAAAAATTTAATTATTTATGACATGCCAATAAATTGGATTTTAGGGCATAAACCCCAACACAAATTGAGTTGGATATAGTTCATAGTCAGCTCCAAATGTTCAAATTGAGCCTGATATAGTACTCATTTTCCTCCAGATTTTCAAATTGAGCCAGATATACTTCCCAGTCACCCTTAGATCTTCAGATTGAGCCAGATGTAGTTATCAGTCACTTACAAATTTTCATATTAAGCGGAATATAATTCTCAATCTCCTCTAAATCTTCAGATTGAGTAGGATATAGTTCTCAGTCGCCTTCAATTCTTCTAATTGAGCCAGATATTGTTCTCAGTCATCTCTAGATTTTCAGTTTAAGCCGGATATAGCTCTTTGTCGCCTCCAGATCCTCAAACTGAGTCAAATATAGTACTCAGTCCCCTGTAAGTCTTCTTTATAAGCTAGATATAGTTCTTAGTCGCCTCCAAATGTTTAGTTTGAGTTGGATATAGTTCTTAGTTGCCTTAAGAACTTCAGATTAAGTCAGATATAGTTCTCAGTCGCCTTCAGATCTTCAGATTTAGCTAGATATAGTTCTTAGTCGCCTCCAAATTTTCAATTTGAGTTGGATATCATTCTCAGTAATCTCCAGACCTTCACATTGAGTTGGATACAGTTCTCATTCGCCTCTAGATTTCTAGATTTTGCCAGATATAGTTCTCAGTCGCTTCCAGGTCTTCAGATTTATCTGGATGTAGTTTTTAGTCGCCTCTAGACCTGTAAGATTGAGCCGGATATAGTTCTCAGTCGCCTCCAGATCTTCAGATTTAGATGGATATAGTTTTCAGTCTCCTTCAAATCTTCAGATTGAGTCGGATATAGGTCACAGTCACCTCTAGACCTTCAGATTGAGCCGGATATAGTTCTCAATCATCACTAGATTTTTAGATTGAGCGAGGTATAGTTCTCAGTTGACTGTAGATTTTAGATTCAGCCTGATATAGTTCTAAGTCTCTACTAGATTTTCAAATTGAGCTAGATATAGTTCGTAGTTGCCACTAAATCTTTTGATTGGGCCAAATATAGTTATTAGTCGCCTCTAACTCTTCTAATTAAAGCAAATATAGTTCTCAATCCACTCCAGATTTTCAGATTGACCCAAATACAATTCTTAATCACATTCAGATCTACAAAATGAGCGGGAAATAGTTCTCAAACACCACCAGATCTTTTAGATTGAGCCGGATATAGTTCTCAGTCGCGTCCAGATCTTCAGATTAAGCCGGATATAGTTCTCAGCTGCGTCCAGATCTTTAAGATTGAGCCGGATATAGTTCTCAATCCCGTCCAGATCTTCAAATTGAGCAGGATATAGTTCTCAGTCGCCCCTAAATCTTCAGATTGAGCCAGATATAGTTCTTAGTCTCCTTTTGAATTTCAGATTGAGTTAGATATAATTCTTAGTTTCCACTAGAACTTCAGATTAAGTTGGATATAGTTCTCAGTCACCTTCAAAACTTCAGATTAAGACAGATCTAGTACTCAGTCGCCTCTAAAATCATTAGATTATGCCGAATATTGTTCTCAGTCGCCTCCAGGCCTTCAAATTGAGTCAGATATAATTCACAGTCACCTCCAAATCTTCTAATTGAGCCGAATATAGTTCTCAGTCGGCTCCAGATGTTCTGATTGAGCCAGATATAGTACTTAGTCGCCTCCAGATTTTTAGATTGAGTCGGATATAGTTCTCAGTCACCTCCAAATTTTCAGATTGAGCTGTATATTGTACTCAGACGCCTTCAGATCTTTAGATTAAGCCAGATGTAGTACTCAGTCGCCTCAAGATTTTCAGCTTGAGCTGGATATAGTTCTCAGTCGCCTCCAAATCTTCAGATTGAGCCTGATATAATTATTTGTCTCCTCAAGATTTTCAGATTAAGCTAGATATAATTCTCAATTGCCTCTAGAACTTTAGATTAAGCAGGATATAGTTCTCCGTTGCCTTTAAATTTTCAAATTGAGCTGAATATAGTTCTCAGTCACCTCCAAATTTTTAGATTAAGCTGAATATAGTTCTCAATTGCCTCTAGATCTTCAGATTAAGACGGATATAGTACTCAGTCGTATCCGGATTTATAGATTAAGGCAAATATAGTTCTCAGTTGTCTTCAAATTTTTCATCTGAGACGGATAAAGTTTTAAATTGACTCCAAATTTTCAAAGTGAGCCGGATATAGTGTAGAGTCGGCTATAGATGTACTAATTGAGCCGGATATAGATCTCAGTCGACTACAGATGTTCTGATTGAATCGGATATAGTCCTCAATTGCTTCCAGATCTTCAGATTGAGTAGGATATAGTTCTCAGTTGCCTTCAGACATTCTAATTGAGCCAGATATTGTTCTCAGTCATCTCTAGATTCTCAGATTGAGCCAGATATAGCTATTTCTTTCCTCTAGATCTTTAGACTGAACTGAATATAGTTCTCAGTCCTCTTCAAGTCTTCACATTGAGCCAAATTTAGTTCTCAGTCGCCTCCAAATTTCAGTTTGAGCTGTATGTAGTACGCAGTAGCCTTTAGAACTGCAAATTAAGCCGAATATAGTTCTCAGTCGCCTTCAGATCTTCAAATTGAGCCGGATATAGTTCTAAGTTGCCTCCAAATTTTCTATTTGAGTCGGATATAGTTCTAAGTCATCTCCAGACCTTCAAATTGAGTCAGATATAATTCTCATTCGCCTAATGATTTCCAGATTTTGCCGGATATAGTTCTCATTCGCCCTTAAATCTTTAGAATGGGCTGGATATAGTTCTCTGTTGCCTCCATATTTTTAAATTATGCCAAATATAGTTCTCAGTCGCCTCCAGACTATCAGATTGAGCCGGATATAGTACTCTGTTGCCTCCAGATATTCAAATTGAGCTAGATATAATTCTCAGTTGCCTTCAGATCTCCAGATTGAGTCGGATATAGTTCTCATTTGCCCCTAAATCTTCAGAATGAGCTGGATATATTTCTCTGTCGCCCATAGATTTTTAAGATTGAGCCGGATATATTTCTCAATCACCTCTAGATCTTTAGATTGACCTAGATATTGTTCTCATTCGCCTTCAAATCCTCTAATTTAGCTGGATATAATTCTCAGTCGGCACCAGATGTTTTGATTAAGCCAGATATAATACTCAGTCACCTCCAAATTTTTAGATTGTGCCGGATATAGTTCTCAGTCGCCTCCCAATTTTCAAATTGAGTAGAATATTGTTCTTAGTCGTCTTCAAATGTTTAGATTGAGTATGATATAATACTTTATTGCATCCAGATATTCAGATTGAGTCAAATATAGTTCTTAGTTGCCTTCAGATCTTCAAATTGAGATGGATATAGTTCTCAGTCGGCTCCAAATTTTCAAATTAAGCTGAATATAGTTCTCAGTCGCCTTCAGATGTTCAAACTTAGGCGGATAAACTTCTCTGTCACCTTCAGATCTTCAAATTGGGCCGTATATAGTTTTATATCGCCACCAAATTTTCAAATTAAGCCGAATATAGTTCTCAGTGGCCTCCAGACCATCAGATTGAGCTGGATATAATATTCTGTCACCCCTAAATCTTCAACTTGAACCAGATATAGTTCTCAGTCGGCTCCAGATGTTCTGATTGAGCCAGATATAGTTCTCAGTTGCATCCAGATCTTTAGATTGAGTCAAATATAGTTCACAGTAGCCTTCGGACCTTCTGATTGAGCTGGATATAGCTCTCAGTCATCTTCATATTTTTAGATTGACCTAGATAAAGTTCTTAGTCGCCTCCAAATCTTTAGCCTGAGCTAAGTATGGTTCTTAGTCCCCTTCAAGTCTTAACCTTAGGCCAGATATAGTTCTCAGTCGCCTCCAAATTTTCAAATTGAGTTGGACATGTTCTCAGTTGCCTCTAGAACTTAAGATTGAGCCTAATATAGTTCTCAATCGCCTTCAGAACTTCAGATTGACCCGAATATAGTTCTCAATTGCCTCCAAATTTTCATCTTAAGCTAGATATAGTTCTCAATCACCACCAGATCTTTAGATTGGGACGGATATAGTTCTCGTTCACCCCCAAATCTTTAGAATGAGTCGGATATATTTCTCAATCGCCTCTAGATCTTTAGATTGACCTAGATATTATTCTAAGTCTCCTCCAAATCTTTAGATTGAGCCAGATATAGTTCTTAATCGTCTCCAAATTTTCAGATTGAGTATAGTTCTCAGTTGACTCTAGAGTTTTAAATTAGGTAGAATATAGTTCTCAATCGCCTTCAAATTTTCAAATTATGCCGGATATAGTTCTCAGTCGCTTTCGAAAGTTCAGATTGAGTAGTATATAATACACAATCACCTCCATATTTTCAAATTGAATTGGATATAGTTCTCAGTTGCCACCAAAGCTTCAAATTGAGCCGAATATAGTTCTCAATCTCATCCAAATCTTCTATTTAATGCGGATATTGTTCTCAATCCTCTCCAGATGTTCAAATTGACCCAGATATAATTCTTAGTCACCTCCAAATCTTCAAATTGAGCAGGATATAGTTCTCAATCGCCCTTAGATCTTTATGATTTTGCAGGATATAGTTCTCACTCTCCTTCAGATCTTCAGATTGAGAGAAATAGAAGTGTTATTCACCTACAAATCTTCAGATTAAGCTGGATATAGTTCACAATTGTCTCTAGATTTTCAGATAGAGCCGGATATAGTTCTCAGTCGCCTCCAAATTTTCAAATTGTGTCGAATATAGATGTCAGTCGCCTCCAAATGTTAAGATTGAACCGAATATAGTTCTTATCATTTGCAGTTCTTCTGATTATGCTAGATATATTTCTCATTCGCATCCAAAATTTCTGATTAAGCCGGATATGGTTCTCAATTGTCTATATATCTTCAGATTTAGCCGAGCATAGTTCTCTTTCTTCACCATATTTTCAGATAGAGCCGAATAAAGTTCTCAAACATCTCCAGAACTTCATTTTATGCCGAATGTAGGTCCCAATTGCCTCTAAATTTTCAAATTGAGCCGTATATAGTTCTCAACTGCCTTAAGATCTTCTAATTGAGTCAGATATATTTCACAGTCTTCTCCAAATTTTCAGACTAGGCTGGATATTATTCTCAGTCGCCTTCAAATCTTCAAATTGAGCTGGATATAATTCTCAATCTCCTCCGCATTTCCAATTTGAGTTGGACATAGTTCTCAGTCATCTCTAGACCTCCAGATTGAGTCAGATATAGTTCTAGTTCGCCTCTAGATTTCCAGATTCTGCCAGATATAATTCTCAGTCGCCTCTAGATCTTTAAGAATGAGTCGGATATAGTTCTCAGTCGCCTCCAGATCTTCGGATTGAATTGCATATAGTTTTCGTCTCATTCGAATCTTCAGATTAAGCTAGAAGTAGTTTTCAAATGCCTCTAGATTTTCAAATTGAGCCAGGTATACCTCTCAGTCGACTGATTCAATGTTATATAATTCAAAGTCGCCTTCAGATTTTCAACTTAGGTAGGATATTGTTTTCAGTCGCCTCAAAATGTTTAGATTAAGTCGTATATAATTCACAATCGCCTATAGTTTTTCAAATTGAGCTGGATATAGTTCGTAGTCTCCACCAAATCTTCTAATTGAGCCAAACATAGTTCTCAGTCGCCTCCAAATCCTCTAATTAATGTGGATATAGTTCTCAGTCCTCTCCAGATTTTCATATTGACCCGAATACAATTCTTAGTCGCCTCCAGATCTACAGAATGAGCCGAAAATAGTTCCCAGTCACCTCTAGTTCTTTTAGATTGAGCCGGATATAGTTCTCCCTCGCCTTTAGATCTTTAGATTGAGCTAGATATGGTTCTCAATCACCACTAGATCTTTAAGATTGTGCTAGATATATTTCTCAGTAGCGTCCAGATATTTAGATTGAGCGGGATATAGTTCACAATCGCCTCCAAATCTTTAGATTGAGCCAGATATAGTTCTTAATTGATTGCCTCTAGAACTTCATATTAAGCCAGATATAGTTCTTAGTCACCTTTAAATCTTCTAATTAAGCCGGATATAGTTCTCAATCAGCTCCAGATCTTTATATGGAGCTGGAAAGAGTACTTAGTCGCCTCTAGATTTTCTGACTAAGCCAAATATAGTTCTTAATCGCCTCCAGATTTTCAAATTGAGCTGGATATTATTCTTCGTTGCCTTTAGAACTTCAGATTGTGTCGGATATATTTTTCTGTCACCTTTAGATCTTTAGATTAAGCTTGATGTAGTTCTTCGTAGCCTCCACATTTTTAGATTAAGCCGAATATATTTCTTTGTCGCCTCTAGACCTTTATGATAGGCCAAAAATGTATTGACCCATTGTGATGAATTAGGTTATTAATTAGCCAAGTTTATTAATTAATTAAATTAATATATAAAATGCGTGGCAGCATAAACAAATCACCAATTAAACTAAATGCAACGGAAATTAAATTGACTCGGTGATTTGTTTACGAATGGGGAAAACCAACACGGCAAAAACCCCACAGGGTGATTTTAAGGTTACCACTCTCGAGAATCCACTATTATCAAAACAAGCGATTACAAGTAAAGGAATCCTAGTGCATTATACCAACCTATAGTTGAACCCTTACCCCAATACCCAATTGGACTTGTTTTGTAGTGACAATCTCTCATTTTCAGTGCACGGCTCCCAGTATGTGACTAACTAATTGTGTGGATCCCATTACACAACTTAATCACCAACTTAAGAAGGATGTTGGCTGCAAAGTTCTTCAGTTCATCAAGACGATGAAGATCACGAAGTTGCTTGGTCACAAAACCCGCTAGTGTACAAACATAGCAGCTTCTTTAGAAGAAAGATGAACTAGGGCAAATTCTGTCTTTGGTCACAATTTGCATGAACTTGGGCAACTGTGTCACTTATGGAGGCCCTTGAAACAATCCTTATAGTTATGAGAAAAGAAAGCCCAAACACATACCCACGAATTGAATTGAAATCAGCTCTGAAAAACTGAATTTCATAAACCTCGATAGATAACCATCTATCAAGCTAGCTGTCGAGCCACAAGCTTCAACAGCTTTTAAACCTCGATAGATGCCAACTGTCAAGCTTTCAAATGCAGCACTTTCTCACATGCTTCTTGGAGAAACTTGCATGGCTTTAACACTTGAACTTGAAACCTTATTCCTTGAAGCATTAAACACATCCTAGATCTACCCAATTACAAGTAAATTGCACTTTTTCAAAGGATTAGCCAATTACATATAATGTTGACATATGTTCCTAACATCAAATCACATATGTCCTAACCATATCCCCCTTTGGCAATCCGTGACAAAACCACAACAAACAAATGAACATATGAAAGAAGTCATAAATCACTTAACTCATACTCACTTGTTGAATACAATAAAATCTATCCTAACACAAACCCTTGAAAATTTTTGCAAGAAGAGAGTTTATGGCAAGTAGGCTTTTGTTGGAAAATCTAGTTTTGTATCTCATACAAAACACACAGTGGAAGCAACAAAAATGGATCTATTTCATTCATGATTGATAACATGCACTATGTAAATTTCAGAATTTAGAACGAGATAGCGTACCTTGATGTGGTGAAATTCAAAACAAAAGAATAGAAGTACTTGGGAACGCTTTTAATCTTCACTCCAATTCCACTTTACGCCCAAGAAGTGTGGTCTCTCAATCAGTTTCTAAGGGAGAATAATTGAGTGGCTTTACTCGCACATACACAACACTTCACAATGATGTCTCTTTTTCTCTTATGAAAAATTCTGTATGTTTCTACCTTTATAACTAACTAATTATCTAATTAGGCCGGTCTATTAGGCCTTTCCAATTGGGCTTTAGTGTGTGGCTTGGAGTAGGACCAAAAGGGACCAATAAGACACTAGCTCCAATGGGCCTTAGGCTTTTCTATCAACTCTTGACAAGCCCAAAGTTACCATTAATTATATTTGATACCACTATATAAATATAATTGTACTCTAGGCCTCATTAATAAATTATATCCCAAGACTTTATTTTACATGCAACCCCTTCATAAAATATTCGTAGTAATACAAAGTCATGAATATAGACTGCCACTTTGTTAATTACAACATCTTAATCCTTAAGTACCCGGTTTAATCCTTTTAAGTTATTCATCATATATTTATGAAATCCAATTCCACAAATATATACTTTAGTATATCCTTACTAAAGTGGTTAGGCCTAACACTCTAAATAGCCAAACCCATTAAACTTAACTCAAGAGAATATTTTATATCTCCGTTAAGAGATTATGAATTCCATCTTGAGAATATATGTTCCATCAACACAAAATGTGGCTACCCAACATACTGAGGTTTTGATCGTGTCTTTAGATCTCACTCCTGATATATCAAAGTAATCTACACTTCATGATCAGATCCATTATTCTCTTAGGATTAAGAGTTCATGCAAATAGGAGTCATGAGATTTATTATTTATTTGACAGTCGTTAGGAGAATAATAAATCACACAGCGGTCCAGTTCAATATGTCTCAACTCTTAAAACATATCAACATATCAACTAGAAGTCTCCACTTCCATGATCAAGACAAATCATCTTAGTTGATATGTTATAGTCTTCGCAGATGAAATGCCCAATTTCATCACCGACTATGAACTACAATTCTAAGTTTACAAAGAACTTGTGATTTATATCTTCCGTGACTAAATCGCATAAATCACATACTATGCATCTCGTGGACTATATTATAATGTCCAAATATTTATGTTACCATTATTTTGGATAATAATAAAACAACTTTATTAATCATAACATTAAGTCATACATAATGTCATACATAGGATCATACAATAGGATTTAAGGGCATATATCCTAACAGCTTTGACAATCTGTATTTCTAAAACACTTTAAACAAAACTCATCAAGGCATCTTAGTGTGAAATAAAAATAAAAGATTGCATAAAATAAATAAGAAACATGTGTATAGAGAGAGAAAAAAAAAAAAAAAACAACACATAGAGAGATAGGTGAAAAAACTGTAATAATAACCTCAAATGTATATATATCAACATAAGTACAAGGCTTGCTATCACAATATGATCACAAGATCTAATGTACATGAATAATGTATCTAAAAGTAGAAAGAAAAGGAAAAGATACATAAAATCCTCACTACATCCCTCAAAAACTATGGACACTCCCCCTAACAAAAATCTCCTATACTAACCTCACCTCTATGTGTATGATTGCTCTCATGTCAAAACTACTCCCCCTTTTTGTCATGAGTGACAAAGGGTAAGTACATCAAGTAGACATATCATCACCACTAGAAGAGCTAGCATCAGCATCCTCATCAGCATCATCACTGCCGGAGCAATAGCCACTCTTATCCTCTGAGGCCAGTGAAGAAGGAGAAGAAGCAACCGTGAAATCACCTATGATAGCCTGTCATCGTGCGATTCGACCAACACGAGCGTTCACTTGACACAACTCATCACTGAGTGCATTAAGGCAAGCATCCATGCACACAAGCTATGCCATGATTGCTTCAAGAGTCACTCCACTCGCAGAAGACGAAGGAGCGGAGGTGGATGGAGCGGTAGAAGCTGGAAGGGTTGCCGTCTCTGTCGGTGTCCACCTCGAGCGAAGTTGAGCATCACTCCTTTCATGGTAGTGGAGTCATTGATACACATGAAAGAGAAGTTGGGAGACTCAGGATAGGAGACAGAAAATGGCGAAAGAGTCACGTGATAGTCGAAGGAAAGAAGAGCTTATCATGGGTCGTCGTATCTCTATAAACATCTATAAGAGAAAGAATGAAGTGAGAAGGGAAGTGAATAGAGATATGCTCAATGAGGGATAACAAGAAGCGAGCACAAGGGTCTGTGATAGTGTTATAGTAAGACAATGGATAGAGTGAAAATTGTTAGGATATGTGCCCTTAAATCCTATTGTATGATGCTATGTATGACATTATGTATGACTTAATGTTATGATTAATAAATTTTTTATTATTATTATCTAAAATAATGGTAACATGAATATTTGGACATTATCATATAGTCCATGAGATGCATAGTATTGATTTATGTGATTTAGTCACGGAAGATATAAATCACAAGTTCTTTGTAAACTCAGAATTATAGTTCATAGTTGGTGATGAAATTAGGCATTTCATCTGCAAAGACTATAACATATCAACTAATATGATTTGTTTTGATCATGGAAGTGGAGACTTCTAGTTGATATGTTGATATGTTTTAAGAGTTAAGACATATTGAACTGGACCACTGTGTGATTTATTATTCTCATAACGACTGTCAATTGAATAATAAATCTCACGACTCTTATTTACATAAACTCTTAAGCCTGAGAGAATAATAGACCTGATCATAAAGTGAAGGTTGCTTTGATATATCAAGAGTGAGATCTAAAGTCACGATCAAAACCTCAGTATGTTGGGCAGCTACATTTAGTGCTAATGAAACATATATTCTCAAGATGGAATTCATAATCTCTTAACGGAGATATAAAATATTCCCTTGAGATAAGTTTAATGGGTTTGGTTATTTAAAGTGTTAGGCCTAACCACTTTAGTAAAAATATACTAAAGTATATATTTATGGAATTGAATTTCATAAATATATGATGAATAACTTAAAAGGATTACACCGGATACTTAAGGATTAAGATGTAGTAATTAACAAAGTGGCAGTCTATATTCATGACTTTGTATTACTACAAATATTTTATGAAAGGGTTGCATGTATAATAAATCTTGGGATATAATTTATTAATAAGACCTAAAGTGCAATTATATTTATATAGTGGTATTAAATATAATTAATGGCAACTTTGGGCTTGTCAAGAGTTGATAGAAAAGCCCAAGGCCCATTAGAGCTAGTGTCTTATTGGTCCGTTTTGGTCTCACTCCAAGCCACACACTAAAACCCAATTGGAAAGGCCCAACAGGCTAGCCCAATTAGATAATCAGTTAGTTATAAAAGGGAGAAACATATAGAATTTTTTTTTATAAGAGAAAAAGATACATCATTGTGAAGTGGTATGTATGTGCGAGTGAAGCCACTCAATTATTCTCCCTTAGAAACTGATTGAGAGACCATACTTCTTGGGCGTAAAGTGGAATTGGAGTGAAGATTAAAAGTGTTCTCAAGTATTTCTAATCTTTTGTTTTGAATTTCACCGTACCAAGGTACGCTATTTTGTTCTTAAATTCTGAAATTTACATAGTGCATGTTATGAATCATGAATGAAATAGATCTATGTTTGTTGCTTTTGCTGTGTGTTTTGTATGAGATACAGAACCAGATTTTCCTACAATTGATATCAGAGCTAGGTTTTCATATCATGATTGTATAGCATGTGAATGGTTTTTTAAAATAAAAGAAAACGGTTTCTTGATGTTGTCAATGCATTTGACACTGTTGTTATTGTTTTGATTGCACCAAATGAATTCTTTCACATGGTGTTTACTTTGTTTGAATAGTGCCATGCACGTTTAATATATATGATATATATTGGTTCATCAAAGGATATGTGTATGATACGGCACTATAAAAAATAAGCACTATTTGAATCCAATCCGTTTTTGTGTTTGATATATGAGTTGTCTTGGATGTGCATTGTCTTAGCAAACTAAGCATTGCTTGCACTTTTTGGTTGCATGCTTTTTTTGTAACCGTCCAATGCAATATAACCGCCAAGTTAGTTATTCAATGAAACTATCATGTGCGTGATTAAGCCATTGCACCGCTTGGCTATTAGAAGGCATTTGAACATTAAGGCTTGCACGGATTGGATATGTGAAGACTAATATATTGATGCTTGCATGTAATATATATATATATATATATATAAAATCGAAACCTCTAAACTTCCACAATTTTCCACGTTAGTATTTAATTTTTTTTTCCTATTTTTAAAATTTCAATTTTTTTCCCCGTGTTTTATGCGACTGACTCTCTCTAACCTATATGCATTCTTAAAACCCAAAACCCTAACCTTTGAGCTCTCTCTCTCTCCGCTTTATCTTGGGTCCTATCGTTTTCCCATTCTTTTTATTCCTCAAACCTCTCCCTTTCAAGCTATCCCCATTCACTCATTCACTCTTTCTTTGACCCTTCTTCACTGATTTCAGCGTATTTTTAGGTAATCTATACGATTTCACATTGGATCTAAAATTTCCCTTTTTTTTCTTTCATTAAGAAATATATAGATTGCATCAGATGGTAGAATTAGAACTTTGTTTCAAAAAAGTAGGGTTCGTTTTCTTCTTCTTCTATTTCTTATTTTTTTTAGATTTTCTATTAAAATCGCATAAAGTTGATTTTTTTTCTTTTATCAAACCTAGGGTTCGATTCAATTAATTAGCAATCGATTAATGCTGAGTACTTCGACTTTGTGTGTGTGTGTGTGTGTGTGTGTTCGGATCTATAAAACTATTTGTTGATTTGAGTAAAATCTCTATGGATTTTCAGTGGACTAGAAATTTAACTAGGGTTTTGTAAATTTTGTTCAGTTACTGATCTGCTTTAATTTTGATTTGATCATTTTTTTTTGGTTGAATTTTTTTCGATGAACTGTTTGGTCTTCACTACTCATTTGATCTATTGAGTTGATTTTGTTTTTGAGTCCATTTGATCTGTATGTATATTTATGTTCTGTTTGTGTTTATATGTGTACATACTATGTATGTATTTAAGCTTCGCTGAAATTAATGCTTTGTGTTTCATATTGTTCTGTCGGTTTTGTATTCTGTGACTAGGTTTTTGTGATTGTGTGGTTGGCTTCAATGTTTTGCTTAATGAAATGATTTGGTACATGATATTTTCTAAACTCTGTTTTTAGTTTTTAACTGCCTTGATTTAAAGCTTTGAGAACTTCTGATTTCTTCACTTGATTGTGGTTTACTTTTATGCCAAAATGAGTTGTACTTAGAAAATATGTATTATTGTTTTTTTTTTTTTTTGTTCATGTTTAAGACAATAACATGAAGAAGTCTATTTAGTATTTTTGCACACTGTTTGTGTAACTTCTTTTCTTTTTTTCCTCTATAGTTTTCTTTTTTATTATATTAGTTGGTTTCTCAATTCTAAGAAACTCTTTTTTCCCTTTGGTTTCTCAACTCCCCTGAAAGTGTTCAAAGAAATGCTTGAACAGAACTTTTCATCACCAAATTTGACTGGATTGGTGTTGATTGCTTGCTTTCTAATTTTTTGGGGTGCATATACTTCAAATTTGTAGAATTTTAGTGTTTTGACTATTTTCAGCTCAACTAAACTAAGGAGGTTGTAATCAGATTATAACATATAATTTAGCAAATATAAATATTCATTAGGTTAGTTGTAATCAGATATAATATATAGTTAAGCAACCAAGAGATCAATTTAGTCCAATATTAAAAGATTAATGCAAATCATATTCATTTTAAAATATAACCCATGCATTACAAGGTTTGTCACATTTTACACTTAGAAAAAGTAATGCAGCAAAATGGTTGAAATCATGACGAATCCATTCAGATTTTAAATTTATTAAGAGATTAGTAAGGACTCTACAGATGTTCACAAATTCAATGGCCCACCACTACAACCAATGGATCAAATAGATAATTGGATTGCTAGGATAATATTGATGCTACATCTTGTGCTAAACTATCTATAGAGTTTTGCTTTGGTATTTCAGGTTCTGCAGCTGAATCTAGGCATGTACATTCATTCGTTTTACGAGTTTTCGAAAATAACGATTAGTATGTGTAAGTACGAGTATGGTGTAAGATATGAAGCATTCATTTTTAACAATTTTTTTTTTCTCTCTATTTCTTTTATATCATTTTCGTGAATAAAGGCAATAGAACAACTTAAGTTTATATACACTACCAATCTGTTTGAGAAATTTTGGCTCTTTCTTTGTATTCAATATTTGAAGTTAGGGTAGGTAGATTAGTAGATATATAGTTTAGTGATCTAGGGAGGTGGATGAAAATTGTAAGTGACTAAGATACTTGGAAGATTCTTTCAAACATTGTGCTTTCAACCGGGGTGAGTAATTGGTTGCCATACATAGAGCTGAACTTGGAAATTGGTGCTGAAATATGTTCGAAGAACTTCATCTTTGAGACTTTTTAAGTTATTATGTCGCTCCTCTTTTAGATAATGATTCAAAGTAGTTGATTCTTCAAGTGATTTTTATTTGAAACTGGTGTAAATTACTAATAGTTTTTGATAACGTTTTAGAGAAAAAGAATGATTGAACTTTCACTTTTAGTTTTAATATAGAGCTATATTCCATTTGCAATGAGATGCTGACTCAAATTCCATTGATGACTTACATTAGTCCCCTCTCTATACTTGTCATCAATAAGTTATTTGTGGAATGTTTTCCATATTATCATTGACCCTTTTCAAGTTTTATACAAGTAATTTCCATTATTAGCAAGTATTTAGCCATGAAATGCAACAATGACTTTTGTTCATGAGCTTCAATGTCACTTGGGTTGATTACTTGATGGAAAAAGTAGTCTCTTATTGGTTCTTTTAGCCTTTTCTTTTACTATGAGGTTGATTAATTATCTTTTTATTTAACTATCCCGTGCATCGTACGGGTTAGCGAGTAGTATATATAATATATTAAAGGAAGAATGGTTGCACTGCTTAGCTATTAAGGGAACAATCCGTGTATTTTATAGATATATATATATATATATTAAGGCTTAGCTTTTGGTTTGCACGGATTGTTATATATTCAATCCGTGCGTATTATATATGTATAATATATTATATATAATCCGTATGGTATGTTATATTATATATATATATATATATATATATATAATATATATATATATATGTAATATAATATATATGGGTTTGGTTTTATATTAATATATATTATCGCTAGGATTAAAGTATTTGTTTAATGAAATTTATTCCTAATGAGATTAGGATTATGTTTTCAAGGTGTCTAGCATTATTTTGGTTCTTAATCTTAAAAACCTTTAATTTAAAATATCTAGTGGGAGAGAGATACAAGGGTTGGATCTCACGGCCTCCATTATCGGTTCATAGTAGTGTGGGTAAACACCTCGTCTTGGCGTATATGCCTCGCGATCCCAAAGGAGGGTGTTTACTTCATAGTACTACAAGATTGAACTAACCCGTTTAAAGTAGTGTGGACAAACACCTCATCTTGGCGCATATGCCTCGCGATCCCAAAGGAGGGTGTTTTTATTACATGGTGCTACAAGTTTAAACACTATAAAGGGAGATGAAATGTGGCTACACATGATTCTAGATAATGGTGTACGCTAGACTAAGTGTAATGTTAACCTCCCAAAGGAGCTTTGTCATTATTACTTAGAGGCTAAAGGCAAAACGACATATTATTTTTGTTTGGTAAGAGTTACCATGATAGCATTAATAATGAGAATAGTTCTCAACCAATTAATGTGTTTATAATAAACTTGCTACCAAGGAATTATAGACATGGATTGGGTTGTCGTTGCATATATTATTTTATGGTTTTATTAAGGTTCCATATTATATGCTTATATGCTAAATTGATAATGTCCAGTTTACTTATTATATTCATGTTTGTTATTTTCAGATTTAAATCATGGCATTATTTAGCCCATTTGTTGCTATTCTTAATCAAACAAACTGACTAGATCCAACTATGTTGACTGGAAAAGAAATTTGGACATTGTTCTTACTACTGAAGAGCACAAATATGTGCTTACTCAACCATGTCCTAGCTTTCCATCATTAGATGCTCCTCTTAAGGAAAAACAGCGATATGATCGTTGGCAGAAATCTAATGAGATGGCCAAGTGCTATATCCTAACATCTATTTCAAATGTTCTACAACATCAAATGCAGGATCTAGAACTAGCTTCGGACATTATGCTAAGTTTGAAGGAGATGTTTGGTGAGCAAGGCCGTTCTACAAGGCAAGAAACTATAAGGCAAATTTATAATACCAAAATGGCTGAAGGTACTTCAGTGAGGGAGCATTGTCTTAGGATGATCTCTAATCTGAATACATTGGAAGTTTTAGGTGCTGATATTGATGGAGAATCCCAAGTGGATATGATACTCCAGTCACTACCAAAATCATTCAAGGAATTCAGGCTTAACTATAACATGAACAAAAAGGTTTATACGTTGTCTGAATTGATGAATGAGTTGGTAGCGGCGAAAGGCATCCTTGGTACTTCTAGTTTAGATGTCAATATGGCTGAAGCTTCTACTTCTCAACCTAAGTCGAAAGGCAAGGGTAAAAAGAAGAAGAAGAAGAAGAAGGACTTTACCAAGAGAGATGATAAACAAGTTGCCTTAGGAGTTGCCAACAAAGGAAAGAAAACCAAAGGAAAGTGTTTCCATTATGGTGAGAAAGGACATTGGAAGAGGAATTGTCCAATATTTAAGGCTGCCAAGAATAAAGGTATGAAAAGTACAATCCATCTTGAAATATGTTTGGTACAGAATCCCACGGATTCCTGGTGTGTGGATTTAGGTTGTACTAATCATATCTACAATACTTTGCAGGGGCTCCAGGAGACCAGAAAGCTAAATGAAGGGTAATTGTTTCTTACTTTGGCTGATGGGAGCAGAATACCAGTTGTAGCTGTTGGAGTGTTTAATTTATGTTTTGAGTCTAGGGTTTTAATATTAGAAGACTGTTTGTATGTACCTAATGTTCGTAGGAATTTAATTTCTACAACTTATTTAGGTAAACATGGATATTATGTTATCCTCAAAGACAATGTTGTAATAAAGAAGGATAAAGTGTTTATCTGTTCTGGTAATATTGTGGATGGTCTTTATTTTTTAACTCTTGATAAGCATGAATTATACAATTCTGAATTAGATATTAACTGTCATGTAAAATCATTAAAGAGAAAGTTTCTTTCTACTAGTGATGCATATCTATGACACTTACGTTTGGGTCATATTAGTTCAAATAGGATTCAAATACTAATCAAAGATGGACTTTTACAGCCCATGAACTTTGATGGATTTCTAGTTTGCGAATCTTGTTTGGAAGGTAAAATGACATAACGACCTTTTAATGCAAGAGGTAGAAGAGCCCAAGAGTTGCTTGAATTAGTTCATACAGATGTATGTGGTCCTACGTCAACCCAAGCAAAAGGTGGTTATGAGTACTTCATCACTTTTACGGATGATTACTCAAGATATGGTTATGTGTACCTAATGAGATGGAAGTCTGAAGCGTTTTAAAAGTTCAAAGAGTTTAGGGCTGAAGTTGAAAATCAATTGGGTAAATGCATAAAGACCATTCAATCTGATCGAGGTGGCGAATACCTTCTTGGGGATTTCAAGGATTATCTAATTTAAAATGGGATTGTCTCCCAATTGACTGCACCTGAAATTTCCCAAAAAAATGGTGTAGCGGAAAGAAGGAATAGAACTCTTTTGGAAATGGTTAGGTCCATGATGAGTTATTCAACTTTACCAATTTCCTTTTGGGGATATGCACTAAAAACTACAATGTATATTTTGAATTTAGTTCCATCAAAATCTGTTCCTAACACACCTAAGGAATTGTGGAGTGGACATAAGCCTAGTATGAAATATCTCCACATTTGGGGATGTCCAGCACATGTGTTGAAAGGGAAGTCTAATAAGTTGGAAACTAAAACGGAAGTATGCATGTTTTTAGGGTATTCAAAGGAAACCAAGGGTTATTTATTCTACAATCATAAGGATCACAAAGTGTTTGTTAGCAACCATGCCAAATTTTTGGAAGTTGATTATGTGAATAATTTTAATCCTAGAAGTAAAGTTGTATTGGCCGAATTAGATGAATCTGTAATTGAACAACCAATGGATGAAACTAGGAATGATGTGGCTGTATTGGATACACCACAGGACATTACTCATGAGATGACTAGTACAAAGGTGCCTCGTCATAGTGGGAGAATTTTTCGGCCTCCTATAAGATTTATAGGTTTGGGAGAAACATATGAAGCTATCTTGAAAGTGGCTGAATCGGATCCCTACACTTATGAGGAGGCAATGAACGATATAGATGCACATCATTGGGTCCAAGCTATGAAATCTGAATTAGATTCAATGTATTCCAATCATGTTTTGGATCTTGTAAAGGCGCCTAATGGCATTAAACCTATTGGTTGCAAATGGGTTTACAAGAGAAAGAGAGGGATAGATGGAAAGGTTGAAACCTTTAAAGCAAGACTATTGGCAAAAGAGTATACACAAAAAGAAGGTATTGATTATGATGAAACTTTTTCGCCAGTTGCCATGCTTAAATCTATCAGAATTCTCTTATCCATTGCTGCTCATTATGATTATGAGATTTGGCTAATGGATGTCAAGACTGCATTTCTTAATAGCAATCTTGAAGAAGAAATCTATATGATACAACCTGAAGGTTTCATAGCAAAGAACCAAGAGCATATGGTAAGCAAGTTGAAAAGGTCCATTTATGTCAGATTTGATCAAGCAATCAAATCATTTAATTTTGAATAAAATCTTGATGAACCATGTGTGTACAAAAGACATCAAGATAAAGTAGTAATGCTCCTTGTGCTTTATGTTGATGATATTCTACTCATTGGAAATGATGTAGGGATAATGTCATTGGTAAAGGTTTGGTTGTCAAGCCAATTTGAAATGAAGGACTTGGGTGAAGCTAACTTTATTCTAGGGATCAAGCTTTTGTGAGATCGCAAGAATAAGATGTTAGGTTTATCACAAACTGGGTATACAGATAAGGTTCTAGAACGGTTTAGCATGCAAAACTCCAAGAAAGGATTACTTCCTTTTAGACATGGAGTTTCTCTGTTTGATAACTAAAGGCCTAAGACTCTTGAGGAAGAACATATGATGAGACAAGTTCCATATGCTTTTGCAGTGGGAAGTCTTATGTATGCCATGCTATGTACTAGACCAGATATCTGTTATTCAGTTGACATGGTCAGCCGATATCAATCAAATCCAAGACTTAAACATTGGCAAGCTATAAAGCATATTCTTAAGTATCTACGGAGAACAAGAGATTATATGCTTGTTTACCATAGGGAGGATTTGATTCCTATTGGTTATACAGATTTAGATTTTCAGTCAGATCTTAATTTTAGAAAGTCCACTATAGGTTGTTTGTTCACCTTGGGAGGTGGAGCCATTAGTTGGAGGAGTGTTATGCAATCTTGCATTGCAAACTCCACCATGGAAGCTGAATATGCTGCTGCTTGTGAAGCGGCAAAAGAAGCTGTTTGGCTCAAGAAATTCCTTTTTGATCTTGGTGTTGTGAGAATGGAGCAAGTTCCTATGAAGTTGTTTTATGAAAATAATGGAGCAGTTGCACAATCCAAGAATCCAAGGAATCACAAGAAAGGAAAGCACATTTAGAGAAAGTATCACATTATTCAAGACTTTGTTGCTCAAGGAGATGTAGTAGTAGCAAAGATTGATAGTGCAAGTAATCTAGCGGATCCCTTTACCAAAACCTTGCCACAAAGGACTTTTGAGTCACATTTGGAGGGAATGGGAGTTAGATTAGTGCACAATAGTCTTTAGGGCAAGTGGGAGATTGTTATGATATGTGCCCTTAAATCCTATTATATGATGCTATGTATGACATTATGTATGACTTAATGTTATGATTAATAAAGTTATTTTATTATTATCTAAAATAATGGTAACATGAATATTTGGACATTATCATATAGTCCATGAGATGCATAGTATGTGATTTATGTGATTTATTCATGGAAGAAATAAATCACAAGTTCTTTGAAAACTTAGAATTATAGTTCGTAGTCGGTGATGAAATTAGGCATTTCATCTGCGAAGACTACAACATATCAACTAAGATGATTTGTCTTGATCATGGAAGTGGAGACTTCTAGTTGATATATTGATATGTTTTAAGAGTTAAGACATATTGAACTGGACCGCTGTGAGATTTATTATTCTCATAATGACAGTCAGTTGAATAATAAATCTCACGACTCCTATTTGCATGAACTCTTAATCCTGAGAGACTAATGGACCTGATCTTGAAGTGTAGGTTGCTTTGATATATCAGGAGTGAGATCTAAAGTCACGATCAAAACCTCAGTATGTTGGGCAGCCACATTTAGTGTTGATGGAACATATATTCTCAAGATGGAATTCATAATCTCTTAACGGAGATATAAAATATTCCTTTGAGATAAGTTTAATGGGTTTGGTTATTCAGAGTGTTAGGCCTAACCACTTTAGTAAGAATATACTAAAGTATATATTTATGGAATTGGATTTCATAAATATATGATGAATAACTTAAAAAGATTAAACCGGGTACTCAAGGATTAAGATGTAGTAATTAACAAAGTGGCAGTCTATATTTATAACTTTGTATTACTAAAAAAAATTTTATGAAGGGGTTGCATGTATAATAAAGTCTTGGGATATAATTTATTAATAAGACCTAGAGTGCAATTATATTTATATAGTGGTATTAAATATAATTAATAGCAACTTTGGGCTTGTCAAGAGTTGATAGAAAAGCCCAAGGCCCATTGGAGCTAGTGTCTTATTGGTCCCTTTTGGTCCCACTCTAAGCCGCATACTAAAGCCTAATTGGAAAGGCCCAACAGGCCGGCCCAATTAGATAATCAGTTAGTTATAAAAGGGAGAAACATACAGAAATTTTTTTTATAAGAGTCAAAGATACATCATTGTGAAGTGGTGTGTATGTGCGAGTGAAGCCACTCAATTATTCTCCCTTAGAAACTGATTGAGAGACCACACTTCTTAAGCGTAAAGTAGAATTAGAGTGAAGATTAAAAGTGTTCTCAAGTACTTCTAATCTTTTGTTTTGAATTTCACCGCACCAAGGTACGCTATTTCGTTCTTAAATTCTGAAATTTACATAGTGCATGTTATCAATCATGAATGAAATAGATCCATGTTTGTTGCTTCGGCTGTGTGTTTTGTATGAGATACAAAACCATATTTTCCAACAAAAATGTCATCACCATGTTAAAGATTTTCGAACCTTTAGCAAAGGCTGAGCAAGGGGTGTTTTGACGATCACCCCAAGATGATGGTGTCTCATAGAATAGAGACGTAAGGTTGTCTTTGGACACTGTCCTTAGACGCTCAAAACCAGGGTAGTCAGTATGCGCAACCCTAGGGATGTGTAGTACCTCAACAACAATATCCAGAGTAACTACCATGCATATACCCTGAACGCGAATGACAAACTGGGGTATAGAGTAATCAAATCTGTGCATATTGAAGTAGAACTCCTGTATGATCACAGAAGGGCACGTGACAGGAGCGCTACATAGTGACTCCCAACCCCTACTTTAGATGATAGTGGGCAGGTTAGTGTCAGAAAAGTCTGACAGAATGACATGGCGTTCCGAATGAATACCTTGTCGTGAAAAGTTCTCTAAGAAGTCCGATTTGGCCTTCTCATCATGGAACCGGAAGTGTGATGGAGTGGGGTCAAATGGAGAAGAAGAAGAAGATGCCCTGGAACGAAGAGGGTTTTGGGATGGAATGGATTACATTTAGGTTCCATGATGCAACTAATGTAGGAGGGAGAGAAAGAGAGACAATCAGGAAAGTACCAACAACATGTTAGAATTAGTGCCCTCAAATCCTATTGTAAGATGTCATGTATAATATTAAGTATGACATTATATGTGACTTGATATTGTAATTAATAAAGTTGTTTTATTATTATCTAAAATAATGGTAACATGAATATTCGGACATTATCATATAGTCCATGAGATGCATAATATGTGATTTACGTGAAAAGTCACAAAAGATATAAATCACAAGTTCTTTGTAAACTCCGAATTTTAGTTCGTAGTCGATGATGAAATTGGGCATTTCATCTGTGAAGACTATAACATATCAAGTAAGATGATTTGTCTTGATCATGGAAGTGGAGACTTCTAGTTGGTGTGTTAATATGTCTTAAGGGTTAAGACATATTGAACTAGACCGCTGTAAGATTTATTATTCTCCTAACGACTATCAAATGAATAATAAATCTCACGACTTCTATTTAGCATGAACTCTTAATCCTGAGAGAATAATAGACCTGATCATAAAGTGTAGGTTACTTTGATATATCAGGAGTGAGATCTAATGAAATAGTCAAAACCTCAGTATGTTGGGCAGCCACAATTAGTGTTGATGGAACATATATTCTCAAGATAGAATTCATAGTCTCTTAACGGAGATATAAAATATTCCATTGAGATATGTTTAATGGGTTTGTTATTCAAAATGTTAGGCCTAATTACTTTAGTAATTAGTTACTAAAGTATATATTTATGAAATTAGATTTCATAAATATATGATGAATAACTTTAAGGATTAAACCGGGTACTCAAGGATTAAGATGTAGTAATCTATAAAGTGACAGTCTACATTTATGACTTTGTGTTACTACGAATATTTTATGAAGGGGTTGCATGTACAATAAAGTCATGGGATATAATTTATTAATAAGGCCTAGAGTGCAATTATATTTATATAGTGGTATTAAATATAATTAATGGTAACTTTGGACTTGTCAAGAGTTGACAAAAAAGCCCAAGGCCCATTGAAGCTAGTGTCTTATTTGTTCCCTTTTGGTCCCACTCCAAACCACATACTAAAGCCCAATTGGAAAAGCCTGAAAGGCTAACCCAATTATATATTCAGTTATTAAGGGAGAAACATACAGAATTTTAAGAGAGAGACTTCTTCATGAAATGAGAGGTATGTGAGTGTTGAACACTTTTGTCATTCTCCCTAGAACAAACACATATAACTGATTGAGAAACCATACATCTTGGGTATCAAGTGGAATTGGAGTGAAGATTAAAAGTATTCCCGAGTACTTCTGATCTTTGGTTTTGAAATTCACCGTACCAAGGTACACTTTCTTGATTCTATATTCTGAGACTTACATAGTGCATGTTATCAATTGCATATGAAGTAGATCCGTTATTTTTCCGTTGCGTATGTTTTGTAGGCAATACAAACATGTTTATTTCCATCACAACAAATATATCAAAATCTATATAATTGAAGGTACATATGCATGATAATACATGAGCATGTGACATGAAAAATAAATGCATCATAAGCTTAGCCCAATCCAAATCTACTAGCACACAACATAGCAACAAAGTAAACATACATCTAAGATGCATGAAACATTGTTATAATGCATATGTGATGCAATGCATGAAGTTTTAAACATCATTTTAACAAAACCCATCCCAAAAATTGAACGAAAACTTCATTGATTTTGAAAAATCTCAAAACTTCCCAAAAATCCCAAAAGTTAGGTCAAACATATGAAAAATGCATGATTAAGAGAGGGATTAAGGACCTTACTAATGAAGAAAAGCAAGATGAAGGTCGAAGGAAGCTTGGGAATGAAGTTTGGAGTGAGTGAGAGGTGTTCGAGAGGTGAAAAGAGATAAATCTGTTGAGAAAGAATGAAAGAATTGAGTGAGAAATCGCGAGGCGCCTTTATATAGAATCTCATAAAGCTCGATCGATCGAAAGCTATCAAGATTTAAAAGGCGTGTTTTAGCTATTGAGGAGTTGTCCAAAGGTTTCCTCAGCGATGAAGCTCGATGGATCGAGGTTGCTAAAGAGAAGCTATTAGGAAGACAGAAAGTGTCTCAATTGATCGAAGTAGCTATTGAGAAGACAGAAAGTGTCTCAATGGATCGAAGTAGCTATCGAGAAGACAAAAAGTGTCTCGGTGGATCGAACTAGCCATAAAGAGCTATCGAGAATGCAATAAAAATCAGCTGAAAAGTCTCGATAGATAGCCTAGTTGTTGAGAAGAGAAAAACACAGATATGAATGCAATCAAGCATGCTACTCAAAAAAAAAAAAATCCAAACAACATTTTGAGCTCTCAAAAACATCTCTCAACAAGAAAAATGTTAAGCATATAGATCCAAAACACACACACATGCTAAATAAGTCTAACCAATTTTATATTTCAAAAACAAGTTAAGATAGTTTAGTTAGCATACATTAACACATGTATTCCTTGTGATGGCCAAATCATATTGTACCTGCACATGTATCAAAAGTAGCAAAGAATATTGCATGTTGTGTGTGAAAACATCGCAAGATTGCATAAGTGTCAACATGTTATGACGATTTTGAGATATGAGAAAATCACTTTAACTCACACACAGTCATAACTGTTTGATAGGGACTATCACCTTCGAGGTACATTCTATAACTCCCACATCTCCTAGAATACACGTTTGCAGTCATATTTAAAGCATATTTATTCTTTTTGCTTTTATTTTTCTTTGCATATTTTTCTTTTAAGCAAAACTATGCATAGACATATAAGAAATACAAAAGAAATACCCAATTATGTTAAGCTTATAACATTGCACTTTTGCTATGCCGAAGCATACAGTTGTCATTTCATGATTGGCGGGCAATAGTGGTGAGATGGTTATTTCTACCTTTCTCTTACGATTTTCTAGTCCTTCCCGTCAAAAAGAGTAATATGAGTGTTATGTACAAGAGATTACTAAACCTTACTCATCACAAACACAAATCACAAATCTCACTTGCTTAGTTGTGCATATAAGTGCTCATCTAAGCTACAAAAGATGCAAAGTTTGGAAAACTTTGTTTCAATGACCATCCAAGGTACACAAGTACCAATGTACATATACACACACTATTTTTGTATTTTTCAATTTTTTTATGAAAAACAGAATTAAAAAAAAAACAAAAAAAAAAACAAAAAAATCATGTTAAACAAAACAAAGCAATGCATAAAACTAGACTGACTCAAAACACTAAAGCAAAACTTACAAGTAATGCAATCGAAAAAAATAGAGAGGAGGAGAGAAAAGTGAAATAATCACTTCAAGCCTTTTTCCTTCCACACTTTGGAAGAACCTTTCCTTTGTGCAAACCCTTTAACCGACGGTAAGGGGGAAGAATTGAAACCGCTTAAGTTCGAAAGGAACATGAGGACTTTGAGAAGATCTTTAAGAGGAGAAAAGGAGGATGTAAACTGATTCTAGTTTCCTGATGAGTGGCTAACCACTTGTAACAATTAGGTCGAGTATGGCTGGCTACTCCACAGTGATGACAAAGATGCTGTTCTTCTGTTTTGTCTTTTGAGTATTTCCCTTCTTAGCCCTAGGGTTCTTAATCTCTTTCTTATCAAGCTTAAGGGGTGCTCTTAAGATAGATTTACCCTTGTCTACGTTCTCACTAGCTTATTCATTATTAACACCATTGTTTTCAGTTTCAACATTATTAGCAGGGGAAACAAAAATAGTAGAAATAGAAAGTAACAATACTAGGAGAATAGAAATCATACCCTAAACCGGTTCGATCGGAAGCAGATTTTTGAAGACTGAGCAACTCATCAAGCTTAGCACTTAAAGTCCTTTCCAGTTGAGCTCTGAGTTGGAACAGTTCGGCCTCAAGCTTCTTGGTCTTCTCGGTTAAGAAATTATTCTCAAACCTCAGTGCTCCAACAATCTGATTAGCTTCATCAAACTTTGTGGAGAGTTTTTCATGTTCAAGCTCCACATCACTAAGCTTCTTGGAGGCCAGCCTATACAACTTCTCATGCTTTTCCGAGACCTTGTATAACTTTGCATAGGCAGTGTGGATGTCATTTTGTTCATCCATCTTTTTAAACTTTGACTCCACCAAGTCTTCTTCTTCATCCACATCTTCTACAATCCCCTCAGTAGGATTGACAGTGGCAGTGAAGGCATTCAGGATTCCGTCATCCTCATTGTCAGAATCATCCTTAGGTTCAGTGTCGCTCAAAGTTGTAGCAAGTGCCTTGCTTTTCCCAATGGTTTTGAGATAAATGGGGCACTCCTGTTTCATGTGTCCAAAGCCTTAACACCCGAAACACTTAGGTCTTGAGGGAACAGTGTACTGACCGCCATCTCTAGAATCCTTCTTCCCTTTGTCTTGACTCTTAGACTGAGAAGAACTTGATTGTCTACGGTCCTTGATAAAGCCCTTTGCATTGGCATTCTTCATAAACTTCTTGATTTGCCAGGTGATGTAGGACTTCATTTTAGAATCTTCATTGTCGGAAGACTCATCCGTGTCACTGCTCTTGGCCTTCAGTGCCATGCTCTTCTTGCTCGATTTCCTAATCCTAGACAAACCTAACTCATAGGTCTGCGGGTTGCCAAATGACTCATCCTCCTCCATCTTAATCTCTTCAAAGGTTTTAATGAGCCTCTGAAGCTTCGAATCTTTGACAGCCTTGGTTCCCTCATAGGTCATCTGAAGGAAGGTCCATGCTTCCTTAGCAGTTTCAGTAGGGGATATCTTCTTAAATTCCTCATTCGTGACTGCACTGAATAGAGCATTCAATGCCCTACTATTGAATTTTGCCGCCTTGATCTTAGCATCATCCAAGTTGGCCGGCGCTTCCATAGGCTTGGTCCAGCCTATCTCCACAGCTTGCCACACTTTCTCATCTAAAGGTTGCAAAAAAGCTCTCATGCGTACTTTCCAGTATGCATAGTTAGTTCCATCAAATAAATGAGATATAATAAGAGATTGTCCTCTATCCATGACAAACAGGGGTCAATGGATCACACAGCAAAGATTAAACCTAATCAGAGTGTGCATGCTCTGATACCACTTGATAGGCCAAAAATGTATTGACCCCTTGTGATGAATTAATTGATTAATTAGCCAAGTTTATTAATTAATAAAATTAATATACAAAATATGTGGCAGCATAAACAAATTACCAATTAAACTAAACTAGCGTTTAACCCACGCAATGCGCAGGATCCTGACAAATTACATTGAAATAAAACAAACATACCTTTTCAGTATACAACTAACCCAACCAAAAAGCTTAAATTAAAACCAACTCAACCAAAATTCTCAAAACTAACTCATATTTCTTAATTCATAATTAAAAAAAAAAAAAAAAAAAAACCTATAACAATCAATTTCAACTATAGAAAATGCTGCCTGTGGAGGTAATAGACTCCCTTGAGATCTTAAAATGGCAGATTTGGATCGAAACAGCGCAGGTGAAACAGAGTGGACACCATCAACTGGTGTTGAAGACTTGGATGGATACATTTTGCCAGTAGCAAAACTGGACCTATTCACCAAAATGACTCAATATAGCATTAGAACAAAAGGGAAAAATGTATTTATTTTAATCATTAATCATGTTGTTAAAGATGACAGCAAATCAAGTGTTAAAGAGAAAATATAATAAAATTGAGAGAAGCCAGGCCAGATAGATATTATGTAAATCTCTAAAGCTACTATCTTTCAAGTTGAAAACATGAGTTTCATTTTGATCATTGAAGAAAATGCAATACCTTTTATACTCAGTAAACTCTTCAGCCAAAATCGATAAACAATAGTCATTACCCAAAACAAAAACAATAATTACACTTTGAAATTAACCACTTTGGGACTATCACAGTCTCAGTACTACCAGGTATAGTTTCCACTTTATTTGAACCATCAGCTGTAATTTTCTTTTTGATTGAGTGTTAAATATGCTTTATGTTTGGATATTTGGTTGGATTGATTGATTTAGGTAGTTGGGTTAGAGAAATTTTTTTTTTATTTGTTTTTGTTTTGGATTTTAGGATTGAAATGGTTCAGGGCTGTTATGTGATTAATTTTACAATCTGCATACTATGCTACCAACCATAACTACGTTGCTGGATGCTGTTTATGAGTTATTCTTTTACACATTTCTTATTTGAGTTATTCTGCTATTTCTTCTATTCGTTTATAGGACTTCTTCTAGATGTTTCTTTACATATATCTTATTTGAATTTTCTTCAACAATATATACCCAAGGCCATAACATAATTTTTCCCTTCTTCAAATTTTGTTTCTACCAGTAGTTTATGCAATTCCCAGTTCATTGTTTTCCCACAATTGCTTTTTCCTATTCAAATAATGTTACTTTGATTGCATAGTTAATTGATGAGTTATGCTTCTCCTTTGGATGCTTTCCTTTGGCGTATATAACCTTTGGTTGCTACACACACAATCTTTGAACGTATTCTACAATGTGTAACTCAAGAATAAGAGGTGTCTTCCAACCAAACATAATCTACTAAATGAATCATATGCAATATTTGTCAACTTAATAGCAATCACATTCATTGTTTTATTAATGAAAATCCACCCACCAGCAACCATAAAGTTGTAATTATATGCCATTAAAATAACAGTTTAAAGTAGCTAACCTGGTAATTATGTAGATAGAGCGGAATATTAACTAAAATCTAAGAGATAATCAACTTTGTATAAAAAACATTACACTTTCAAATTTCAAAGTTCTACAATTTCAATCGCTCTTCAAAAACAGCAGAACAGGTAGGATGGAAAACGAAAAGTGAAAATTAAATTGAATTATGTAATTGCTTTTTTTCCTTATGATCTTAGCATGCTAGGTGTTGCTTCGTTTCATATAGTGATGACGCTTTTTATTTCTTAGTGCTCGGCCCCCCCCCCCCCTTTGAATAGTAAGCGAAACACTGGTTGCACTGATTCAAATCCAATAATAGGTAAAACCGGATGAAACCCCTGTTTTTGGTGGCATGACAGCAAGCACAGACTAGCAGCAAGGAGTCAACTAAATGACCAAAGCATTGGTAAGTCCTTTGGCATACTGGGGATCCTAAGCAAAAAATACCCACTGTACCACAACCATACACACCCCACAGAATTTAGTTCAGAATTCAGAAAGTTACATGTCAAAGATTAATAGATCCCTCGTCATCCATGTATGAATAGAGTTAAGAGCTCTTCCACTTATATACACAATAGTCTGTAAATAATTTCCTTAAAATACTAATGCACACACCCATGCACGTATTATCTTTTTCATAATATTCTTACTGCTGTAAAAAGACTGAAACTAAAAAAAAAAGAGTACATCATGACATTCTTGAACATCATAAAATGCTAAACCAGCACATTAAGATACAATTGACATACCAATACCAAGTCTAGATGACTTAAAAATATTATTCATTGAAAATGGTGATTCAAGTGATTAAGGTGGTAGCAATGAACAGAAAATATTATGTTCTTACTGCTGTAAAAAGTCTGAAACTAAAAAAAAATGTACATCATGACATTCTTGAACATCATGAAATGCTAAACCAGCACATTCAGATACAATTGACATACCAAGTCTAGATGACTTAGAAATATTATTCCTTGAACATAGTGATTCAAGTGATTAAGGTGGTAGCTTTAAACAGAAAATATTACATAACAACATTGACTGATGTTAACACACAGATTTAAGAGATTAAAAAGAATTCTAAGAAATAACTCTCAATGTGACCCATATTTTCATCTCGAAAGTATTCACCTGCACATATCATCACACACAAACACACTCTTGAAACAAATTAACAAAGTGCAAGAACTTAAGTAATCAGATGTCACGTAACCAATTAAGATCTAAATCTATTGAGGCTAGACTCTAACATATTCTCACACAATTTCTCAACTAAAGAGAATCATAAATCCCACCTATGCAAGCTCAACCTTAGAACACTATATCCCAATTATCACATTCACTTCCCTCAAAGAATCCTCAAAAAATGAGATTGAAACCATAACCTCAATTCAAACAAAAGAGTGCCCATCAACAAAAAAGTCAAAAACATGACGCAGAGCACACCATAAGCATAAAAAACAACATTCTTTTAAGGCTGGAATTTAAAACCATTAACCATTCTATAAATTTAACTAATTTTTTTTTTTTTAATGAATAAATACTATATACATAGAATGTTAAGATAAAAAGAAACAATTACCAAGATGAGGAATAAGAATAAGAAAGTGACCTACCTAAAGCAGCAAAACCAAGAGATTACGTGAGAAGTAAAGACCCGCAAACAAAATAACTTGAATCCAAAAAGGATGGCGGAGTACTGCTCCTGCACCTGCCCCTGCGATTTCTTTAGAAGATAAGGTATGAGAGAAGATTCAGTGTTTGCTTTTAGATCTGTTCATTCTTTAGAAGAAAAGGTAGCACATATATACATATATCTATATATATATATATATATATAGAGAGAGAGAGAGAGAGAGAGAGAGAGAGAGAGAGAGAGAGAGAGAGAGAGAGAGAGGAAATCCACACCTGAAGTGGGTATAGTCAAACTCTGAGTATTTATTGATGCCTTAGCATTGTTTGTCCAAGATGGTATCGTCAAGTTCAGGGTAGATTGGACTGCCCCTTGCTTGTCAGAATTAGTATCAAAACCAGTTATAGCCTAATAGAAACCAAATAATGCTGTGAGCACTGCACAAAGCACATTAAATTCTACACCAATACCCCCTGCCACTCTTGTCTTGTGCCCCTAAAAGAAAATTTTTTTCTGAATGCTAGAATGGATCAATTTTGTAAGCTATGACCCCTTTCTGCTTTTCTCTTTTCAGTATAAGAGAATATAAAGTCTCAGTTTTTCTGCCTTCCATATTAGAATCTTTAACTTAAATTTATCCTCCAATAGATTGACAGCTAGTATTCAATCATTAAACACATGTTTCCAATAATTGCACCACGTGTTAAGCCTGAGGGAGATAATTAGACAGAGAACAATCTGGGGCTTTGGCACTTGTATAACCGTTAGTCCATAGTTTAGAATATGGTATTTATTACATGATTAATTATAGTGACCCCTAAGTTTATGGTGTAATTTCTTTGAGAGACAAGACAGCACCTATATATATGATATATCCTAGGGTATCAATAAAATCTGAGATAAAACACTAATGACTTGAAGCTATCAAATTGGACAACTCCTAAAGAGACGATTACCATTAATCTAAACACCCATGGTCTACCAAGATCCCTAGAAACCTGCTCATATTAAAAAACAGCTAATATAACAATCATGAATGAAATAAATCCATGTTTGTAGCTTCCGCTGTGTGTTTTGTATGAGATACAAAACCAGATTTACCAAAAAAATGAATTTCAATTGGTTATAGAAAATATATCCAAACTGGAAAAGTTAAATGTGAACCAAGTGCACTAAACTGAGCATCATTGATGACTATAGCTTCAAGGTTTTTGAATCAAGAACACTAAAAATGGCATTTTCACAATGTTGACAGATGTTCAAATACTTGGAATCTATGCCAAAACTTTATTTGGCATCAGGAAAACCAAGTTACTCCATTAAACCCTACATATTTTACAGCTACAGTAAGAATAAATTTGAGCGCCACAATAAATAGTTCTTTACAAAAACTCCAAGGTCCTCTTGTGTCACTGACATGCACATTTCCAGTTTATCATTACAAATTTTAACGATAGTGAAAGGAAAGTCAAGAATACAGACCTGCTGCTTGAGTTTTAACCTCATAGGCTGATTTCGCAAGGCATTGAATTTAAAAAACTCAGCTTGAGTTTTTCTCTCCTTCTTTGTTAGAGCAACTGAAATGTTAAAACTCCTTTACATTCTTCTCTACTTTAACAAACTGTGCCTGCATGTGTATTCATAGCCCACCAATTAGTTAACCATAGACATATTTTAGTTAATGCTCATATAGTTATCTATATTAATATTGAAATACATGAAGCCTAGGACCAGGGACATTTGCTTTATCTCTCTTTCAATCTCTATTTTCTTCTATGTTTAAATAGTGTAACATTCCTAATGGGTTCATTATCTCAACTGAAGGCTCTTTTCTTCTTTAAAAATATGGCAGCCATTGGTGAGAGAGACACAAAGACCTAAACTGAAACCAATCCAAACAAATATAAAAAAAACTTGATCATATTTAATGCACAAACTGAAAAGACCAAAATCGAAATCACTCCGAATAAAAAATCAGATTATGATCATATTTAATGAACAAACTGAAAAATGAAGAGAGAAACTTAGAGGTAGCGATTCTGACATTATGGTGGGAGGGTTGTCATTATTGGGAAGTCTGCCTAATACTGACTCTGTTCGCTGTTTTTTTTTTTTTTTTTTTTTTTTGGTTTAGTAATCACTAATCAGGTAGTAACAAACGAAAAAGGAAATTCATTTAAAAATAAATGCAATAGAAGATGGTTAATTGACAATTGCAACTCTTTATCGATCCAACATGAGATCAAAACATGCATAAAAGGAAATCTAATACTATATATAATAGCAAAAGCCTTTAAGGAGGTGCTGCCACGTTAGGAAAAATGGCCCCTTAAAATACTGACACGTACACAACTTAAACTTAAAAAAATCGCACGGTGCGATAGGTGAGGCACCCTTTCACACACCAACCCGCCTATCCAAAAAAAAAAAAAAAAAACCGCAGCCCCTTTTAAAACACCAATCCGCTTATCCACAAAACAAAAGAACAAAAAAGAAAAAAAATAAAAAATAAAAAACAAAGGCAAACCCTAAAACCCAAACCTTATTTCCCGATCAAAATTCAGACTAAAGCTTGCTATTCTTTGTTGCGCCTTCATATACACGCAGATCGGACTAGCGTGTTCCAACCCATCAACAGACGAACAAAAAAACTCTGCAACAGTAAAAACCATTGTTCGTTCTCTGCAATAAAACCTCTGTTCGTTTGTTCGTTCTCTGCATTACTGGAGACTGAAAATCTTTGTTCGTCCGCTGCAACAACAGACGAATTAGAAGCTATCCCGTCCCTGGTCATCAACAACAAACAATTCAGAAGGTAGGCATTTTCCCCTTTTTAGTTTTAGATTGGAAAATTTTAGTTTGGTTTGTGGTTTTCTCCTAAAATTTGGTTTTCTATTCAGTTACCGTTTCTAGGGTTTTGAAAATTACTGTAGAGTATAGATTTATTACTGATTTCTCTCAAACTGAAATCGATTTGGTGCTAGAAAACATAGATTTATGTGTTACCAAAAAATTAAAGTTCTGTCATTTTATTTATGTTGTTTTTAATTTTTTACTGAAATAACTGGTTAAAAATTTAAGTGTACATGAAAACAGAAATAGAGAAGCAAGAAGCAGAGAAAAGGAGAGGCAATGAAATGCGACAAGGAGAAGGAAGAAGAGAAAGAGCCAGAGTTCGTCTGAACCATACACCGTCCATTCCCTTGACAGATTTAAACCACCAGATCCCCGGAACTGACATCAACAATGGTACTTTTTTTTCCCAATTTTGTAGGTTTGGGTATAAAACGTTACTTTTAATTGAGTGTTTTTGTTGGGTAGGTTTAGGTTTGATTCATTTTTGTTTTGGGTTTTTGGAATTTCTATCAAAATGATTGTTTTCTCAATTTTAGATATTTGCTTTTGTTTTGTTTTTTGTTTGTGTTTTTAGATTACGAAGATCACTAAAAATATTGATTTGGGTATGAAATGTTACTTTTGATTCAGTTTCCCTGTTGGATAGGTTCAGATTTGATTTGTTTTTGTTTTGGGTTTTTAAAACATAAAATGATTGAGTCCTACACCGTCAGTAGCCTTGCCATAGATGAAAAATCTATGGACCATCAACACCATAAGACCATATAGCGATAGAGTGAGAACTACCACCAGTAATTTTCTTTTTCCTTTCTTTCTTAGATCTATAGTTATGAAATATGAATTATTTTTGACAAATTTGGTACTCTCTGGTCATTCTCCAAATTAAATTCGTTTAGTTTAAAAGTTAGAGTTTTTGAAATTTCAGTTATAGTGCTTGATAGGTTTTTGACGCTGGTTCTCAGTTAATAAATCCTTACTGTTTGTTAAAAAAAAAAAATCTAAGATTCAATGCCTGCTTTCTACTTTGCCTAGATTTGATCCTTTAAATTTTAGCAAAGGGATTGCTAAATAGCAGTTTGTGTGTGTATAATAGTGACATTCCGGATGATTCTCTATTGAGACAACATCTTTTATAACTATTAGATACCCTGTTGTTTATTGTTGTGAAAGATTAAAGTTGTAAAGAATTTAGCTTTAATCATGTCTAACTCTATGATCATTGTTACATAAAATTTCTTTCATTTAAGTCATGGGTTACAACCAAATACAAAATATGTGTCCACTTTCCTGATTTCTTTAAAGTTGCTGCTATACAGGGAAAATATACAAGGGATTGCCTTAAGTAATGTTTCTTAGATTTCATTATGGATTATTTTGAAGTTTTTTCCTACACTTCTGTCAATGTTCAATTGTAGTGTGCTTAATTTACATGCATTTTTTGGGTGTATTCATGCTATAAACATTCTTTTCGTTCCTATTTAGAATATGTACTCCACGTGTTTGACAAAAAGTCTCACTCAAAATTGAAACTTAATACTTAAAATTGAAACTTACCGAACAACACCATTTGAAATCCCAACCAAGTTAGTTGTGACTTGCACCCAAGTTGTTTTGAGGGCTATGGTTATATCATAGGAGAAGCAGGTAAAGATTCTAAAATCTTTAATTGTTTTCATTTGAGTTTAGGGTGAGAATTTTAGTTTGAGAGAAATAAACTCAGTCAGATGCTCTGCCCCTTACTTTAAAATAAACTCAGCCCGAGTCCCCAAAAAACTTACCCAGATGCTCTACCCCTCTCCCTCTTTTAGACGCACACTCTGCCCCTATTCCTCTTACTCATCTGTTTATGCCTCCCCTCCTCCAACCTGTAAGGATTTTTCTCTCTCTCAAGGCAAACGCAAACATAATTTTGCAATCTCCTTTAGTTAACCTGAAAAATTTTGTTCCTCTTTTTGTTGACGCAATTTTCTTTTCATTTGTGGTTGAGATCTTTTATTGCATGGATTTAGTTTGAAATTTTTTAAGGCAAAGAAACTTATAGATTTATATGCAAATTTTTAAGTTTTCTCTGGGATTATAATAAGATTTTTGTTAATCGCGCACACTTTTTTTTTTAAGTCAGTGTAGCTGATTGATAAGACTTTGTTTTTAAAATTTATTTTCATCATCTTTCATTAGATGATTGTGAAGTGGATCCTATGTGGGTTTCGTTCTGTTTAAGTCATTATTTCCTTGGGAAAGTCGTTTCTTCAATGGGCTTTGTCAGTTTTGAGTAGTTTTGTTGTATTAGATGCCTGTGTTTCATCAATTCAAGGGTAGCACCGTAGCAGTGATAAGTCTTTATTAGTTTTCTACCTTAGTCTCTATTTGTTTTTTTGCTGCGTCATTATTGACAATTTATTTCTGGGAAGAATCTGAAACTAGACTATTTGTGTTTTAGATTAAGATATCAAATGCTTATAAAAAAACTTGGTGAAGAGTTGAGTAGCTTGAGAAGTTGAGGAAAGAGGAACCTAAGAATAGGAGGAAATAGATTCTTGAAAAGCATTGATAAAGCTTCAAGATATAAGAATGACTAATTTTTTTTGTAATACTTATTAAACCAAATGTATAGCACATTATAATGACTGTAATATTTTGCTTTATAATATTTGTTTGTTCTCATTTATAAGGATCGTATATATAAAATTTTATTTATAAAATTTTATTTGTTTCTCATATATAAGGATCTTATATATATTTGTAGTTTAAACATTTATGAGAAATGTTTAAACTACAATTTTCATCTTATATTAGAGCCAATTCAGCTTTCAAATGGTTTAAATTTAGAGAATTATTTAAACTTAACATGTTAAAATACAATTTAAAAGTTTTCTGTGCATTGCACAAGTTAGCGAATAAGAAAAAAAGCCCATCTAAAAATATGCCACATTCACAATTAAAAACTGATAAATTATATTGTTTCAAAATTTTAACACTGTTTGATAGTTTCTTGGTGTGTGTGTGTGTGTGTGTGTGTGTGTGTGTGTGTGTGTGTGTGTATTGCACAACTTCAACTTCCCCTATGATAAACAAGACACTTCTGTCTCTGAATTGGATTTCACCTCTTTGTTATTGTAAACACACTCATGTGCAGAAAGCACAAGCATCTTTTCTTACCAATACACTTGAAAGTTGAGCAAAAAGATAACAATAAAGAACCATAATAATTTATCAATAACATTTACAATACAAATATTTATCACAAAGTTCGAATTACAAATTGTTGCTGAGTAAAGGTCGCATTACAAACCATGGCAGAGAATGGATTAGTTGCTTAGGTCTAGAAAATCTTGGCCCCACCTGTACACTATATTATTATCATTTATGTTTATTGAATTGAATTTTAACCCTATTTGCATTTATAAGACAATAATATGTCAGATTGTCTGATATTCTTTAAAGTGCATTATATTTGTTGCTCTTTTCTTAGATTTAGTCATGTACACACTAATGCTCAAGGAAAATTGTCAACCTGCTATGAATGATGTATATAGTGTGTGAAGGGTGGTTACCATCAATTGGTTGTGTCAAAACCATAATAATCTTTGCGGAGCTTTCAAGTTGGTAAATTTCTATAAGATGCTATGTATAGAATAATAGGGATGTAATATGATGTAATGTCCATTCTTATTTTTTAAAATTGTAGAAATTTCCTTCTCTTTTATTGTGTTCTAAATGAAAATTTTCTTTTTGAATATCTTTAGCTGTGCCAAGAGGGAGAGTTGTGAAACCAAGAGATAGTTATGTTGAAGGCAATGGAAGAATAAGTGTAATTCCATAGTTTCAGAACGAACAGGATGTAGATGTGAAAAGCACACCAACAATTTCGCTGCCCAGGAAGAATCATGATTCAGTCATGAGCCACATTGATATGGAGTTCTTGCCACCATGACTTCCTCCAGTTTATCCTTTCGAGAAGGATGGCGTGGCTGTTTGATTGTATGGCTTCTACTTCAAAATGCCTCATGTACGTTTGTATTTGTTGTCTTTTTTTCCCTTCATCTTCTCTATCCTCATTAGGAGTAGAAGAGTAGTCAAGAAAGAGCCATAGACAAATAAGAAAATGCATTAGTGAAGTTTAGAAGAATGCAAAAATTGTCAATATCCTTATGCTTCAAGAAATTTATGGAAAAGGATTGTGCTAAAAAGCATCAACTAATGTACATGGCTTAGGAAAAGAGTAGGTAGCAGTAGATTTCTCTATGAGATTTCACAAATGTAACTCTGATTTAGTGCCACCATCTTTTAGTTTTTTATGGAGCAGTATAGTGATTGGTATTGATAAAACTCTACAATTTAACTTTTTCAAGAGATTTTTTTCCCCCTTTACCCCAACTAATATCTTTTGTGCGGTTTTGTATGTATTCTTGAAATTAGTTGTCCTCTATGTAGTTTAATTTGGATGGCTATAATAAGAATCCTATAATCGTGATAACATAGTTTGTATAATTGAGGTTTTTTGTATTTTCTTCGTTTGACCATATTTAATGCATAAACACACTTTTAATTTTAAGGTAGTTTCTCATTATTTTAAAAAATAATAATAATTAAAAAATAATGGGAAGTTTTTTTCCTTTTTCCTTTTTCTTTTTTTTCCTTTTCATTTTTTTTTAAAAGCAGTTTATTTAATTTTAATTATCTATGGAGTTGTCATAATATTTTTATGATTTTACATATTTTCCCATGAATAATAAATAAAAGTACTCCGCGCATTGCGCGGGTCATACGCTAGTAACAATAATACACAAAGAAACAGTAATTATAGCAGTAATTACATGACAAATTGACAAATTCCAACTCTATTTATGCACCTACTCACGATCTCTCTCATTTCTCTGTCTTTGCCCTTTCCAAACCTAAATTATATTTGATGCCAAATATAAATCAACAAAAAAAAATAGCTATACATGTTGACGCAGAGGCTAGATTGAAGTAGTTGATTGACAAACTTCTCAAAAAAAATTTCGCTATCCATGCCTTTCTTTTTAACGGACTGTCTCAATTTAGGTTTTCAAAATTTTTTTTTTGGTTTTTTTTTTTTTAATCTCTTATAACTGTGAAACTGTGTTAAGTAAATAGTTAATACCAAACCGGTGTAGTGTCTACTGACCCTGTGAAACGGATCAAAAGGTGTTTTCTAAATCAAAACCGGTTTTCCAAATCAAAACCCTAGAAAAAAATAAAATAAAAACTATGAACGCAGATTTTAGAAAATAGGGAAAGGCTTAGTGATATCAAAATAAATCAAAAAATTGAGAAAACAAACATTTTCATGGAGAACCCAAAAGCCCGAAACAAAAAGGAATCAAAACCAAAATCAAATCTAAACCTATCCAACAAAAAAACTCAATAAAAAGTAATATTTCATACCCAAATCTAAAAAAATAGAGAAAAATGTACTGGAGCTGGTTCCGACAATCTGATAGTGGCAGATATATAGCCTAACGGTGTTGGTGCGGTGATGCCCATAGATTTTTCTTTCTGCTTGCAGCGGTGCTCTAAGTCTGGCGAGGGAACTCTCTCCTTTTCTCTCTGTATCTACATTTTTTTTTTTGGAGTATTGGAACTCTTTCCTTCTCTTTCTCTGTATCTGCGTCTTTTTTTTATTGGAAGCTTTTAATTAAATTTTAACCGGTTATTTTTCTTTTTTATAGTGAGAGGCTTTTAAATGGTGTTAAGTAATGCTAAACAATATAATGTATCGTTTTTTAAAGTGAAACGTGTCTGAATTTTAGATGGGCAGTTATCCTATTTGTCAACGCCTCCTTAATCATAGGAACCCACTTTCTTTCAGCTTCTGTTATTATATATATATATATATATATAGATGTAGCGGAAATTAAATTGACACGATGAATTGTTTACGAATGGGGAAAACCAACACGGTAAAAACACCACTGGGTGATTCTAAGGTCACCACTCCCGAGAATCCATTATTATCAAAACAAGCGGTTACAAGTAAAGGAATCACAGTACCTATACCAACCTACAGTTGAACCCTTACCCCAATACCCAATTGGACTTGTTCTGTAGTGACAATCTCTTTTTTTCAGTGCACGGCTCCCAATACGTGACTAACCAATTGAGCGGATCCAGTACGCGACTTAATCACCAAATTAAGATGGATATTGGCTGCAAAGTTCTTCAGTTCATCCAGACGATGAAGATCATGAAGTTTCTTGGTCACAAAACCCTACGGTGTACAAACACAGTAGCTTCTTCGGAAGAAAGATGAACTAAGGCAAATTATGTCTCTGGTCACAATTTGCATGAACCTAGGCAACTGTGTCACCTTTGACGGCCCTTAAAAAAATCCTTATATATGTCTAGGGTTGTGAGAAAAGAAATCCCAAACACATACCCAAAGATTGAATTGAAATCTGCTTTGAAAAACTGAATTTCATAAACCTCAATAGATAGCCATCTATCAAGCTATCCGTCGAACCATGGGCTTCAGCAACTTTTAAACCTAGATAGATGCCAGCTGTCGAGCTAGTTATCAAGTTTTAAAACTTTCCCACTTGTTTCTTGGACAGACTTGTATGGCTTTAACACTTGAACTTGAAACCTTGTACCTAGATCTACCCAATTACAAGTAAAGTGCGTTTTGTCAAAGGATTAGCCAATTACATATAATGTTGACATATGTTCCTAACATCAAATCACATATGTCCTAACACTTCAAATTGAGCTAGATAAAGTACTCAGTCATATCTAGATTTTTAGAATAAGCCAGATATAGTTCTCAGCTGTCTCCAAGTGTTTTAATTGAGACTGAACCGAATATAGTTCTCAATCCCCTCCAAGTCTTCACATTAAGCCAGATATAGTTCTCAGTCACCTCCAAATTTTCAGATTGTTCCGAATATAGTTCTCAATTGCCGCTAGAACTTTAAATTGAGTTGGATGAAGTTCTCAATTGCCTACAGATCTTAAGATTGAGTCAGATATTGTTCTCAATCGCTGCCAAATTTTCTATTTGAGTTGGATACAGTTATCAGTCATTTCCAGACCTTCAGATTAACTCGGATATAGTTCTCATTCACATCTAGATTTCCAGATTTTGCAAGATACAGTTCTCAATCGCCTTTAGATCTTTAAGATTGAGCCAGATATAGTTCTCAGTCACCTCTAGATCTTCAGATTGAGATGGATAGAGTTTTCAGTCTCCTTCAAATCTTCAAATTTAGTCGGATATAGTTCTCAGTCGCCTCCAGGCCTTCAGATCAAGCTGGATATAGTTCACAATCGTCTCCAGATTTTCAAATTGAGCCATGTGTAGTTCTCAGTCAACGACAGATTTTCAGATTCAGTAGGATATAGTTCTCAATCGCATCCAGATTTTAAAAATGTTCAGATTGAGCCGTATATAGTTCATAGTGTTGGAAAATTACAAATTTGTATCGCATACAAAACATACGCAGCGTAAAATTAACGGATCTACTTCATTCGCAATTGATAACATGCACTATATAAATTTTAGAATATAAGAATAAGAGAGTGTGCCTTGGTGCGATGAAATTCAAAACCAAAGAGAAGAAGTTCTTGAGAACACTTCAACCTTCACTCCAATTCCACTAGATGCCCAAGATGTGTGGTCTCTCAATCAGTTCTATGTGTTTTTTCTAGAGAGAATATGAAGAAGTTTCTTTCTTACACTTATATGAACATACAAAACCATTTCATTCTCATATAAAATTTTGTAGGTTTCTCTCCACATAATTGATTATCTAATTGGGCTAGCCTTTTGGGCCTTCCCAATTAGGCTTTAGTGTGTGGCTTGGAGTGGGACCAAAAGGGAACAAATAAGACACTAGCTCCAATGGGCCTAAGGCTTTTCTGTCAACTCTTGACAAGTCCAAAGTTACCATTAATTATATTTAATACCACTATATAAATATAATTACACTCTAGGCCTTATTAATAAATTATATCCCAAGACTTTATTATACATGCAACCCCTTCATAAAATATTCGTAGTAATACAAAGTCATGAATATAGACTGCCACTTTGTAAATTACTACATCTTAATTCTTGAGTACCCGGTTTAATCCTTTTAAGTTATTCATCATACATTTATGAAATCTAATTTCATAAATATATACTTTTAGTCTTACTAAAGTGGTTAGGCCTAACTCTCTGAATAACTAAACCCATTAAACTTATCCCAATGGAATATTTTATATCTCGGTTAAGAGACTATGAATTCCATCTTGAAAATATATGTTCCATCAACACTAAATGTGGTTGCCCAACATACTGAGGTTTTGACCGTTAACTTGCATACCATTTGCTCTTGGTTCTTTGCTATGAAACCTTCTGGTTGCTTCATATAGATTTCCTCTTCAAGATTGCTATTAAGAAATGCAGTCTTGACATCCATTTGCCAAATCTCATAACCATAATGAGCAGCAATGGATAAGAGAATTCTGATAGATTTTAGCATTGCTACTAGTGAAAAGGTTTCCTCATAATCAATACCTTCTTTTTTAGTATACCCTTTTGCCACTAGCCTTGCTTTAAAGGTTTCAACCTTTCCATTTATCCCTCTCTTCCTCTTGTAAACCCATTTGCAACCAATAGGTTTAATGTCGTTAGGCGCCTTTACAAGATCCCAAACTTGATTGGAATACATGGAATCTAATTCTGATTTCGTAGCTTGGACCCAATGATGTGCATCTATATCATTCATTGCTTCTTCATAAGTGTAAGGATTAGGTTTGGCCTCCTCTGAGATAGCTTCGTAAGTCTCTCCAAGAGCTATGAACCGTATAGGTGGCCTAACATTCCTCCCACTATGATGAGGCACTTGTGTACTAGACATCTCATGAGTAGTATCTCGTGGTGTATCCAATACATCCACATCATCCCTAGTTTCAACCACTGGTTGTTCAATTACAGGTTCATTCATTTCAGCCAAGACAACTCTACTTCTAGGAGTAAAATTATTCGTATAGTCATTTTCCAAAAATTTAGTATTTGTACTAACAAAAACTTTGTTATCATTACGACTATAGAATAAAAAACCCCTAGTTTCTTTTGGATAACCCACAAGCAAACACACCTCTGATTTTGGTTCCAACTTATCAGGCTTCCCTTTTAACACATATGCTGGACAACCCCAAATGTGGAGATATTTCTGTTGGGATAAGTGCCCTTAAATCCTATTGTATGATACTATGTATGTATTATGTATGACATTATGTGAGAAATGATGTATGACTTAATATTGTGTTTAATAAAGTTGCTTTATTCTTATCTAAAATAATGGTAACATGAATATTCGGACATTATCATAGTCCTTGAGATGCATAGTATGTGATTTATGTGAAAAGTCACAGAAGATATAAATCACAAGTTTTTTGTAAACTCAGAATTATAGTTCGTAGTCGGTGATGAAATTGGGCATTTCATCTGCGAAGACTATAACATATTAACTACGATGATTTGTCTTGATCATGGAAATGGTGACTTCTAGTTGATATGTTGATATGTTTTAAGAGTTAAGACATATTGAACTGGACCGCTGTGAGATTTATTATTCTTCTAACGACTGTCAATTGAATAATAAATCTCACGACTTGTATTCACATGAACTCTTAATCCTGAGAGAATAATGGACCTGATCATGAAATGTAGGTTGCTTTGATATATCAGGAGTGAGATCTAAAGTAACGGTCAAAACCTCAGTATGTTGGGCAGCCACATTTAGTTTTGATGGAATATATATTCTCAAGATGAAATTCATAGTCTCTTAACGGAGATATAAAATATTCCCTTGAGATAAGTTTAATGGGTTCAGTTATTCAGAGAGTTAGGCCTAACCACTTTAGTAAGACTAAAGTATATATTTATGAAATTAGATTTCATAAATATATGGTGAATAACTTAAAAGGATTAAACCAGGTACTTAAGGATTAAGATGTAGTAATTTACAAAGTGGCAGTCTATATTTATGACTTTGTATTACTACGAATATTTTATGAAGGGGTTGCATGTATGATAAAGTCTTGGGATATAATTTATTGATAAGGCCTAGAGTGCAATTATATTTATATAGTGGTATTAAATATAATTAATGGTAACTTTGGACTTGTCAAGAGTTGACAGAAAAGCCCAAGGCCCATTGGAGCTAGTGTCTTATTTGTTCCCTTTTGGTCCCACTCCAAGCCACACACTATAGCCCAATTAGATAATTAGTTATGTGGAGAGAAACATACAGAATTTTATATCAGAATAAAATGGTTTGTATGTTCATAAGATACAATATAAGGAAGAGAAACACTCTTTCATATTCTCTCTAGAAACATAGAACTGATTGAGAGACCACACATCTTGGGCATCAAGTGGAATTGGAGTGAAGATTGTAAGTGTTCTCAAGAACTTCTTCTCTTTGGTTTTGAATTTCACCGCACCAAGGTACACTCTCTTGTTCTTAAATTCTGAAATTTACATTGCACATGTTATCTATTGCGAATGAAGTAGATTCGTTATTTTTTCGCTGCGTATGTTTTGTATGCGATACAAACATGTAATTTTCCATCATTGGTATCGGAGCGGTCTTCATTTCGAATCTGTATGTGTAACACCCCAAAACCCAAACCAAGGATTTAGATGCATAACCTGCCTTAGAATTAATCAACAATAATATAATGGAACAGAGCGTAATAATTATCCACAATTAAACTTCTATCCAACATCAAGTTTCTTATAAAATCCATAAAAACACAAAATCCTTCACAATAAAATCTCCAAATACAATCTCAAATATTTGCACAAATGTCAAACTCAATGTCCTGAAGAAATTGTACTAAAACGATTCACCAACTAACATAGCTCCAAACGAAGTCGTCGATCTAAGGCTTCACTGATCTACCACCAAAAGACACTCCATATCTCTAATCTGAAAGGGTGGAAAAAGGGGTGAGCTAGAGGCTCAATAAGAGACTACATAACATGAGGATGTCTTTCAAAACAAAACATTAGTATCATTGACAAAATATAGTCTTCACAAAACATTTACAAATAGTTTTAACAGTAATATAATATATTCTATAAAACTGTTAAAGACAAAACATTTCACTATAACGCTGTAATCTGTAAATAAAATAATAACCACTTCAATATGCCAATATACACTAAATAGGTAGAAACAATTTATTATAAAAATAAATAAACAATTTTCCACTTACAAAGATCTGTAACAATAAAATAGTAGTTCGATGTGGATAATATTAGTCAAACACAGACAAAAGCTGCTAAACACTCGGTGGGTGATTCCCATGGGAACAATAACACTAACCTCAAAGAGGCAACACTAGCTCCAAAGAGCAACAGTAACACTGCACCACACCACACTAACACTACATCGGCCGAAGACCAACACGTAACCCTATGTTGGCAAAGGTTGCAGACTGTCTAGTTGACCATTTGAAACAATTCTTGACAAATACAATTTCATAATAACATACAATAGATAATAAAATTCGAGTATGTGCAAAGCACTAACAATGGTATAAGTTTTTGGAACTTCACTTTTTGCAACTGTATATATATAGATAAATATATTTTTACCACAAGTATATATATATATATATACATATTTATTTATTTATTTATTTATATATATATATGTCCTGAGAGACGTCATGTGCTGAAGTCTACTTACCTCAAATCACCAAGACACGATAGATCTCAACTATCCAAGCTGATGTCACTTGAACCTAATACACAAATAGATAATTTTTTGCTGCGTTAAGCCATACTCACACTTTTTGTATAAACATTTGTGCTATCCCTCTCCAAAATCACACATGAACCCTTTACATATCATAATTACATATATTAGATCCTAACAATGTTTCTAACCAAAGGCCATTAGTATTAAATCATTACAACCAGATCCGAAATAATCCACCAGCACTAATCATACTTACACCTCATGATAGTGTATGCATATTGGATATAGGGGGGTATTAGATCACATGAAGTCGCATGACTCATCCATCAATATACATATATATCTATTTTTTTTTCAATTCCGTAAGACTCATCAATCTATATATATATCCACTTGTTCAATTCTTTCCTCTCTACAAATAAGTGTATATATATATATATATATATATTCATATCCACTTGTTCAATTCCGTAAGACTACAAATAAGTGTATATATATATATTCCTATGGACCGCATCCCTAATCTATATATATATATTCATCTCTACAATATTATAATTCTTTACTTTCTACACATTAGTGTATATATATATATATATATATTGATATATACAAGGACGCCTATCACCTAACGAAAATATAACGTAGAACTTCCAGTAATCATACACTAACAACCTAACCATAACATGCCTATGAAATATAGTAATATAAACTCTATTCCTATGGAACCATTATTATAAATCTAATAACATGAACCAGCAAGAGACCAAAGCTTCCCTTTAATCAAGGAATGTCCAGCGAAAATAATAAGGCTGCCTAGATTGATGATTACCTCAAAAATCAACGTAATGTTTGCTGGCTGCTATAGTGTCCAACGAATCCGATAGGCTTGCACAAATCAAAGTTTACTTCCAAACTGAAAATAAGGTTTGCTGGCTGCCCCCCTGAAGCGCACAGTCCCCAGTCCTTTTTGCTGTAGTTTTTTTTTTTTTTTTTTTTGTCTAGCGTATTTCTCTCTACCTATTCCCAGGAAGCCCTAATATTCTGTCATATTACAGCTGTTTTCACTTGGGCTGAAAATTTAGAAGCCCACTAAAAACTAAAATAAGCTTCCAAGACCTACCTTTCCACTAAACTCATTATAAGGTTGTTTACATAGGCTAGGAGGCTATAAATTAATTTTGAATAAACCACAAAATAATTATTCACGTTACCCCTTTTTTATTATTATTATTATTATTATTATTATTATTATTGTAGAAATCATAATATAAAATAATTATCTCCTCCACAAAAAAAATTAAGCGATTCATCAAATCCACTCTAGAAGCAGTTAAATAAAATTTAAGTGAGACGGGTGTTACATTCTCCCCCTCTTATAAAATTTTCGTCCTCGAAAATTCAAAACGTACCTCACTTTTGAAACAGCTGGGGATATTTGGATTGCATTTCGGCTTTACGCTCCCATGAAGCTTCCTCTATGGAATGGTTCCTCCACAATACTTTGACCAAATGTATGGTCTTATTACGTAGCACTTGCTCTTTATGATCTAAAATCTGAATTGGGACCTCCTCGTAGGATAAGTTCTCTTTGACTTGAAGTGGCTCATAACTCAAGATATGAGAAGGATCAGGGACATACCTTCTCAACATGGATACATGGAAAATATTATGTAACCTTGACAAAGTCGGTGGTAAAGCAAGCCGGTAAGCAACAGAACCAACTCTCTCCAAAATTTCAAAGGGCCCCACGTACCTAGGGCTTAACTTACCCTTCTTGCCAAACCTCATAACTCCTTTCATAGGTGCCACTCGAATGAAAACCATGTCTCCTATTTCAAATTCCACTTCTCTTCTCCGTGGATCAGCATAACTTTTCTGTCTACTTTGAGCTGCACGCAACCTTTCCCGAATTACATCAATCTTTTCACTAGTCCGTTGAACAATCTCAGGACCCAAGATTCTCCTCTCTCCAACCTCATCCCAACAAACTGGGGATCTACACTTTCTCCCATACAAAGCCTCATAAGGTGCCATCTTAATACTGGAATGATAGCTATTGTTATAAGCAAACTCCACCAAAGTCAAATAGTCATTCCAATTACCCTTGAAATCCAAGACACAAGCTCTCAACATGTCTTCCAAAGTTTGGATAGTTCTCTCGGACTGTCCATCTGTTTGAGGGTGGCAAGCAGTACTAAAGTTCAACTTAGTACCCAAGGCTTTTTGCAAACTATCCCAGAACCCTAAAGTGAACCTCGAATCTCTATCAGATACAATAGAAGCTGGCACTCCATGCAATCTCACAATCTCATTTATATAAAGTTTAGCCAGTTTGTCAAGAGAGTAGTTCATTCTAATTGGAATGAAGTGGGCAGATTTAGTCAACCTATCCACCACCACCCAAATAGCATCATGATTCTTAGGTGATCTTGGTAACCTACACACAAAGTCCATGGTAATATTCTCCCACTTCCTCTCAGGAATAGGTAAAGGTTGTAAGAACCCCGATGGCCTCTGATGTTCCACTTTGACTTGCTGGCAAATCAAGCATTGTTCCACAAATTGAGCAATTTCTCTTTTCATGTTGATCCACCAATAAACTTCTCGAAGGTCATGGTACATCTTGGTACTACCCGGATGCATTGTATAAGGCGAGCGATGGGCTTCCTCCAACAACTCTCTTTTAATCAATGAATCATTAGGCACACAAAGCCTCTTACCAAACCTCAAAACACCGTCATCAGAAATACTAAAATCAAATCTACTTCCACCACGTACTTGTTCCATGATCTTAAACAATTGAGGGTCACCACTTTGACCAGCTTTGATTTATCAATTAGAGTTGGTTGTACACTTAAACTTGCCAGGTAGGATTGGGAGTCTCCAGTCACTATGTGTACTCCAAGTTTCTGAAGATCAACAATAATATGCTTCTGAGTAGTTAATAAAGCAGCTGAGAAGCTATACGACTTTCGACTAAGTGCATCAGCCACAACATTGGCTTTTCCAGGATGGTAATTTATGGAACAATCATAGTCTTTAATTAATTCTAGCCATCTCCTTTGCCTCAAATTTAATTCTTTCTGAGTGTATATGTACTTCAAACTTTTATGGTCAGTGTATATTTCACATCTCTCACCATATAAATAATGCCTCCAAATTTTCAATGCAAAAACCACTGCTGCCAATTCCAAATCATGAGTTGGATAATTCTGTTCATAATTCTTTAGTTGTCGAGAGGCATAAGCAACCACCTTCCCATGTTGCATTAGAACACAACCCAGGCCCTTACGGGATGCATCACTATATATCACAAAACCACCAGAACTAGATGGAATAGTCAATACTGGTGCAGAAACCAACCGTTGCTTCAACTCCTGGAAACTTCTTTCACATTCCTCTGTCCAGTCAAACTTTGTATGTTTTCGAGTTAATCGAGTCAGAGGAGTTGCAATACTAGAAAATCCTTCCACAAATCTTCTGTAATAACCTGCAAGGCCCAAAAAACTTCTTACCTCACTTACATTAGTAGGGACAGCCCAATTAACTACAGCTTCAATCTTACTAGGGTCCACTGTAATCCCATCTCTAGAGATCACATGTCCTAAGAACACCACTTGATTCAACCAGAACTCACACTTCTTCAATTTAGCATACAACTTCTTGTCTCTTAAAATTTGCAAAACCATTCTCAAGTGTTCTTCATGCTCTTCTTGGCTTTTAGAGTAAACCAAGATGTCATCAATGAAAACAATAACAAACCGATCCAAGTACTCATGAAATACCCTATTCATCAAATCCATAAAAACAGCTGGAGCATTCGTTAGGCCAAAAGGCATCACTAAGAACTCATAATGACCATACCTAGTTCGAAAAGCTGTCTTTGGTATATCATCCTCCTTAACTCTCAACTGATGATAACCAGATCTCAAGTCAATTTTGGAGAAGACTTGAGCGCCTTGAAGCTGATCAAACAAATCGTCAATTCGTGGCAAAGGGTATTTATTTCTGATGGTTACCTTGTTCAACTCCCTATAGTCAATGCACAACCGCATACTACCATCTTTCTTCTTAACAAACAACACTGGAGCACCCCAAGGGGAAGCACTAGGCCGAATAAAACCTTTATCAAGCAGGTCTTGCAATTGCTCCTTCAATTCATTGAGCTTTGTAGGGGCCATTCTATAAGGTGCTTTGGAAATTGGGCCAGTACCAGGTACTAGGTCAATAGTGAACTCAACCTCTCTGTCAGGGAGTAATCCAGGTAAGTCTCCAGAGAACACATCTGGGAACTCTTTCACCACTGGGATGTCTTCAACTTTTAATTCAATTTTATCACCCTTCAAAGCACAAACGAGGAACCCTTCACAACCCTTCCTTAGCAATCGTCTTGCCTGCATAACTGAAATCAATAAAGGTGGTTTCACCACACGATCTCCCTCGAAAAAGAATTCTGGCTCTCCAGGAATTCTAAACACTACCTTCTTCCCAAAACACTCTATGGAAGCATGAAAAGTAGATAACCAATCCATCCCTAAAATCACATCAAACTCAAACATATCAAGCAACATAAGATCTGCTTTTAATTCCCTCCCAGAGACTAAAACATTATAAGACTTGTACACTTTATGGGAAATCATTTGTTGTCCAGAAGGTGTAGCAACACACAATTCATAATTTAAACTCTCAGGTTCCATGTTTAGCCTTTGTGCAAGTCTATGTGAGATGAAAGAATGGGTTGAACCAGAATCAAATAACACTTGTGCATGTTGACTGGAAACAAGAAGTGTACCTGAAACCACTGATGGGGAGGCCTCGGCGTCCTGTTTAGTTAAAGCAAAAACTCGACCCTGAACCTTAGGTTTCTGTTAGCTCCCATTTGGATTGGTAGTTTGTTCAGCTCGCAAATCTGGACAATCCTTGATGAAATGTCCAGTCTTGCCACATTTAAAACATGCCCTTGACTCCAAATAACACGTTCCACTATGAGCCTTTCCACATCTTGGACAAGTTTTGTATGCCTTCTTATTTGAATTAGGCACCCCTTGCTTCTTGAATGAACTTCCACTAGACTTTCCCTTAAGAAAATTATTCTGGTTTGGCTTCCTCTCTTGATCATTGGCCCTTGAGAGACGATTGCAATTTCTCTCTGCTATGAGAGCTCGATCTACCACTTCTGCGTATGTTTCCAATTTGAACATGGAAACCGGTCCCTGAATTTCCTCCCTTAAACCTCTTTCAAAATGTCTAGCCTTCCTTGCTTCCGTGTCAACCATGTGTGGAGCAAAGCGGGATAATTCAGCAAATTTCCGCTCATACTCATACACTGATTGAGTACCTTGTGCTATGCGAATGAACTCAGCTTCCTTTTGCACCATCAAACTATCAAGAAAATACCTCTTACGAAAGAGCTCAACAAAATGCTGCCAAGTTATAACTTCTCTTCCATGTGTCCTCTCTGTGGACTCCCACCATTCCAATGCATCACCTTTCAGTACAAAAACAGCAAGGATAACTCGTTGCTTATCACTAACTTCCATTGCTCTAAAGAGCCTTTCTATCTCCTTAAGCCAGTTGTCAGCCTCTATTGGATCCTTTGTACCTTTGAAAGCAGGAGGGTCAAGCTTTCTAAACTTCTCCAAAGCACTAGTCGGATTGGTGGCTCCTAATTGATGTTGCACTATATTGGTTAAGCCCCCAATGGCTTCAATAATAGCCTGGAGATTAGTAGTTCCCCCAGCATTTGGTTGACTGTTCCCCGGGTTCCTCCTTGGTGGAGCCATCTCTCTAAGCAATACAATAAGATATCATAAGTAAATATTTCAAATATTCCTGAGGATCAAAACCAAGCACATAGATAGTACAACAATCACTCCTACACACTCTAGAATAATAAACAAAATGAAACAAAAAAAATGAAATCACTATGAAAGGTCAAATAATTCTAACACAAAAATTCCTTGTTATCACACTCTTGTTCCAAACTAGTCTTAAGATTAAACCTATAAGTCTACAGAATCATAAACCTATGCTCTGATACCATAACTGTAACACCCCAAAACCCAAACCAAGGATTTAGATGCATAACCTGCCTTAGAATTAATCAACAATAATATAATGGAACAGAGCGTAATAATTATCCACAATTAAACTTCTATCCAACATCAAGTTTCTTATAAAATCCATAAAAACACAAAATCCTTCACAATAAAATCTCCAAATACAATCTCAAATATTTGCACAAATGTCAAACTCAATGTCCTGAAGAAATTGTACTAAAACGATTCACCAACTAACATAGCTCCAAACGAAGTCATCAATCTAAGGCTCCACTGATCTACCACCAAAAGACACTCCATATCTCTAATCTGAAAGGGTGGAAAAAGGGGTGAGCTAGAGGCTCAATAAGAGACTACATAACATGAGGATGTCTTTCAAAACAAAACATTAGTATCATTGACAAAATATAGTCTTCACAAAACATTTACAAATAGTTTTAACAGTAATATAATATATTCTATAAAACTGTTAAAGACAAAACATTTCACTATAACGCTGTAATCTGTAAATAAAATAATAACCACTTCAATATGCCAATATACACTAAATAGGTAGAAACAATTTATTATAAAAATAAATAAACAATTTTCCACTTACAAAGATCTGTAACAATAAAATAGTAGTTCGATATGGATAATATTAGTCAAACACAGACAAAAGCTGCTAAACACTCGGTGGGTGATTCCCATGGGAACAATAACGATAACCTCGAAGAGGCAACACTAGCTCCAAAGAGCAACAGTAACACTGCACCACACCACACTAACACTACATCGGCCGAAGACCAACACTTAACCCTGTGTTGGCAAAGGTTGCAGACTGTCTAGTTGACCATTTGAAACAATTCTTGACAAATACAATTTCATAATAACATACAATAGATAATAAAATTCGAGTATGTGCAAAGCACTAACAATGGTATAAGTTTTTGGAACTTCACTTTTTGCAACTATATATATATAGATAAATATATTTTTACCACAAGTATATATATATATATATATACATATTTATTTATATATATATATATATATATGTCCTGAGAGACGTCATGTGCTGAAGTCTACTTACCTCAAATCACCAAGACACGATAGATCTCAACTATCCAAGCTGATGTCACTTGAACCTAATACACAAATAGATAATTTTTTGCTGCGTTAAGCCATACTCACACTTTTTATATAAACATTTGTGCTATCCCTCTCCAAAATCACACATGAACCCTTTACATATCATAATTACATATATTAGATCCTAACAATGTTTCTAACCAAAGGCCATTAGTATTAAATCATTACAACCAGATCCGAAATAATCCACCAGCACTAATCATACTTACACCTCATGATAGTGTATGCATATTGGATATAGGGGGGTATTAGATCACATGAAGTCGCATGACTCATCCATCAATATACATATATATCTATTTTTTTTTCAATTCCGTAAGACTCATCAATCTATATATATATCCACTTGTTCAATTCTTTCCTCTCTACAAATAAGTGTATATATATATATATATATATATATATATTCATATCCACTTGTTCAATTCCGTAAGACTACAAATAAGTGTATATATATATATATTCCTATGGACCGCATCCCTAATCTATATATATATATATTCATCTCTACAATATTATAATTCTTTACTTTCTACACATTAGTGTATATATATATATATATATTGATATATACAAGGACGCCTATCACCTAACGAAAATATAACGTAGAACTTCCAGTAATCATACACTAACAACCTAACCATAACATGCCTATGAAATATAGTAATATAAACTCTATTCCTATGGAACCATTATTATAAATCTAATAACATGAACCAGCAAGAGACCAAAGCTTCCCTTTAATCAAGGAATGTCCAGCGAAAATAATAAGGCTGCCTAGATTGATGATTACCTCAAAAATCAACGTAATGTTTGCTGGCTGCTATAGTGTCCAACGAATCCGATAGGCTTGCACAAATCAAAGTTTACTTCCAAACTGAAAATAAGGTTTGCTGGCTGCCCCCCTGAAGCGCACAGTCCCCAGTCCTTTTTGCTGTAGTTTTTTTTTTTTTTTTTTGTCTAGCATATTTCTCTCTACCTATTCCCAGGAAGCCCTAATATTCTGTCATATTACAGCTGTTTTCACTTGGGCTGAAAATTTAGAAGCCCACTAAAAACTAAAATAAGCTTCCAAGACCTACCTTTCCACTAAACTCATTATAAGGTTGTTTACATAGGCTAGGAGGCTATAAATTAATTTTGAATAAACCACAAAATAATTATTCACGTTACCCCTTTTTTTTTTTTTTATTATTATTATTATTATTGTAGAAATCATAATATAAAATAATTATCTCCTCCACAAAAAAAATTAAGCGATTCATCAAATCCACTCTAGAAGCAGTTAAATATAATTTAAGTGAGACGGGTGTTACAGTATGACATGTTTTGTAAGTTTTGGAATTAGAGATAATAGTTTCAACATGTTAAAAGATTTTATATGCATTCAATTTTCTGCATAGTTGTTGAAACTATGATTTGATAAAAACTAATATTGATATTATAATGTTGTTTAAATATGAATTTAAGTATGTTAAATTTATTTTTAAGGCTATAGCATCAATAGATTTTAGTTTTGATCTCAAATTATGCATATCATGTTCATATGGTAATTGTTTGTTCATGAAAAGTCGTAGAAAACTGTTTGCAACTATTCTGGAAAAACTGAAAACATGGGTTTTTCGGGGGTAAGCATTACTCGCGAAACAGTCGCGATACAGTAGCGAAAGTCTCTGTCTGATTTTTGTGTTTTCAATTTTTTGCTTAACTTGTTTTTTGCGGGAAGTGCTTAGTCGCGGTATTCTCGCGAAAATGCTTATAAAGAGATTTTTGAAGGTTTTTCAAAATGTTTTCACATGTATAATTAGTTTATGCATGTTTAAAATAAAAACCTTTAATTTAAAACATCTAGTGGGAGAGAGATACAAGGGTTGGATCTAACGGCCTCCATTGTTGGTTCATAGTAGTATGAAATATATACTTTGTCTTAGCTTCGAGCTTTGCATTACATGCATAGAGTATGTATTTCATGGTCCTACAAGATTGAATTTCTTGGTTTATAGTGGTTTGATCAAACACCTTGTCTTAGCTTCGAGCATTGCATTCCATGCAGAGGCTGTTTTGTATCATGGTACTACATGATAAGCCTGTTAAGGGGATGAAATGTGGCTACACACGATTCTAGACAATGGTATACACTAGACTAAATATTATAGTATCCTCTATGATGAGTTCTTACTAAAATTATTTAGAGGCCAAATGTATGAGGGCATATTATTGGTGTTTGATAAGAGTTATCATGATAGCACTAATAATGAGAATAGTTCTCAATCAATAATAGTATTTAATGTTCACTCTATGCTGAGGAATATTGAGTAAAGGATTGGGTTGTCATTGCATATATTATATTATGGTTTTATTAAGGTTCTATACTATATGTTTATATGCTAAATTGATAATGTCCAGTTTACTTATCATAGTCATGTTTATTATTTCAGATTTGAACATGGCATCGTTTAGCCCACTTGTTACCATTCTTAATTAAAACAAACTAACTGGATCCAATTATGTTGACAGGAAAAGAAACTTGGATATAGTTCTCACAGCTGAAGAGCACAAATATGTGCTTACTCAACCATATCCTAGCTTTCCTTCATTGGATGCTCCTCTTGAGGAAAAATAACGATATGATCGTTGGCAGAAATCTAATGAAATGGCCAAGTGCTACATCCTAGCATCCATCTCAAATGTTCTACAGCATCAAATGCAGGATGTAGAACTAGCTTCGGACATTATGCTAAGTCTGAAGGAGATGTTTGGTGAGCAAGGCCGTTCTGCAAGGCAAGAAACCATGAGACAAATTTATAATACCAAAATGGCTGAAGGTAGTTCAGTGAGAGAGCATTGTCTTACAATGATCTCTAATCTGAATACATTAGAGGTTTTAGGTGCCGATATTGATGGAGAATCCCAAGTGGATATGATACTCCAGTCACTACCGGAATCATTCAAGGAATTCAGACTTAATTATAACATGAACAAAAAGATTTATTCTTTTTCTGAATTAATGAATGAGTTGGTAGTGGCGGAAGGCATCCTTGGTACATCTAATGCTAGTCTTGAAGCCAATGTGGGTGAAGCTTTTACTTCTCAACCTAAGTCGAAAGTCAAGGGTAAGAAGAAGAAGAAGAAGGACTTCACTAAGCAAGAGGGTAAACAAATTGTCTTAGGGGTTGTTAACAAAGGAAAGAAGCTCAAAGGAAAATGTTTCCATTGTGGTGAGAAAGGACATTGGAAGAGGAATTGTCCAAAGTTCAAGGTTGCCAATAAGGGTATGAAAATTTCATTCCTTCTTGAAATATGTTTAGTACAAAATCCCACGGATTCCTGGTGTGTGGATTCAGGTTGTACTAATCATATTTGCAATTCTTTGTAGGGGTTCCAGGAGACCAGAAAGCTTGAAGAAGGAGAATTGTTTCTAACCTTGGCTGATGGGAGTATGATTCCGGTTGTAGCTATTAGAGTGTTTAATTTATGTTTTGACTCAAGAGTTTTAATATTAGATGACTGTCTGTATGTACCTAATGTTCATTGGAATTTAATTTCTGCAACTTATTTGGGTAAAAATGGATATTGTGTTATCCTTAAAGACAATGTTGTAATAAAGAAGGGTAAAGTGTTTATCTGTTCTGGCAATATTGTGGATGGTCTTTATATTTTAACTCCTGATAAGCATGAATTATATAATTCTGAATTATATAATTCTGAATTAGATAATGGCTCACATGTAAAATCATTAAAGAGAAAGTTTCCTTCTACTAGTGATGCATATCTTTAGCACTTGCGTTTAGGTCATATTAATTCAAATAGGATTCAAAGACTGATCAAAGATGGTCTTCTAGAGCCATTGGATTTTGATGAATTACCAGTTTGTGAATCTTGTTTGGAAGGTAAAATGACCAAACGACCTTTTAATGCAAAAGGTAGAAGAGCCCAAGAGTTGCTAGAACTAGTACATTTAGATGTATGTGGTCCTATGTCAATCCAAGCAAGAGGTGGCTATGAGTGTTTCATTACTTTCACTGATGATTACTCTAGAGTTGGTTATGTGTACCTAATGAAATGGAAGTCCGAAGCCTTTGAAAAGTTCAAAGAGTTTAAGGCTGAAGTTGAGAATCAATTGGGTAAACGCATAAAGGCCATTCGATCTTATCGTGGTGGCGAATACCTTCTTGGGGATTTCAAGGATTACTTAACTGAAAATGGGATTATATCTCAATTGACTGCACTTGGAACTTCACAACAAAATGGTGTAGTGGAAAGAAGAAATAGGACTCTTTTAGATATGGTTAGGTCCATGATGAGTTATTTGACTCTACCAACTTCCTTTTGGGGATATGCCTTGAACACTACAATGTATCTTCTGAATTTAGTACCTTCGAAGTCTATTCCTAAAACACCTGTAGAGTTGTGGAATGGGCGTAAGCCTAGTATAAGACATCTCCATATTTAGGATTGTCCAGCACATGTGTTGAAAGGAAAGACTGACAAGTTACAGTCTAAAACAGAAGTGGTTTTCTTTGTAGGGTATCCAAAAGGAACTGTTGGAGTTATAAAGATAACAAAGTATTTGTTAGTACAAATGCCAAATTCCTGGAAAATGACTATATGAATAATTTTACTCCTTGAAGTAGAGTTGTATTGGCTGAAATGAATGAACCTGTAATTGAACAACCAATGGTTAAAACTAGGGATGATGTGGCTGTATTGGATACAACACAAGATACTACTCATGAGATGTCTAATACACAGGTGCCTCGTCGTAGTGGGAGGAATATTAGGCCAACTATAAGATTCATAGGTCTTGGAGAGACTTATGAAGCTATCTCAGAGGAGGCCGAAACTGATCCTTACACTTATGAAGAAGCAATGAATGATATAGATGCACATCATTGGGTTCAAGCTATGAAATCTGAATTAGATTCCATGTATTCCAATCAAGTTTGGGATCTTGTAAAGGCGCCTAACGGCATTAAACCAGTTGGTTGCAAATGGGTTTACAAGAGGAAGAGAGGGATAGATGGAAAGGTTGAAACCTTTAAAACAAGGCTAGTGGCGAAAGGGTATACTAAAAAAGAAGGTATTGATTATGAGGAAACCTTTTCACCAGTAGCAATGCTAAAATCTATCAGAATTCTCTTATCCATTGCTGCTCATTATGATTATGAGATTTGGCAAATGGATGTCAAGACTTCATTTCTTAATGGAAATCTTGAAGAGGAAATCTATATGAAGCAACCAGAAGGTTTCATAGCAAAGAACCAAGAGCATATGGTATGCAAGTTGAATAGGTCCATTTATGGACTTAAGCAAGCATCTAGGTCATAGAACATCAGATTTGATCAAGCAATCAAATCATTTGGTTTTGAACAAAATCTTGATGAACCATGTGTGTACAAAAGACATCAAGACAAATTAGTAATGTTCCTAGTGCTTTATGTTGATGATATTTTACTCATTGGAAATAATGTAGGAGTCATGTCATCAATAAAGGTTTGGTTGTCAAGCCAATTTGATTTAAAGGACTTGGGTAAGGCTAGCTTTATTCTAGGGATCAAGCTTTGGCGAGATCGCAAGAATAAGATGTTAGGCTTATCACAAGCTGGATATATAGATAAGGTTCTAGAATAGTTTAGCATGCACAACTCCAAGAAATGTTTACTTCCTTTCAGACATAGAGTTCCTCTGTCTAATGACCAAAGGCCTAAGACTCAAGAGGAAGTAGATATGATGTGACAAGTTCCTTATGCTTCTGCAGTAGGAAGTCTCATGTATGCCATGCTTTGTACTAGACCAGATATCTTTTTTTCATTTGACATGGTCAGCCGATATCAATCAAATCCAGGACTACAACATTGGCAAGCTATAAACCATATTCTCAAGTATCTACAGAGAACGAGAGATTATATGCTTGTTTACCGTTGTGAGGATTTGATTCCCATTGGCTCTACAGATTCAGACTTTCAATCGGATCTAGATTTCAGAAAGTCTACGTCAGGATGTGTATTCACCTTGGGAGGTGGAGCCATAAGTTGGAGGAGTGTTAAGCAATCTTGTATTGCGGACTCCACCATGAAAGCTGAATATGTTGCTATTTGTGAGGCGGCAAAGGAAGCTGTTTGGCTCAAGAAATTCCTTTCTGATCTTGGTGTAGTGAGAATGGAGCAAGTTCCTATCACATTGTTTTGCGACAATAATGGAGTGGTTGCTCAATCCAAAGATCCAAGGAATCACAAGAAAGGAAAGCACATTGAGAGAAAGTACCACATCATTCGAGACATTGTTGCTCGTGGAGATGTGGTGGTAGCAAAGATTGAGAGTGCAAATAATCTAGCAGATCCCTTTACCAAAGCCTTACCTCAAAGGACCTTCGAGTCACATTTGGAGGGAATGGAAGTTAGATTAGTGCACAATAGTCTTTAGGGCAAGTAGGAGATTGTTGGGATAAGTGCCCTTAAATCCTATTGTATGATACTATGTATGACATTATGTGAGAAATGATGTATGACTTAATATTGTGTTTAATAAAGTTTCTTTATTCTTATCTAAAATAATGGTAACATGAATATTCGGACATTATCATATAGTTTATGAGCTGCATAGTATGTGATTTATGTGAAAAGTCACAGAAGATATAAATCACAAGTTCTTTTTAAACTCAGAATTATAGTTTATAGTCGGTGATGAAATTGGGCATTTCATCTGCGAAGACTATAACATATTAACTACGATGATTTGTCTTGATCATGGAAGTGGTGACTTCTAGTTGATATGTTGATATGTTTTAAGGGTTAAGACATATTGAACTGGACCGCTGTGAGATTTATTATTCTCCTAACGACTGTCAATTGAATAATAAATCTCACGACTTGTATTCACATGAACTCTTAATCTTGAGAGAATAATGGACCTGATCATGAAATGTAGGTTACTTTGATATATCAGGAGTGAGATCTAAAGTAACGGTCAAAATCTCAGTATGTTGGGCAGCCACATTTAGTGTTGATGGAACATATATTCTCAAGATGGAACTCATAGTCTTTTAACGGAGATATAAAATATTCCCTTGAGATAAGTTTAATGGGTTCAGTTATTCAGAGAGTTAGACCTAACTATTTTATTAAGACTAAAATATATATTTATGAAATTAGATTTCATAAATATATGGTGAATAACTTAAAAGGATTAAACCGAGTACTCAAGGATTAAGATGTAGTAATTTACAAAGTGGCAGTCTATATTCATGAATTTGTATTACAACGAATATTTTATGAATGGGTTGCATGTATGATAAAGTCTTGGGATATAATTTATTGATAAGGCCTAGAGTGCAATTATATTTATATAGTGGTATTAAATATAATTAATGGTAACTTTGGACTTGTCAAGAGTTGACAGAAAAGCCTAAGGCCCATTGGAGCTAGTGTCTTATTTGTTCCCTTTTGGTCCCACTCCAAGCTACACACTAAAACCCAATTGGGAAGGCCCAAAAGGCTTACCCAATTAGATAATCAGTTATGTGGAGAGAAATAAAGAATTTTATATAAGAATAGAATGGTTTGTATGTTCATAAGATATGATATAAGGAAGTGAAACACTCTTTCATATTCTCTCTAGAAACATAGAACTGATTGAGAGACCACACATCTTGGGCATCAAGTGGAATTGGAGTGAAGATTGAAAGTGTTCTCAAGAACTTCTTCTCTTTGGTTTTGAATTTCACCGCACCAAGGTACACTCTCTTGTTCTTAAATTCTGAAATTTACATTGCACATGTTATCTATTGCGAATGAAGTAGATCCATTATTTTTTCGCTGTGTATATTTTGTATGCGATACAAACATGTAATTTTCCATCAATTTTATACTAGGCTCACGCCCACTCCATAATTCCATGGGAGTTTTGGGAACAGATTTTGATGGAACTAAATTCAAAAGATGTATTGCTGTATCTATGGCATAACCCCAAAAAGAAATAGGTAAAGTTGAGTAACTCATCATGGACCTAACCATTTCTAAAAGAGTTCTATTCCTTCTTTCTGCTACACCATTTTGTTGGGGAGTTCCAGGTAGAGTCAATTGGGATACAATCCCATTTTGAGTTAAGTAATCCTTGAAATCACCAAGAAGGTATTCGCCACCACGATCAAATCGAATGGCTTTTATGCATTTACCCAATTGATTCTTAACTTCAGCCCTAAACTCTTTGAACTTTTCAAAGGCTTTGGACTTCGGTCTCATTAGGTACACATAACCATATCTTGAGTAATCATCGGTGAAAGTGATGAAGTACTCATAACCTCCTTTTGCTTGGGTTGACATAGGACCACAAACATCCATATGAACTAATTCTAGCAACTCTTGGGCTCTTCTACCTTTTGCATTAAAAGATCGTTTCGTCATTTTGCTTTCCAAACAAGATTCAAAAACTGGAAATTCAACAAAGTCCAATGGCTCTAGAAGTCCATCTTTGATTAGTCTTTGAATTCTGTTTGGATTAATATGACCAAAACGCAAGTGCCAAAGATATGCATCATTAGTAGAAGGAAACTTTCTCTTTAATGATTTTACATGAGAGTTATTATCTAATTCAAAATTATATAATTCATGCTTATCAGGAGTTAAAATATAAAGACCATCCACAATATTGCCAGAACAGAAAAACATTTTATCCTTCTTTATTACAACATTGTCTTTAAGGATAACACAATATCCATTTTTAGCCAAATAAGTTGCAGAAATTAAATTCCTACGAACATTAGGTACATACAGACAGTCATCTAATATTAAAACTCTTGATTCAAAACAAAAATTAAACACTTTAATAGCTACAACCAGAATCCTACTCCCATCAGCCAAGGTTAGAAACAATTCTCATTCTTTAAGCTTTCTAGTCTCCTGGAACCCCTGCAAAGAATTGCAGATATGATTAGTACAACCTGAATCCACACACCAGGAATCCGTGGGATTTTATACCAAACATATTTCAAGGAGGAATGAGCTATTCATACCCTTATTATTGGCAGCCTTGAATTTTGGACAATTTCTCTTCTAATATCATTTCTCACCACAATAGAAACATTTTCCTTTGAGCTTCTTTCCTTTGTCAGTAACCCCTAAGACAATTTGTTTACCCTCTTGCTTAGTGAAGTCCTTCTTCTTCTTCTTCTTCTTACCCTTGCCTTTCGACTTAGGTTGAGAAGTAGAAGCTTCACCAACATTAGCTTCAACACTAGAAATACCAAGGATGCCTTCCGCTGCTACCAACTCATTCATTAATTCAGACAAAGAATAAATCTTTTTGTTCATGTTATAATTAATTCTGAATTCCTTGAATGATTTCGATAGTGACTAGAGTATCATATCCACTTGGGATTCTCCATTAATATCGGCACCTAAAACCTCTAACGTATTCAGATTAGAGATCATTGTAAGACAATGGTCTCTCACTGAACTACCTTCAGCCATTTTGGTATTATAAATTTGCCTCATGGTTTCTTGCCTTACAGAACGGCCTTGCTCACCAAACATCTCCTTCAGACTTAGCATAATGTCCGAAGCTAGTTCTACATCCTGCATTTGATGCTGTAGAACATTTGAGATGGATGCTAGGATGTAGCACTTGGCCATTTCATTAGATTTCTGCCAATGATCATATCGTTGTTTTTCCTCAGGAGAAGCATCTAATGAAGGAAAGCTAGGACATGGTTGAGTAAGCACATATTTGTGCCTTCTGCTGTGAGAACTATGTCCAAGTTTCTTTTCCAGTCAACATAATTGGATCCAGTCAGTTTGTTTTGATTAAGAATGGTAACAAGTGGGCTAAATGATGCCATGTTCAAATCTGAAAATAATAAACGTGAATATAATAGATAAACTGGACATTATCAATTTAGCATATAAGTATATAATATGGAACCTTAATAAAACCATAATATAATATATGCAACGACAACTCAATCCCGCAGTTAATATTCCTCAGAAGCGAGGTCATATCAATCACTATGATCAAGCGAGAATTATTCTCATTATTAATGCTATCATGGTAAGTCTTACCAAATAAAAATAATTTGCCGCTTTAGTTTTAGCTTCTAAGTAATAATGACATAGCTCCGAAGGGAGGTTAACATTATACTTAATCCAGTGTATACCATTGCCTAGAATCAATGTGACTCACCAAGTAACTCCACGGAAGCATGGTTGTTCTCAATGTAAAAAAGTTTAACCTGTAGTACCATAAATTAAACACCCTCCGAAGGAAGCAAGGCATATACGCGAAGGCGAGGTGCTTAATCGCACTACTATAAACCAACAATGGAGGCCGTGAGATCCAATCCTTGAATCTCTCTCCCACTAGATGTTTTAAATTAAAGGTTTTTATCTTTTAAACATGCATAAACTAATTATACACAGCCTTGCACTTTATACTAAGCAATTTTCCTTACGAAAATTACCTTGCACTTTAGACAAAAACTTTCGCGACTGTTTCACGGGTATACCGCGACTAAGCGCTTCCCACGAAAACAAGTTAAGGAAAAAATTGAAAACACAAAAAACAGACAGAGACTTTCGCTACTGTTTCGCGAGTAAAGCTTACAGGCGAAAAACCCGTGTTTTCAGTTTTTTCAGAACAGTTGCGAACAGTTTTCTATGAATATAGACTGCCACTTTGTAAATTACTACATCTTAATTCTTGAGTACCCGGTTTAATCCTTTTAAGTTATTCATCATACATTTATGAAATCTAATTTCATAAATATATACTTTAGTCTTACTAAAGTGGTTAGGCGTAACTCTCTGAATAACTGAACCCATTAAACTTATCTCAAGAGAATATTTTATATCTCCGTTAAGAGACTATGAATTCTATATTGAAAATATATGTTCCATCAACACTAAATGTGGTTGCCCAACATACTGAGGTTTTGACCGTTACTTTAGATCTCACTCCTGATATATCAAAGCAACCTACATTTCATGATCAGGTCTATTATTCTCTCAAGATTAAGAGTTCATGTGAATACAAGTCGTGAGATTTATTATTCAATTGACAGTCGTTAGGAGAATAATAAATCTCACAGTGGTCTAGTTCAATATATCTTAACTCTTAAAACATATCAACATATCAACTAGAAGTCACCACTTCCATGATAAAGACAAATCATCGTAATTAATATGTTATAGTCTTCGCAGATGAAATGCCCAATTTCATCACCGACTACGAATCAAAATTCTGAGTTTACAAAGAACTTGTGATCTATATCTTCTGTGACTAAATTACATAAATCACATACTATGCATCTCACGGACTATTTGATAATGTTCAAATATTCATGTTACCATTATTTTAGATAATAACAAAACAACTTTATTAATCATAATATTAAGTCATAAATCATTTAACACATAATGCCATACATAATATCATACATGGCATATTACAATAGGATTTAAGGGCACTTATCCCAACACACAGTCGTCTCCAGATTTTCAAATTGAGACGAATATAGTTCACAGTAGCCACGAAATCTTCTGATTGAGCCGAATATAGTACTTAGACGCCTACAAATCTTCTAATCAATGCGGATATAGTTCACAGTCTTTTCTAGATTTTCAGATTGACCCACATACAACTCTTAGTCACCTCCAAATCTATTGAATGAGCCAGAAATAGTTTTCAATCACCTCCAGATCTTTTAGATTGAGTCGGATATAGTTCTCATTCGCCTCTAGATTTCCAGAGTTTGTTAGATATAGTTCTCAATTGCCTCCAGATCTTTAAGATTGAGGCGGATATAGTTCTCAGTCACGTCCAGATCTTCCGATTGAGTGGGATATAGTTCTCAGTCGCCTCTAAATCTTCAGATTGAGTCGGATATAATTATTAGTCGCCCCCCGATTTTCAGATTAACCCGAATATAGTACTCAGTCACCTCCAGACCATTAGTTTGAGCCGAATATAGTTCATAGTAAGCTCCAGATGTTCTAATTAAGCCGGATATAGTACTCAGTCGCCTTATTATTTTCAAATTAAGTCAGATATAGTTCTTAGTCGCCTCTGGATTTTCAGATTGAGCCCAATATTGTTCTTAGCCTCTTTCAAAACTTTAGATTGAGCCAGATATAGTACTCAGTCGCCTCCAGATTTTTAGATTAGGCTGGATATAGTTCTCAGTCACCTCCAGATCTTCAGATTAAGCCAGATATAGTTCTCAATCGCCTCTAAATCTTTAGATTAAGCACGATATAATTCTCAGTCGCCTACAGATTTTCAGTAGCCTTCAGAACTTTAGATTAAGCCGGATGTAGTTCTCTGTCACCTCCAAATTTTTAGATTAAGCCGAATATAGTTCTTAGTTGCCTCCAGACCTTCAGAATGAGCTGGATATGGTTCCCAGTCGCCTCCAAATCTTCAAATTGAGCTGGATATTGTTCTCAGTCGGCTCCAGATGTTTAGATTGAGTCAGATATAGTATTCAATCGCCTCCAGATGTTCAGATTGAGTTGGATATAGTACTCAGTCGCCTCCAGATTTTCAGATTTAGCCAGATGTAGTTCTCAATCACCTTTAGATCCTCAGATTGAGCCAGATGAGTTCTCAGTTGCCTCTAAATTTTCATTTTAAGCTGAATATAGTTCTGGGTCTCCTCTAGACCTTCAAATTGAGCCAAATATAGCACTCAGTCGTATCTAGATTTTTAAATTAAGCCAGATATAGTTTTTAGTTGTCTCCAAATTTTTTGATTGAGACGGATAAAGTTTAAAATTGCCTCTGAATTTTCAAATTGAGCCAGATATAGTCCTCAGTTGCCTACAAATGTTCTGATTGAGCCGGATATAGTCCTCAATTGCCTCTAGATTTTCAAATTGAGTCGGATATAGCTCTCAGTTTCCTTCACACCTTCTGACTAAGCTAGATATAGTTCTTAGTCATCTCCAAATTTTCAAATTGAGTAGGATATAGCTATTTGTCACCTCCAGATCTTCAGACTAAACCGAATATAGTTCTTAGTACCTGCCAAATCTTCACATTGAGCCGGATATAGTTTTCAGTTGCCTCCAAATTTTTAGATTAAGCCAGACATAGTTCTCAATTGTCTTTAGAACTTTAGATTGAATCGAATATAGTTCTCAGTCACCTTCAGATCCTTAGATTGAGCAAGATATAGTTCTCAGTCTCCTCAAAATTTTGTATTTGAGTCGGATATAGTTCTCAGTCAACTTCGGACTGTCAAATTAAGTCAAATATAGTTCTCAATCGTGTCCAGATTTTCAAATTGACCCAGATATAGTTCTCAATCGATTGCAAATTTTTAGATTCGGCGGGATCTAATTCTCAGTCACCTCCAGATTTTAAAATTAAGCCGGACAAGGTTCTCAGTCACCTCCAAATGTTCAGATTGAGACGTATATAGTTCGCAATCGCCTCCTGATTTTCAAAGTAAGCTGGATATAATTCGCAATCACCACCAAATCTTTTGCTTGAGCTGAATATAGTTCTCAGACGCCTCCAAATCTCCGAATTAATGTTGATATAGTTATCAATCCTCTCCAGATTTTCATATTAACCTAGATACAATTCTTAGTCGCCTTCAAATCTATAGAATGAGCCAGAAATAGTTCTCAGTCGCCTCCAAATCTTTTAGATTGAACTAGATATAGTTCTCAGTCGCCTACAGATCTTCAAATTGAGCGGGATATAGTTCTCAGTTGCCTCTAAATCTTCAGATTGAGCCTGATATAGTTCTTAGTCGGCCCCAAATTATCTAATTGATCCGAATATAGTTCTTAGTCAGCTCCAAATGTTTCGATTAAGCCGGATAGTACTCAGTCGCCCCAAGATTTTCAGAATGAGTCGGATATAGTTCTCAGCCGCCTCCGAATTTTCAGATTGAGCCAAATATTGTTCTCAGCCACCTTCAGATCTTTAGAATGAGTCGAATATAGTTCTCATTTACATTTCCAGATTGAGCCGGATATAATTCTCAGTCCCCTCTAGATCTTCAGATTAAGCTGGATATAGTTTTTTGTCTCCTTCAAATCTTCAAATTTAGTCGGATATAGTTCTCAGTCGCCTCTAGGCCTTCAGATTGTGCCAAATATAGTTCTCAATCGTCTCTAGATTTTCAGATTGAGCCATGTGTAGTTCTCAGTTGATGACAGATTTTTAGATTCGGCGGGATATAGTTCTCAGACGCATCCAAAATTAAAATTAAGCTAGATAAATTTCTCAAATGCCGCCAAATGTTCAGATTGTGCTGTATATAGTTCACAGTCGCCTCTAGATTTTCAAATTAAGCCAGATATAGCTCGCTGTCGCCACTAATTCTTCTGATTGAGTCGAATAAAGTACTCAGACGCCTACAAATCTTCTAATTAATGCGGATATAGTTCTTAGTCCTTTCCAGATTTTAAGACTAACCCAGATACAATTCTTAGTTGCCTATAGATCTACAGAATGAGCCGAAAATAGTTTCAGTCGCCTCCAGATCTTTTAGATGGAGTCGGATATAGTTCTCATTCCCCTCTAGATTTTCAGATTTTGCCGGATATAGTTCTTAGTTGCCTCTAGATATTTCAGATTGAGGCGGTTATAGTTCTCAGTCGCCTCCCGATCTTTAAGACTAAAGCGAATATACTTCACAGTCACGTCCAGATCTTCCAATTGAGTGGGATATAGGTCTCAGTCGCCTCTAAATCTTCACATTGAGCCGAATATAGTTATTAGTCACCTCTAGCTTTTTAGATTTAGCAGAATATAGTTCTCAGTTACCTCCAAACCATCAGATTGAACTGGATATAATTCTCAGTGGCCTCCATATGTTCTGATTGAGCCGAATATAGTACTCAGTCCCCTTTAGATTTTTAGATTGAGTTAGATATAGTAGTCATTCGCCTCCAGATTTTCAGATTGAGCCGAATATTATTCTTAGTCACTTTCAGAATTTTAGATTGAGCTAGATATAGTACTCAGTCGCCTCCAGGCCTTTAGATTGAGCCGAATATAGTTCTCAATCGTCTCCAGATTTTCAGATTGAGCCATGTGTTGTTCTAAGTTGGTGACAGATTTTCAGATTCAGCAAGATATAGTTCTCAGTCGCATCCGGATTTTAAAATTAAGCCGGATAAAGTTCACAGTTGCCTCCAAATTTTCAGACTGAGCCGCATATAGTTCACAGTCGCCTCTAGATTTTCAAATTGAGCCAGATATAGTTCGCAGTCGCCATGAAATCTTCTGATTGAGCAGAAAATAGTACTCAGACACCTATAAATCTTCTAATTAATGCGGATATAGTTCTCAGTCCTATGCAGATTTTCAAATTAACCCAGATACAATTCTTAGTCGCCTCCAGATCTATAGAATGAGCCAGAAATAGTTTTCAATCACTTCCAGATATTTTAGATTGAGTCGGATATAGTTCTCATTTGCCTCTAAATTTCCAAATTTTACCAAATATAGTTCTCAGTCGCCTCTAGATATTTAAGATTGAGGCGGTTATAGTTCTCAATCGGGTCCAGATCTTCCGATTGAGTGGGATATAGTTCTCAGTCGCCTGTAAATCTTCAGATTGAGCTGGATAATTATTAGTCGCCCCTAGATTTTCAGATTAAGCCAAATATAGTTCTTAGTCACCACCAGACCATCAGATTGAGCCGGATATAGTTCTCAGTCGCCTACAAATCCTCTAATTGACCCGAATATTGTACTAAGTTAGCTCCAGATGTTCTGATTGAGCCAGATATAATACTCAGTTGCCTCAAGATTTTCAGATTGAGTAAGATATAGTTCTCAGTTGCCTCCGGATTTTCAGATATTGTTCTTAGTCGCTTTCAAAATTTTAGATTGAGTCGGATATAGTACTCAGTCGCCTCCAAATTTTCAGATTAAGCCGGATATAGTTCTCAGTCACCTCCAAATCTTCAGATTGAGCAAGTTATAGTTCTCAGTCCCCTCCAAATCTTTAGATTGAGCCGAATATAGTTCTTAGTCGCCTACAGATTTTCAGGTTGACCTGCATATAATTCTCAACCGCCTTCAGAACTTTAGATTGAGCCGGATGTAGAACTCAGTCACATCAAAATTTTCAGATTAAGCCAAAAACAGTTCTCAGTCGCCACCAAACCTTCAAGATGAGCCAGATATGGTTCTTAGTTGCCTTCAAATCTTCTAATTGAGTTGGATATAGTTCTCAACCGGCTCTAGATATTTATATTGAGACGGATATAGTAGTTCGTCGCCTCCAGATTTTCAAATTAAGGCGGATATAGTTCTCAGTCTCCTCTAAATCTTCTAATTGAGCCGGATGTAATTATCAGCCAGCTCCAGATGTTCAATTTGAGCTGGATATAGTTCTCAGTCGCCTCCAAGCCTTTAGATTGAGCCGGATATAGTCCTCAATCGTCTCCAGATTTTCAGATTGAGCATTGTGTTGTTCTTAGACGACGACAGATTTTTAGATTCAATGGGATATAGTCTCAGTCGCATCCAGATTTTAGAATTAAGCCAAATAAAGTTCACAGTTGCCTCTAAATGTTAAGATTGAGCCGCGTATTGTTCACAGTCGCCTCCAGATTTTCAAATTGGGCCTGATATAGTTTGCAGTCGCCACAAAATCTTCTGATTGAGTCGAATATAGTACTCAGACACCTACAAATCTTCTAATTAATGTGGATATAGTTCTCAGTCCTATGCAGATTTTCGGACTGACCCAGATACAATTCTTTTTCGCCTCTAGATCTACAAAATGAGCCGAAAATAGTTTTCAGCCGCCTCTAGATCTTTTAGATGTAGTCGAATATAATTCTCATTTGCCTATAGATTTCCAAATTTTGCTAGATACTGTTCTCAGTCACCTCCAGATCTTTATGATTGAGGCAAATATACTTCTCAATCACGTCCAGATCTTCCGATTGAGTGGGTTATAGTTCTCACTCGCCTATAAATCTTCAAATTGAGTTGGATATAGTTATTAGTCTCCTCCAGATTTTAAGATTAAGCTGAATATAGTTCTCAGTCACCTCCAGACCAATAGATTGAGCCAAATATAGTTCTCAGTCGCCTCCAAATCCTCTAATTAAGCCGGATATAGTTCTATGTCGGCTCTAGATGTTCTAATTGAGTTGGATATAGTACTCAGTCCCCCAAATTTTAAAATTGTGTTGGATATAATAGTCAGTTGCCTCCAGATTTTCAAATTAAGCCGAATATTATTCTTAGTCGCTTTTAGAATTTTAGATTGAGCCAGATATAGTACTCAGTCGCCTCCAGGCCTTTAATTTGAGCCGGTTATAAATCTCAATCTTATCCAGATTTTCAAATTGAGCCATTTGTTGTTCTCAGTCGGTGATAGATTTTCAGATTCAGCGGGATATAGTTCTCAGTCACAGTTGGATTTTAAAATTAAGCCGGATAAAGTTCACAGTTGCCTCCAAATGTTTAGATTGAGCCGCATATAGTTCACAGTTGCCTCTGGATTTTCAAATATAGTCAGATATAGTTCGCAGTTGCCACGAAATCTTCTGAATGAGCCGAATATAGTACTCAAACGCCTACAAATCTTCTAATTAATGCGAATATAGTTCTCACTCCTATGCAAATCTTCAGATTGACCCAGATACAATTCTTAGTCACCTCCAGATCTATAGAATGAGCTAGAAATAGTTTTCAATCACCTCCAGACCTTTTAGATTGAGTCGGATATAGTTCTCATTCGCCTCTAGATTTCCATATTTTGCCGGATATAGTTCTCAGTCGCATCTAGATCTTCAAGAATTGAGGCGGATATAGTTTTTTAGTCGCGTCCAGATCTTCCGATTGAGTGGGATATAGTTCTCAGTCGCTTGTAAATCTTTAGATTGAGTTGGATATGGTTATTAGTCGCCCCCAGATTTTCAGATTAAGCCGAATATAGTTCTCAGTCACCTCTAGTTCATCAAATTGAGCCGGATATAGTTCTCAGTTGCCTACAAATCCTCTAATTGAGCCGGATATTGTACTACGTCGGCTCCAGATGTTCTAATTGAGCAAGACATAGTACTCAGTTGTCTTATGAATTTCAGATTGAGTTGCATATAGTTCTTAGTCGCTTCCGAATTTTCAGATTAGGCTGAATATTGTTCTTAGTCGCTTTCAAAACTTTTGATTGAGTCGGATATAGTACTCAGTAGCCTCCAAATTTTCAAATTAAGCCAGATATAGTTGTCAGTTGCCTCCAGATCTTCAAATTGAGCCGGATATAGTTCTCAATCACCTTTAGATCTTTAAGATTGAGAGCCAGAAATAGTTCTCAATCGCCTCCAAATTTTCAGATTGAGACGGATATAGTTCTCAGTCACCTTTAGATCTTCAGATTGAGCCGAATGTAGTTCTCAGTTGCCTCCAAATTTTCATATTAAGCCGAATATAGTTCTGAGTCTCCTCCTGACCTTCAAATTGAGCCGGATATTATACTCAGTTGTATCTAGAGTTTTAGATTAAGCCAAATATAATTCTCTATTGTCTCCAAATTTTTTGATTGAGACAGATAAAGTTTAGAATTGCCCCCGAATTTTCAAATTGAGACGAATATATTCCTTTGCTGGCTACAAATGTTCTGATTGAGCTGGATATAGTCCTCAATTGACTCTAGATTTTCAAATTGAGTCGGATATATCTCTTAGTCTCCTTCACACCTTCTGACTGAGCCAATATAGTTCTCAGTCATCTCCATATTTTCAAATTGAGCAAGATATAGCTCTTTTTTCCTTACAGATCTTTAGACTGAACTGAATATAGTTCTTAGTACCCTCCAAACCTTTACATTGAGCCGGAGATAGTTTTTCAGTCGCCTCCAAATTTTCAAATTAAGCCAGACATAGTTCTCAGTTGCCTCTAGAACTTTAGGTTGAGCCGGATATAATTCTCAGTCACCTTTAGATCCTTATATTAAGCGGATATAGCTCTCAGTCGCCTCCAAATTTTGTATTTGAGTTGGATATAGTTCTCAGTCATCTCCAGACTATCAGATTGAGTTGGATATAGTTCTCAATCGTGTCCAAATTTTCAAATTGACCTAGGTATAGTTCTCAATCGATTGCAGATTTTTAGATTCAGCGATTGCGTATATAGTTCGCAATCGCCTCCAAAATTTCAAATTAAGCCGAATATAGTTTGCAGTCACCACGAAATCTTCTGCTTGAGCAGAATACAATTCTCAGACGCCTCTGAATCTTTGAATTAATGCTGATAAAGTCCTCAGTTCTCTCCAGATTTTCAGATTTACCCTGATACAATTCATAGTCGCCTTTAGATCTACAAAAAGAGGTGAAAATAGTTCTTAGTCGCCTCTAGATCTTTTAGATTGAGTCGGATATAGTTCTCAGTCGCCTCCAGATCTTTGGATTGAGCTGGATATAGTTCTTAGTTAGCCCCAAATTATCTAATTGATCCAAAAATAGTTCTCAGTTGGCTCCAGATGTTCTGATTGAGCCGGATATAGTACTCAATTACCTCTAGATTTTCAGATTGAGTCAGATATAGTTCTCAGTCGCCTCTGGATTATCAGATTGAGCTAAATATTGTTCTCAGTCTCCTTCAGATCTTTAGATTGAGCCGGATATAGTACTCAATCTCTAGATTTTTAGATTGACTCGGATATAGTTCTCAGTCGCCTCCTAATCTTCAGACTGAGCCGGATATAATTCTCAGTTGGCTCTAGAACTTCATATTAAGCTGAACATAGACCTCCGTCGCCTTTAGATCTTTAGATTGAGCCTGATGTAGTTCTCTGTCGCCTGTAAATTTTCAAATTAAGCCGAAAATAATTCTCAATCACCTCCAGAGCTTTAGATTGAGCCAAATATAGTTCTTAGATGGCTCCAAATCTTCTAATTGAGCCAGTTATATTTTTCAGTCGACTCCCAATGTTCTGATTGTGCTGGATATAGTACTCAGTTGCCTCCAGATTTTCAAATTGTGTCTGACATAGTTCTCTATTGCCTCCAGCTTTTCAAATTGAGTCGAATATTGTTCTTAGTCGCCTTTAGATCTTTAGATTGAGCCAAATATAGTTCTTAGTCGGCTCAAAATCTTCTAATTGAGCCGGACATAGTTTTCAGTCGACTCCAAATGTTCTAATTAAGCCGGATATAGTACTTAGTCGCCTCTAGATTTTTAGATTAAGTCAGATATAGTTCTCAATCGCCTCCAAATCTTTAGATTGAACCAGATACAATTATAAATCGTCCCCAGATTTTCTGATTGTGCTGGATATAGTTCTTAGTCGCCTCCAGATCTTCAGATTGAGTCGGATATAATTCTCAGTCGCCGCTAGATTTTCAAATTGAGTTGGATATAATTCTCAGTTGCCTCTAGAATTTTAGATTGAGATGGATAAAGTTCTCAGTCACCTTCAAATCTTCAGATTTTGCCTAATGTAATTCTTAGTCGCCCCCAAATTTTCAGATTACGCAGAATATAGTTCTCAGTCACCTCCAGACCTTCGAATTAAGTCTAATATAGTACTTAGTCGTATCTAGATTTTTAGATTATGCCAGATATAGTTCTCAGTTGTCTCTAATTTTTTTTTTATTGAGGAGGATAAAGTTTTAAAACACCTTCATATTTTCAAATTGAGTTGAATATAGTGCTCAGTCAGCTATAGATGTTTTGATTGAGTCGGATATAGTCCTCAATTGCCTCCAAATCTTCAGATTGAGTAGGATATACTTCTCAGTCACCTTCAGACCCTCTGATTAAGCCGGATATTGTTCTTAGTCATCTCTAGATTTTCATATTTAGCCGGATATAGCTCTTTGTCGCCTCCAAATCTTCAGGCTGAACCGAATTTAGATCTCAGTCCTCTCCAGATTTTCATATTGACCTAGATACAATTCTTAGTGGCCTCCAAATCCACAATCGTCTACAAATCTTTTAAATTAAGCCAGATATAGTTCTCAGTCGCCTCCAGATATTCAGATTGAGCCGGATATAGTACTCAGTCGCCTCCAGATCTTCAGATTTAGCGGGATATAGTTTTCAGTCGTCTCTAGATTTTTAGATAGAACCTGATATAGTTCTCATTCGCCTCCAGATTTTTAGATTGAGACGGATATAGTTCTCAATCACCTCCAAATTTTCAATTTGACCCGGATATAGTTCTCAGTCATCTCCAAACCTTCAAATTTAGTTCTCAGTCGCCTCAAGATCTTTAAAATTGAGCCATATATAGTTCTCAATCGCCTCCAAATCATCAGAATAAGCTAGATATGGTTTTCAGTCACCTCTTAATCTTCAGATTGATCTGGATATTGTTCTTAGCAGCTTCTTCAAGAGAAAGATGAACTAGAGCAAATTTTTTCCGGTCACAATATGCACGAACACAACTTTGCTTCACACTCGCACAACTGTGCAACCTTTGACGACCCTTAAAATAATCCTTATATATGTTTTGGGTTGTGAAAGAAGAATTCCTAAACATGAACTCACGGATTGGAATGAAAATCAGAGCTGAAAATTTGTTTTCGTAAATCTCGATAGATATCTTATCAATCGAGCAGTTGTCAAGCCTTGGGCTGAAACAACTTTTTAAGCCTTGATAGATACTAGCCGTTGAGCTAGCTTTCAAGCTTTAAAATCTAGCACTTCTTCACATGATTCTTGGACAGACTTGAATGGCTTTAACACTTGAACTTGAAACCTTGTTCCTTGAAGCATTAAACACACCCTAGATTTACCCAATTACAAGTAAAGTGCATTTTGTCAAAGGATTAGCCAATTCCATATTGACATATGTTCCTAACATGAATCACGTATGTCTTAACACTCAATCGGCTCTAGATGTTCTGATTGAGACGGATATAGTACTCAATCGCCTTCAGATTTTCAGAATGAGTCAGATATAGTTCTCAGTCACCTCCAGATCTTCAGATTGAGCCGGATATAGTTCTTAATCGCCTCCAGATTTTCAGATGGAGCTAGATATAATTCTCTGTTGCCTCTAGAACTTTAGATTAAGCAAGATGTACTTCTCAGTTGCCTCCAAATTTTTAAATTAAGAAGAATATAGTTCTCAGTGCCTTCAGACCTTTAGATCGAGCAGGATATAGTTCTTAGTTGGCTCCAGATGTTCTGATTGAGCCGGATATTGTACTCAGCCCGCTCTAGATTTTCAGATTGAGTCGGATATAGTTCTCAGTCGCCTCTAGATTTTCAGATTGAGACGAATTTTGTTCTCAGTGGCCATCAGATCTTTAGATTGAGCCGGATATAGTAATCAGTCACCATCAGATATTTTAGATTGAGTCGGATATAGTTCTCAATTGCCTCCTGATCTTTAAGATTGAGCCGGATATAGTTCTCAGTTGCCTCTAGAACTTAAGATTGAGCCAGATATAGTTCTTAGTCGCCTTCAGATCTTCAGATTGAGCTAATTATAGTTTACAGTCGCCCCAAAATTTCTTCTTAAGTTGAATATAGTTCTCAGTCATCTACCAAATTAGTCGGATATAGTTTTCATTCGCCTCTAGATTTCCAGATTTTGCCAGATATAGTTCTCAGTCGCCTCTAGATCTTTTAGATTGAGTAGGATATAGTTCTCAGTCGCCTCCATATCTTCAGATTGAGCTGGATATCATTTTCAGTCTCCTTCAAATCTTCAAATTGTGTCGGATATAGTTCTTAGTCGCCTCCAGACCTTCAGATTGAGCAAGATATAGTTCTTAGTCAGCTCCAAATGTTCTTATTGGGCCAGATATAGTACTCAGTCGCCTTTAGATTTTCAGATTGAGTTGGATATAGTTCTCAATCGCCTCTGGATTTTCGGATTAAGAAGAATATTGTTCTCAGTGGCCTCTAGATCTTTAGATTGAGCAGAATATAATACTCAATGTCCTCTAGATCTTTTAGATTGAGTCGGATATAGTTCTTAGTCGCCTCTAGATCTTTAGATTGGGCCAGATATAGTTCTCAATCACCTCCAGATCTTTAAGATTGAGCCGGATATAGTTCTCAATCGACTCCAGATTTTCAGATTTAACCAGGTATAGTTCTCAGTCAACTGTTGATTTTTAGATTCAACGGGATATAGTTCTCATTTGCTTACAAATTTTCAAATTAACTCGATAAAGTTTTAAATCGCCTCCAATTGTTAAAATTGAGCAGTATATAGTTCACAAGCGCCTCTAGATTTTCAAATTTAGCCTGATATAGTTTACAGTCACCACCAAATCTTTTGATTGAGTCGAATATAGTTCTCAGTCACCTCAAATTCTTCTAATTAAAGCGGATATAGTTCTTAGTTCTAAATTTTCTATTTGAGTTGGATATAGTACTCAGTCATCTACAGACCTTCAGAATGAGTTGGATATTGTTCTCATTTGCCTCTAGATTTCCTGATTTTGTCGGACATAGTTCTTAATCGCCTTTAGATCTTTAAGATTGAACCGGATATAGTTCTCAGTCGCCTCCAGATCTTCAGATTTAGCTGGATATTGCTCTCAGTCTCCTTCAAATCTTCAGATTGAATCGGATATAGTTCTCCGTGGCCTCTAGACCTTCAGATTGAGCCGAATATAGCTCTCAATCGTCGCTAGATTTTCAGATTGAGCCAAGTATAGTTCTTGGTCGACTGCAGATTTTTAAATTCAGCCTGTTATAGTTCTCAGTCTCCTCTAGATTTTCAAATTATGCCAAATTTAGTTCTTAGTCACATCCAAATGTTCAAATTGAGTCGTATATAGTTCGCAATCGCCTCCAAATTTTTAAATTGAGCAGGATACAGTTCGCAATCGCCACGAAATCTTCTGATTAAGCCGAATATAGTTCTCAATCGCATCCAAATCATCTAATTAAAGCGGATATATTTCTTAGTCCTTTCCAGATTTTCAGATTGACCCAGATACAATTCTTAGTCGCCTTCAAATTTACAGAATAAGCGGGAAATAGGTCTCAGTCACCTCCAAATCTTTTTGATTGAGCTGGATATAGTTCTCAGTTGCCTCCAGATCTTTAAATTGAGTTGGATATAGTTCTCAATCACCTCCAGATCTTTTAGATTGAGTCAGATATAGTTCTCAATCGCCTCTGGATTTTCGGATTAAGAAGAATATTGTTCTCAGTGGCCTCCAGATCTTTAGATTGAGCAGAATATAATACTCAATGTCCTCTAGATCTTTTAGATTGAGTCGGACATAGTTCTTAGTCGCCTCTAGATCTTTAGATTGGGCCAGATATAGTTCTCAATCACCTCCAGATCTTTAAGATTGAGCCGGATATAGTTCTCAATCAACTCCAAATTTTCAGATTGAACCAGGTATAGTTCTCAGTCGACTGTTGATTTTTAGATTCAACGGGATATAGTTCTCATTTGCTTACAAATTTTCAAATTAACTCGACAAAGTTCTAAATCGCCTCCAATTGTTAAAATTGAGCAGTATATAGTTCACAAGCGCCTCTAGATTTTCAAATTTAGCCTGATATAGTTTACAGTCACCACCAAATCTTTTGATTGAGTCGAATATAGTTCTCAGTCACCTCAAATTCTTCTAAGTAAAGCGGATATAGTTCTTAGTTCTAAATTTTCTATTTGAGTTGGATATAGTACTCAGTCATCTACAGACCTTCAGAATGAGTTGGATATTGTTCTCATTTGCCTCTAGATTTCCTGATTTTGTCGGACATAGTTCTTAATCGCCTTTAGATCTTTAAGATTGAACCGGATATAGTTCTCAGTCGCCTCCAGATCTTCAGATTTAGCTGGATATTGCTCTCAGTCTCCTTCAAATCTTCAGATTGAATCAGATATAGTTCTCCGTGGCCTCTAGACCTTCAGATTGAGCTGAATATAGCTCTCAATCGTCGCTAGATTTTCAGATTGAGCCAAGTATAGTTCTTGGTCGACTGCAGATTTTTAAATTCAGCCTGTTATAGTTCTCAGTCTCCTCTAGATTTTCAAATTATGCCAAATATAGTTCTTAGTCACATCCAAATGTTCAAATTGAGTCGTATATAGTTCGCAATCGCCTCCAGATTTTTAAATTGAGCAGGATATAGTTCGCAATCGCCACGAAATCTTCTGATTAAGCCGAATATAGTTCTCAATCGCATCCAAATCATCTAATTAAAGCGGATATAGTTCTCAGTCCTTTCCAGATTTTCAGATTGACCCAGATACAATTCTTAGTCGCCTTCAAATTTACAGAATAAGCGGAAAATAGGTCTCAGTCACCTCCAAATCTTTTTGATTGAGCTTGATATAGTTCTCAGTTGCCTCCAGATCTTTAAATTGAGTTGGATATAGTTCTCAATCACCTCCAGATCTTTTAGATTGAGTCAGATATAGTTCTCAATCGCCTCTGGATTTTCAGATTAAGAAGAATATTGTTCTCAGTGGCCTCCAGATCTTTAGATTGAGCAGAATATAATACTCAATGTCCTCTAGATCTTTTAGATTGAGTCGGATATAGTTCTTAGTCGCCTCTAGATCTTTAGATTGGGCCAGATATAGTTCTCAATCACCTCCAGATCTTTAAGATTGAGCCGGATATAGTTCTCAATCGACTCCAAATTTTCAGATTGAACTAGGTATAGTTCTCAGTTGACTGTTGATTTTTAGATTCAACGGGATATAGTTCTCATTGGCTTACAAATTTTCAAATTAACTCGATAAAGTTCTAAATCGCCTCCAATTGTTAAAATTGAGCAGTATATAGTTCACAAGCGCCTCTAGATTTTCAAATTTAGCCTGATATAGTTTACAGTCACCACCAAATCTTTTGATTGAGTCGAATATAGTTCTCAGTCACCTCAAATTCTTCTAATTAAAGCGGATATAGTTCTTAGTTCTAAATTTTCTATTTGAGTTGGATATAGTACTCAGTCATCTACAGACCTTCAGAATGAGTTGGATATTGTTCTCATTTGCCTGTAGATTTCCTGATTTTGTCAGACATAGTTCTTAATCGCCTTTAGATCTTTAAGATTGAACCGGATATAGTTCTCAGTCGCCTCCAGATCTTCAGATTTAGCTGGATATTGCTCTCAGTCTCCTTCAAATCTTCAGATTGAATCGGATATAGTTCTCCGTGGCCTCTAGACCTTCAGATTGAGCCGAATATAGCTCTCAATCGTCGCTAGATTTTCAGATTGAACCAAGTATAGTTCTTGGTCGACTGCAGAATTTTAAATTCAGCCTGTTATAGTTCTCAGTCTCCTCTAGATTTTCAAATTATGCCAAATATAGTTCTTAGTCACATCCAAATGTTCAAATTGAGTCGTATATAGTTCGCAATCGCCTCCAGATTTTTAAATTGAGCAGGATATAGTTCGCAATCGCCACGAAATCTTCTGATTAAGCCGAATATAGTTCTCAATCGCATCCAAATCATCTAATTAAAGCGGATATAGTTCTCAGTCCTTTCCAGATTTTCAGATTGACCCAGATACAATTCTTAGTCGCCTTCAAATTTACAGAATAAGCGGAAAATAGGTCTCAGTCACCTCCAAATCTTTTTGATTGAGCTTGATATAGTTCTCAGTTGCCTCCAGATCTTTAAATTGAGTTGGATATAGTTCTCAATCACCTCCAGATCTTTTAGATTGAGTCAGATATAGTTCTCAATCGCCTCTGGATTTTCGGATTAAGAAGAATATTGTTCTCAGTGGCCTCCAGATCTTTAGATTGAGCAGAATATAATACTCAATGTCCTCTAGATCTTTTAGATTGAGTCGGATATAGTTCTTAGTCGCCTCTAGATCTTTAGATTGGGCCAGATATAGTTCTCAATCACCTCCAGATCTTTAAGATTGAGCCGGATATAGTTCTCAATCGACTCCAAATTTTCAGATTGAACTAGGTATAGTTCTCAGTTGACTGTTGATTTTTAGATTCAACGGGATATAGTTCTCATTGGCTTACAAATTTTCAAATTAACTCGATAAAGTTCTAAATCGCCTCCAATTGTTAAAATTGAGCAGTATATAGTTCACAAGCGCCTCTAGATTTTCAAATTTAGCCTGATATAGTTTACAGTCACCACCAAATCTTTTGATTGAGTCGAATATAGTTCTCAGTCACCTCAAATTCTTCTAATTAAAGCGGATATAGTTCTTAGTTCTAAATTTTCTATTTGAGTTGGATATAGTACTCAGTCATCTACAGACCTTCAGAATGAGTTGGATATTGTTCTCATTTGCCTCTAGATTTCCTGATTTTGTCAGACATAGTTCTTAATCGCCTTTAGATCTTTAAGATTGAACCGGATATAGTTCTCAGTCGCCTCCAGATCTTCAGATTTAGCTGGATATTGCTCTCAGTCTCCTTCAAATCTTCAGATTGAATCGGATATAGTTCTCTGTGGCCTCTAGACCTTCAGATTGAGCCGAATATAGCTCTCAATCGTCGCTAGATTTTCAGATTGAACCAAGTATAGTTCTTGGTCGACTGCAGAATTTTAAATTCAGCCTGTTATAGTTCTCAGTCTCCTCTAGATTTTCAAATTATGCCAAATATAGTTCTTAGTCACATCCAAATGTTCAAATTGAGTCGTATATAGTTCGCAATCGCCTCCAGATTTTTAAATTGAGCAGGATATAGTTCGCAATCGCCACGAAATCTTCTGATTAAGCCGAATATAGTTCTCAATCGCATCCAAATCATCTAATTAAAGCGGATATAGTTCTCAGTCCTTTCCAGATTTTCAGATTGACCCAGATACAATTCTTTGTCGCCTTCAAATTTACAGAATAAGCGGGAAATAGGTCTCAGTCACCTCCAAATCTTTTTGATTGAGCTGGATATAGTTCTCAATTGCCTCCAGATCGTTAAATTGAGTTGGATATAGTTCTCAATCACCTCCAGATCTTTTAGATTGAGTCAGATATAGTTCTCAATCGCCTCCAGATCTTTAGATTGGGCCGGATATAGTTCTCAATCGTCTCCGGATCTTTAAGATTAAGCCGGATATAATTCTTAGTGGCCTCCAGAACTTCGGATGAAGCAGGATATAGTTCTCAGTCGCTTTCAGATCTTCATATTGAGCCGATTATAGTTCTCAGTCGCCACCAAATTTTCTATTTGAGTTGGATATAGTTCTCAGTCATCTACAGACCTTCAAAATGAGTCGGATATAGTTCTCATTCGCCTCTAGATTTCCTGATTTTGCTGGATATGGTTCTCAATCGCCTCTAGATATTTAAGATTAAGCAGGATATTGTTCTCAGTCGCCTTCAGATCTTCAGATTGAGCTGGATATCGTTTTCATTCTCCCTCAAATCTTCAAATTGTGTCGGATTCAATTCTTAGTCGCCTCCAGACCTTCAGATTGAGCCGAAAATAGTTCTCAATCGTCTCCAGAGTTTCAGATTGAGCCAGGAATAGTTCTCAGTCAATTGTAGATTTTTAGATTTAGCGGGATATATTTCTCATCTGCCTCTAGATTTTCAAATTAACTGGATAAAGTTCTCCATCGCCTCTAAATGTTCAAATTGAGATGTATATGGTTCACAAGGGCCTCCAGATTTTCAAATTGTGCTGGATATAATTCGCAATCGCCACCAAATCTTCTGATTGAGCCGAATATAGTTCTCAGTCACCTCTAAATTTTTTATTTGAGTTGGATTTTGTTCTCAGTCATCTATAGACCTTTAGAATGAGTTCGATATTGTTCACATTCGCCTCAAGATTTCAACATTTTGCCGAACATAGTTCTCAATCACCCCTAGATCTTTAAGATTGACCAAGAAGAAGAAGGACTTCACCAAGAGAGATGGTAAACAAATTTCCTCAGGAGTTGCTAACAAAGGAAAGAAAACCAAAGGAAAGTTTTTCCATTGTGGAGAGAAAGAACATTGGAAGAGGAATTGTCTAATATTCAAAGCTGCCTAGAATAAGGGCATGAAAAGTTCATTTCTTCTTGAAATATGTTTGGTACAGAATCCCACAGATTCCTGGTGTGTGGATTTAGGTTGCACTAATCATATCTGCAACACTTTACAGGGGTTCCAGGAGACCAGAAAGTTGAATAAGGGAGAACTATTTCTTACTTTGGCTGATGGGAGCAGGATTCTAGTTGTAGCTATTGGAGTGTTTAATTTATGCTTTGAGTCTAGAGTTTTAATATTGGAAGGCTGTTTCTATGTACCTAATATTCGTAGGAATTTAATTTCTGCAACTTATTTAGGTAAACATGGATATTATGTTATCCTAAAAGACAATGTTGTAATAAAAAAGGATAAAGTGTTTATCTGTTCTGGCAATATTGTGGATGGTCTTTATATTTTAACTCCTGATAAGCATGAATTATATAATTCTAAATTAGATAGTAGCTCTCATGTAAAATCATTAAGGAGAAAGTTTTCTTCTACTAGTGATGCATATCTATGACACTTGCGTTTGGGTCATATTAATTCAAATAGGATTCAAAGACTAATCAAAGATGGACTTTTGCAACCCATGGACTTTGATGGATTTCCAGTTTGCGAATCTTGTTTGGAAGGTAAAATGACCGAATGACCTTTTAATGTAAAAGGTAGAAGAGCCCAAGAGTTGCTTGAATTAGTTCGTACAGATGTATATGGTCCTATGTCAACCTAAGAAAAAAGAGGTTATGAGTACTTCATCACTTTTACGGATGAATACTCAAGATATGGTTATGTGTACCTAATGAGACAAAAGTCTGAGGCCTTTGAAAAGTTCAAAGAGTTTAGTGCTGAAGTTGAAAATCAATTGGGTAAATGCATAAAGGCCATTCGATCTGATCGTGGTGGCGAATACCTTCTTGGGGATTTCAAGGATTACCTAATTCAAAATGGGATTGTCTCCCAATTGACTGCACCTGGAACTCCCCAACAAAATGGTGTAGCGAAAAGAAGAAATAGGACTCTTTTGGAAATGGTTAGGTCCATGATGAGTTATTCAACTTTACCAATTTCCTTTTGGGGAAATGCACTAAAAACTGCTATGCATATTTTAAATTTAGTTCCATCAAAATTTGTTCCCAACACACCTAAGGAATTGTGGAGTGGGCGCAAGCCTAGTATGAAAAATCTCCACATTTGGGGATGTCCAGCACATGTGTTGAAAGGGAAGTCTAATAAGTTGGAAGCTAAAACGGAAGTATGCATGTTTTTAAGGTATTCAAAGGAAACCAAGGTTTATTTGTTCTATAATCATAAGGATAACAAAGTGTTTGTTAGCACCCATGCCAAATTTTTGAAAAATGATTATGTGAATAATTTTAACCCTAGAAGTAAAGTTGTATTGGCAGAATTAGATGAACCTGTAATTGAACAACCAATGGATGACACTAGGAATGATGTGGCTGTATTGGATACACCACAAGACATTCCTCATGAGATGACTAGTACACAGGTGCCTCGTCGTAGTGGGAGAATTGTTCAGCCTCCTATAAGACTTATAGGTTTAGGAGAAACTTATGAAGCTATCCCAGAAGAGGCTGAATCAGATCCCTACACTTATGAAGAGGCAATGAATGATATAGATGCACATCATTGGTTTCAAGCTATGAAATCTGAATTGGATTCTATGTATTCCAATCAAGTATGGGATCTTGTAAAGGCGCCTAACGGCATTAAACTTGTTGGTTGCAAATGGGTTTACAAGAGGAAGTGAGGGATAGATGGAAAGGTTGAAACCTTTAAAGCAAGACTAGTGACGAAAGGGTATACACAAAAAGAAGGTATTTATTATGATGAAACTTTTTCACCAATAGCCATGCTTAAATCTATCAGAATTCTCTTATCCATTACAGCTTATTATGATTATGAAATGGATGTCAAGATTGCATTTCTTAATGGCAATATTGAAAAAGAAATCTATATAATGCGACTTGAAGGTTTCATAGCCAAGAACCAAGAGCATATGGTATGCAAGTTGAAAAGGTCCATTTATGGACTTAAGCAAGCATCTAGGTCATGGAACATCAGATTTGATCAACAAATCAAATCATTTGGTTTTGAACAAAATCTTGATGAAGCATATGTGTACAAAAGACATCAAGATAAAATAGTAATATTCCTAGTGCTTTATGTTGATGATATTCTACTCATTGGAAATGATGTAGGGGTAATGTCATCGGTAAAGGTTTAGTTGTCAAGCTAATTTGAAATGAAAGACTTAGGTGAAGCTACCTTTATTCTAAGGATTAAGCTTTGGCAAGATCGCAAGAATAAGATGTTAGGTTTATCACAAACTGGGTACATAGATAAGGTTCTAGAACGGTTTAGCATGCAATACTCCAAGAAAGGATTACTTCCTTTTAGACATAAAGTTCCTCTGTCTGATGACCAAAGGCCTAAGACTCTAGAGGAAGAAAATATGATGAAACAAGTTCCTTATGCTTCTGCGGTGGGAAGTCTCATGTATGCCATGCTACGTACTAGACCAGATATCTGTTATTCAGTTGGCATTGTTAGCCGATATCAATCAAATCCAGGACTTAAACATTGGCAAGCTGTAAAGCATATTCTCAAGTATCTTCAGAGAACAAGAGATTATATTCTTGTTTACCATAGTGAGGGTTTAATTCACATTGGTTATACAAATTCTAATTTTCAGTCAGATCTTTATTTCAGAAAATCCACTTCAGGTTATGTGTTTACCTTGGGAGGTGGAGCCATAAGTTGGAGGAGTGTTAAGCAATCTTGTATTGTGGACTCCACCATGGAAGCTGAATATGTTGCTGCTTGTGAGGCGGCAAAGGAAGTTGTTTAGGTTAAGAAATTCCTTTCCGATCTTGGTGTTGTGAGAATGGTGCAAGTTCCTATCACATTGTTTTGTGAAATAGTGGAGCAGTTGCACAATCCAAAGATCCAAGGAATCACAAGAAAGGAAAGTACATTGAGAGAAAGTACCACATTATTCAAGACTTTATTGCTCTAGGAGATGTAGTAGTAGCAAAGATTGATAATATGAGTAATCTAGCAAATCCCTTTACCAAAACCTTTCCTAAAAGGACTTTTGAGTCACATTTGGAGGGAATGGGAGTTAGATTAGTTTATAATAGTCTTTAGGGCAAGTGGGAAATTGTTAAGATATGTGCCCTTAAATCCTATTGTATGATGCTATGTATGACATTATGTATGACTTAATGTTATGATTAATAAAGTTGTTTTATTATTATCTAAAATAATGGTAACATGAATATTTGGACATTATCATATAGTCCATGAGATGCATAGTATGTGATTTATGTAATTTAGTCACAGAAGATATAAATCACAAGTTCTTTATAAACTCAGAATTATAGTTCGTAGTCGGTGATAAAATTGGACATTTCATCTGCGAAGACTATAACATATCAACTAAGATGATTTGTCTTGATCATGGAAGTGGAGACTTCTAGTTGATATGTTGATATGTTTTAAGAGTTAAGACATATTGAACTGGACCGCTGTGAGATTTATTATTTTCCTAACGATTGTCAAATGAATAATAAATTTCACGACTTCTATTTACATGAACTCTTAATCCTGAGAGAATAATGGACCTGATCATGAAATGTAGGTTGCTTTGATATATCCGGAGTGAGATCTAAAGTCACGATCAAAAGGTCAATATGTTGGGCAACCTATTACTACAAATATTTTATGAAGGGGTTGCATGTATAATAAAGTCTTGGGATATAATTTATTAATAAAGCCTAGAATGCAATTATATTTATATAGTAGTATTACATATAATTAATAGTAACTCTGGGCTTGTCAAGAGTTGACAGAAAAGCCCAAGGCCCATTGAAACTAGTGTCTTATTGGTCCCTTTTGGTCCCATTCCAAGCCACATACTAAAGCCCAATTGGAAAGGCCCAATAGGCCAGCCCAATTAGATAATCAGTTAGTTATAAAGGGAGAAACATACAGAATTTTTTAATATAAAAAAGAGAGACATCATTGTAAAGTGGTGTGTATATGAGTGTGAAGCCACTCAATTATTCTCCCATAGAAACTGATTGAGAGATCACACTTCTTGGGCGTAAAGTCGAATTGGAGTGAAGATTAAAAGTGTTCCTAAGTACTTCTAATCTTTTTTTTTTTTTTTGAATTTCACCGCACCAAGGTATGCTATCTTGTTCTTAAATTCTGAAATTTAAATAGTGCATGTTATCAATCATGAATGAAATAGATCCATGTTTGTTGCTTCCGCTGTATGTTTTGTATGAGATACAAAACCAGATTTTCCAACAAGTTCTCTGTCACCTCTGGACCTTTAGATTGAGCCGGATATAGTTCTCAATCGTCCCTAGATTTCCAGATTAAGCCAGGTATAGTTCTCAGTCGATTGTAGATTTTTAGATTTAGCCGGATATAGTTCTCAGTTTCCTCTAGATTTTCAAATTAAGCAAAATATAGTTCTCAGCCGCAACCAACTGTTCAGATTAAGCCGTATATAGTTTGCAATCGCCTCCAAATTTTCAAATTAAGCCGGATATAGTTCGCAGTCGCCACCAAATCTTCTAATTGAACCGAATATAGTTCTCAGTTGCCTCCAAATCTTCTAATTAAAGCGAACTAAGTTCTCAGTCCTCTCCATATTTTCAGATTGACCTAGATACAATTCTTAGCCGCCTTTAGATTTACAAAATGAGTGGGAAATATGTCTCAGTCACCTCCAGATCTTTTAGATTGAGCTGGATATAGTTCTCAGTCGCCTCCAAATCTTTAGATTAAGCCGGATATAGTTCTCAGTCGCCTCTAGATCTTTTAGATTGAGCTGAATATAGTTCTCAATCGCCTCTAAATCTTCAGATTGAGTAGGATATAGTTCTCAGTCGCCTCCAAATCTTTAAGACTGAGCCAGATATAGATCCTAGTCGCATCCAGATCTTCATATTAAGCGAGATATAGTTCTCAGTCGCCTCTAAATCTTCAGATTGAGCCAGATATAGTTCTTAGCCTCTTCTAGATTTTCAGATTAAGTTTGATATAATTCTCAGTTACCACTTGAACTTCAAACTTAGCTGGATATAGTTCTTAGTCGCCTTCAGATCTTCAGATTAAGCCAGATGTAGTTCTTAGTCACCTCCAAATTTTTAGATTAAGTCAAATATAGTTCTCAGTCGTCTCTAGGCCTTCAGATTACGTCGGATATAGTTCTCAGTCGCCTCTAAATCTTCTAATTAAGCTGGATATAGTTCTCAGTCGACTCTAGATGTTCTAATTAAGCCGGATATAGTATATAGTCGTGTCCAGATTTTTTGATTTAATTGGATATAGATCTCAATTGCCTCCGAATTTTCAAATTAAGTAGTATATTGTTCTCAGTAGCCTTCAGATATTTAGATTGAGCCAAATATAGTACTCAGCCACTTCCAGATCTTCATATTGAGCCGATTATAGTTCTCAGTCACCACCAAATTTTCTATTTGAGTCGGATATAGATCTCAGTCATCTATAGACCTTCAGAATGAGTCAAATATAGTTCTTATTCGCCTCTAGATTTCCTGATTTTGCTAGATATTGTTCTCATTCCCTCTAGATCTTTAAGACTGAGTAGGATATAGTTCTCAATCGCCTCCAAATCTTCAGATTGAGCTGGATATCATTTTCAGTCTCCCTTAAATCTTCAAATTGTGTCGGATGTAGTTCTTAGTCGCCTCCAAACCTTCAGATTGAGTCGAATATAGTTCTCAATCGTCTCCAGATTTTCAAATTGAGCCAAGATTAGTTCCCAGTCGACTGCAGATTTTTAGATTCAGCGGGATATATTTCTCATCTGCCTCTAGATTTTCAAATTAACTGGATAAAGTTCTCAATCGCCTCTAGATGTTCAAATTGAGACGTATATAGTTCAAATTGAGACGTATATAGTTCTCATCTACGAACCTTCAAAATGAGTTGGATATTGTTCACATTCACCTCTAGATTTCTAGATTTTACTCGATATAGTTCTTAATCGCCCCTCGATCTTTAAGATTGAATTGGATATGGTTCTCAGTTGCCTCTAGATCTTTAGATTTAGTTGGATATAGTTTTCAGTCTCCTTCAAATCTTCCAATTGAGTCGGATACAGTTCTTTGTCTCCTCTAGACCTTTAGATTGAGCCCGATATAGTTCTCAATTGTCCATAGATTTTCAGATTGAGCCAGGTATAGTTCTTAGTCAATTGCAGATTTTTAGATTCAACTGGATATAGTTCTCAATCTCCTCCAGATTTTCAAATTATAGTTCTCAGCCGCATCCAACTATTCAGATTGAGCCATATATAGTTTGCAATTGCCTCTAGATTTTCAAATTAAGTCGGATATAGTTCGCAGTCGCCACCAAATCTTCTGAATGAGCCAAATATAGTTCTCAGTCACCTCCAAATCTTCTAATTAAAGCGGAAATAGTTCTCAATCCTCTCCAGATTTTCAGATTGACCCAGGTTCAATTCTTAGTCACCTCCAAATCTATAGAGTAAGCCAGATGTAGTTCGCAATTGCCTCCAGATCTTTAGATTGAGTCGGATATAGTTTTCAGTTGCCTTCACATCTTCAGATTGAGCGGATAACGTTCTCATTCGCCTCCAGCCCCTCAGACTAATCTAGATATAGTTCTCAGTTGCCTTTAAATCTTCAGATTGAGCCGTATATAGTTCTTAGTTGCCTTCAAATCTTTAGATTGAGCCGTATATAGTTCTTAGTCGCCTTCAAATTTTCAAATTAAGCCGAATATAGTTTTTAGTCACCTCCAGATCTTCAGATTAAGCTGGATATAGTTTTCAATCGCCCCCAAATCTTCAAATTGAGACGAATATAGCTCTTAGTAGCCTCTAGGCCTTCAGATTAAGCTGGATATAGTTCTTAGTCATCACCATATTTTTAGATTAAACGGAATATAGTTCTCAGTCACCTCTAAATTTTTAGATTCAAACGGATATAGTTTTCAGTCACCTCCAAATTTTCAAATGGAGCCGAATATAGTTCTCAGTCGCCTCCAAATGTTAAGATAGAGCCGGATATAGCTCTTATCGTCTGCAGTTCTTTAGATTGAACCGAATATATTTCTCATTCGTATCCAAAATTTCAGATTATGCTGGACACGGTTCTCTGTCATCTCTATATCTTCAGATTAAGCCAAATATAGTTCTCTTTCATTTCTAGATTTTAGATTGAGCCGTATATAGTTCTCAGATGTCTCCTAATCTTCATATTATGCCGGATGTAGTTCTCAATTGCCTCCAGACTTTCAAATTGAGTAATATATAGTTCTCAATTGCCTCTGGATATTCTAATTGAGCCAGATATAGTTCTCAATCTTCTCCAAATTTTCAGACTGAGCCAAATATAGTTCTCAGTCACGTTCAGATCTTCAAATTTAGCAAGATTTAGTTCTCAGTTGCCTCCAAATTTTCAATTTGAGTCGGATATTGTTCTCAGTCATCTCTAGACCTTCTAATTGAGTTGAATACAATTCTCAGTCACCTCTAAATCTTCTAATTAATGCAAATATAGTTCTCAATTTCCTCTCGAACTTAAGATTAAGCCTAATATTGTTCTCAATCGCGTTCAGATCTTCAGATTGTGTCAAATATAGTTCTTAGTCACCACCAGATCTTCAGATTGAGCCGGATATAGTTCTCATTCGCCCCCAAATCTTCAGAATGAGACGGATATAGTTCTTTGTCGCCCACAGATCTTTAAGAATGAGCCAGATATATTTCTCAATTGCCTCTAGATCTTTAGATTGACCTAGATATTGTTAATAGTTGCCTCCAAATCCTAAGATTGAGTCGGATATAGTTCTTAATCGTCTCCAAATTTTTTGATTAAGCTAGATATAGTTTTTAGTCACCTCTAAATTTTACTATTTTGCCTTATATAGTTCGCAATCGCCTCTAGATTTTCACATTGAATTGGATATAGTTCTTAGTCACCCCCAAATCTTCAGATTGAGCCGAATATAGTTCTCAGTCACCTCCAAATCTTCTATTTGATGCGGATATAGTTCTCAGTCCTCTCCAAATGTTCAAATTGACCCAAATATAATTCTCAGTGGGCTCTAAATCTTCAAATTGAGCCTAATATAATTCTCAATCGCCTCCAGATCTTTAAGATTGAGCAAAATATAGTTCTCAGTTGCCTCTAGATCTTTAAGATTGAGAGAAATATAGTTGTTAGCCGACTCTTAAGCTGGATATAGTTCTCAGTTGTCTCTAGATTTTCAAATAGAGCCGGATATAGTTCTCAATCACCTCTAGATTTTTAGACTGAGACGCAAATAGTTCTAAGTCGCCACCAAATTTTCAAAATGAGTCGGATATAGTTCTCACTCGCCTACAAATGATAAGATTGGGCTAGATATAGTTCTTATTGTCTGTAGTTCTTCAGATTGAGTTGGATATATTTCTCATTCGTATCCAAAATTTCAGTTTAAGCCGGATATGGTTCTCAGTTGTCTCTATATCTTTAGATTGAGCCAAATATAGTTCTCTTTCGTCTCTAGATTTTCAAATTGAGCCAGATATAGTTCTCAGTCTTCTCCAAATTTTTAGACAGAGCAGGGTATAGTTCTCAGTCGCCTTCAGATCTTTAGATTAAGCCAGATATAATTCTTAGTCACCTCCAAATTTAGAGATTAAGCCAAATATAGTTCTTAGTCGCCTCCAGACCTTCAGATTATGCCAAATATAGTTCGCAGTCACCTTCAAATCTTCAGATTGAGCCAGATATAATTCTTTGTCGGCTCCAGATGTTCTAATAAAGCCGAATGTAATACTTAGTTGCCTCCAGATTTTCAGATTGAGTCAGATATAGTTCTCAACCGCCTTTAGATCTTTAGATTAAGCCGGATATAGTACTCAGTCGCCTCTAGATTTTCAAAATTGGTCGGCTATATTTCTCAGTTGCCTCCGGATTTTTAGACTGACCCGAATATTGTTCTCAGTCACTTTTAGATCTTTAGATTGAGCCGGACGTAGTTCTCAGTCTTCTCCAAACCTTCAGATTGAGCCGGATATAGTTCTCATCTTCTCCAAACCTTCAGATTGAGCCAAATATAGTTCTCTATCGTCTCCAGATTTTTAGAATGAGCTAGGTAAAGATCTCAGTCGATTGCAGATTTTTAGATTGAGCAAGGTAAAGATCTCAGTCGATTGTAGATTTTTAGATTCAGCGTGATATAGTTTTCATTCACCTCCAAATTTTCAAATTAAGCTGGATAAAGTTCTTAGTCGCCACCAAATAATTAGATTAAGATGGATATAGTTCTTAGTCGCCTCCGAATTTTCAGATTGAGCCGAATATTGTCCTCAGAGTTCTTTAGATCTTTAAATTAAGCCGGATATAGTTCTCAGTCGCCTCCAGACCTTCAGATTGAGCTGGTTATAATTCTTAATCGTCTCAAGATTTTTAGATTGAGCCAGGTATAGTTCTCTGTCGACTGTGGATTTTTAGATTCTGATGGATAAAGTTCTCAGTCACCTCCAAATGTTAAGATTGGGCCGTATATAGTTTGCAATCACCTCCAAATTTTCAAATTGAGCCAAATATAGTTCGTAGTCGCCACCAAATCTTCTGATTGAGCCGAATATAGTTCTCAGTTGCTTCCTGATCTTCTAATTAATGCGGATACAGTTCTCAGTCCTCTCCAGATTTCAAATTGACCTAGATACAATTCCTATTCGCCTCTAGATCAACAGAATGAGCCGAAAATAGTTCTCTATTAGCTTCAAATCATTTAGATTAGGCCGGATATAGTTCTCAGTCACCTCTAAAACTTCAGATTGAGCTAGATATAGATTTCAATCACCCCTAGATTTTTAAGATTGTGCTAGATATAGCTCTCAGTCGCCTCCAGATCTTCATATTGAGCGGGATAGAGTTCTCAGTCGCCTTTAAATCTTAAGATTGAGCCTGATATAGTTCTCAGTCATCTCCAAATTTTCAGATAGAGCCTGATATAGTTCTCAGTTGCCTCCTGATTTTTGGATTGAGGTGGAAACAGTTCTCAATCGTCTTCAAATTTTCAAATTAATCCGGATATAATTCTCAATCATCTCTAGATTTTCAATTTGAGACAGACATACTTCTCAATCGCCTTTTGATTTTCAAATTGGACTGGATATATTTCTCAGTCACCTCCGGATCTTCGGATTAAACAGGATATAGTTCTAATTCGCCTCCAGATTTTCAGATTAAGCAAGATATAGTTCTCTGTTGCCTATAGAACTTCAGATTGAGCCGGATATAGTTCTCAGTCGCCTTCAGATCTTCAGATTGAGCTGGATATAATTCTTTGTCGCCTCCAAATTTTGAGATTACGCCAAATATAGTTCTCAGTCGCCTCTATACCTTTAGATTGAGCCGGATATAGTTCTCAGTCGGCTCAAGATGTACTGATTGAGTCAAATATAGAACTCAGTCGCCTCAAAATTTTTAGATTGAGTCGGATATAGTTCTCAGTCACCTCTGGATTTTCAGATTGAGCCGAATATTGTTCTCAGTACACTTCAAATCTTCAGACTGAACCGAATATAGTTCTCAGTCCCCTCCAAGTCTTCACATTAAGCCAAATATAGTTCTCAGTTGCCTCCAAATTTTTAGATTGAGCCGGATATAGTTCTCAATTGCCTCTAGAACTTCAGATTTGGCTAGATATAGTTCTCTATTGCCTTTAGATTGAGTCGGATATAGTTCTTAGTCATCTCAAGACCTTTAGATTGAATCGAATATAGTTCTCATTCTCCTCTACCTTTCTAGATTTTGATGGATATAGTTCTCAATCGCCTCTAGATCTTTACGATTGAGCCGGATATAGTTCTCAATCGCCTCCAGATCTTCAAATTAAACTGCATATAGTTTTAAGTCTACATCCAATCCTCAAATTGAGTCGAATATAGTTCTCAGTCGCCTACAAACCTTTAGATTGAGCTAAATATAGTTCTCAATCATCTCCAAATTTTCAGATTGAGCAAGGTATTTTCTCAGTCGACAGCAGATTTTTAGATTCAGTGAGATATAGTTCTCAGTCACCTCTAGATTTTCAAATTATGCTGGATAAAGTTCTTAGTCGCCTCCAAATTTTCAGATTAAGCCGGATATAGTTCGCAATCGCCTCCAGATCTTCAGATTAAGCCGAATATAGTTCACAGTCGCCTCCAAATCTTTAAGATTGAGCTAGATATAGTTCTCAGCTGCCTCTAGATCTTCAGATATAACGGGATATAGTTCTCAGTCACCTTAAAATCTTCAGATTGAGTCGGATATAGTTCTCAGTTGTCTCCAGATTATCAGATAGAGCCTGATATAGTTCTCAGTCACCTCTAGATTTTTAGATTAAGACAAATATAGTTCTCAATTGCCTCTATATTTTCAAATTGTGCCAGATATAGTTCTCAGTCATCTTCAGACCTTCAGATTAAGTTGGATATAGTTCTTAGTCACCTTTAGATTTCCATATTGAGCCAGATATAAGTCTTAGTCGCCTCAAGATCTTTAAGATTGAGACAGATATTCATCTCAGTCACCTCCAGATCTTTAGATGGAGCTGGATATGGTTTCTAGTCGTATCCAAATCATTAGATTGCGCCGGATATAGTACTTAGTTGCCTCTAGGCCTTCAGATTAAGAAGGATATAGTTCTTAGTTGTCAGCAAATTTTTAGATTAAACCGAATATAGTTCTCAAGTGCCTCCAAATTTTTAGAGTGAGACGGATATAGTTTTATGTCACCTCCAAATTTTCAAATTGAGCCATATATAATTCTAAGTCGCCTCCAATTGTTCAGATTTAGCCTGATATTTTTCTCAATTGCCTCCAAATCTTTAAATTGAGACGGATATAGTTCTCAGTTTGCTCTAGAAGTTCTAACTGAGCCAAATATTGTTCTTAGTCGTCTCCAGATTTTTAGACTAAGCAAGATATAGTTTTCAGTCACTTCCAGATCTTCAAATTAAGTGTAATATAGTTCTCATTTGGCTCCAGACCTTCAGATTAAGCCAGATATAGTTCTCAGTCGCCTTCAAATCTTCAGATGGAGCCGTATATAGTTCTCAGTCGCCTTTAAATCTTTAGAGTGAGCCGTATATAGTTCTCAATCACCTCCAAATTTTCAAATTAAGCCGAATATAATTCTCAGTCGCCTCCAAATCTTCAAATTAAGCTAGATATGGCTCTTAGTCGCCTCTAGGCCTTCAGATTAAGCCGGATATAGTTCTTAGTCGTCAACAAATTTTTAGATTAAACCGAATATAATTCTTAATTACCTCTAAATTTTTAGATTGAGACAGATATAGTTTTCAATCACCTCCAAATTTTCAAATGCAGTCAAACATAGTTCTCAGTCGCCTGCAAATGTTAAGATTGAGTTGGATATAGCTCTTATCGTCTACAGTTCTTCAGATTGAGCAGGATATATTTCTCGTTCTTATCCAAAATTTCAGATTAAGTCGGATATGGTTCTCAGTCGTCTCTATATCTTTAAATTGAGCCGAATATAGTTCTCTTTCGTCTCTAGATTTTTAGATTGAGCCATATATAGTTCTCAGACGTCTCCCGATCTTCATATTGTGCCGGATGTAGTTCTCAATTGCCTCAAGACTTTCAAATTGAGCAATATCTAGTTCTCAGTTGCCTCTGGATCTTCTGATTGAGCCGAATATAGTTCTCAATCTTCTCCAAATTTTCTGATTGAGCCGGATATAGTTCTCAGTCGCCTTCAGATCTTCAGATTGAGACGGACATAGTTCTTAGACGCCTCCAAATTTTCAATTTAAGTCGGATATAGTTCTTAGTCATCTGCAGACCTTCTAATTGAGCCGAATACAGTTCTCAATCGCCTTTAAATCTTCTAATTAATACGGATATAGTTCTCAGTTGCCTCAAGAACTAAAGATTATGCCTAATATTGTTCTCAGTCGCCTTCAGATCTTCAGATTGTGCCAAATATAGTTCTCAGTCACCTCCAAATTTTCATAATGAGCCGAAAATAGTTCTTAGTCACCACCAGATCTTCAGATTGAGCTGGATATAGTTCTCATTCGCCTCCAAATCTTCAGAATGAGCCGGATATAGTTCTCTATCACCACAAATCTTTAAGAATGAGTCGGATATATTTATCAATCGGCTCAAGATCTTTAGATTGACCTAGATATTGTTAACAGTTGCCTCTAAATCTTAAGATTCAACCGGATATAGTTCTCATTCGTCTCCAAATTTTTAGATTAAGCCGGATATAGTTCTTAGTCGCCTCAAAACGTTCTTCTTAAGCCATATATAGTTCGCAATCGCCTCCTGATTTTCACATTGAATCGGATACAGTTCTCAATCGCCACCAAATCTTCAAATTGAGCCAGATATTGTTCTCAGTCGCCTTCAAATCTTCAGATTGAGCCTGATATAGTTCTCAGCCATTTCTAGATAGTCAGATAGAGCCTGATATAGTTTTTAGTCGCCTCTGGATTTTTGGATTGAGGTGGAAACAGTTCCCAATCGCCTCCAAATTTTCAAATTAAGCCAGATATTGTTCTCAGTCGCCTCCGGATCTTCGGATTGAACAGGATATTTTTCTTAGTCGCCTCCAAATTTTTAGATTAAGCTGGATATAATTCTTTGCTGCCCATAGAACTTCAGATTGAGTCAAATATAGTTCTCAGTCGCCCTCGGATCTTCAAATTGAGTGGGATATAATTTTTAGTCACCTCCAAATTTTCAGATTATGCCGAATATAGTTCTCAGTCGCCTCTATACCTTCAGATTGAGCCAAATATAGTTCTTAGTCGGCTTAAGATATACTGATTGAGCCAGAATTAGTACTCAATCGTCTCTAGATTTTCAGATTGAACCAAGTATAGTTCTCAGTCGACAACTGATTTTTAGCTTCAGCGAGATATAGTTCTCAGTCACCTCTAGATTTTCAAATTAAGCTGGATAAAGTTCTTAGTCGCCTCCAGATGTTCGGATTAAGCCGTATATAGTTCACAATCGCCTCCAGATCTTTCGATTGAGCAGAATATAGTTCACAGTCGGCTCAAAATATTTAAGATTGGGCTGGATATAGTTCTCAGCTGCCTCTAGATCTTCAGATATAACGAGATATAGTTCTCAATCGCCTCAAAATCTTCAAATTGATCCAGATATAGTTATCAGTTGTCTCTAGATTATCAGATAGAGCCTGATACAGTTCTCAGTCGCCTCCAAATTTTTAGATTAAGACGGATATAGTTCTCACTCACCTTTAAATTTTCAAATCGAGCTAGATATAGTTCTCAGTCATCTTCAGAACTTCAGATTGAGTCAGATATAGTTCTCAGTCACCTCTAGATTTCCATATTAAGCCAAATATAAGTCTTAGTCGCCTCCAGATCTTTAAGATTGAGCTGGTTATAGTTCTCAGTCACCTCTAGATCTTCAGATTGAGCTGGATATGGTTTTCAAACGCATCCAAATCATCAGATTGCGCCGAATATAGTTCTTAGTCACCTCTAGGCCTTCAGATTAAGCCAGATATAGTTCTTCGTTGTCACCAGATTTTCAAATTAAGCTGAATATAGTTTTCAGTTGCCTCCAAAATTTGAGTGAGACTAATACAGTTTTCTGTTACCTCTAAATTTTCAAATTGAGCCGGATATAATTCTAAGTCACCTCCAATTGTTCAGATTTAGCCTAATATTGTTCTCAGTCACCTCCAAATCTTTTAATTGAGCCAGATATAGTTCTCAGTCAGCTCTGGAAGTTCTAATTGAGCCGGATATAGTTCTTAGTCATCTCCAGATTTTCAAGTTAAGTTAAATATAGTTATCAATCGCCTCCAAACTTTTTGATTAAGAAGAATATAGATTTTAGTCGCCTCCAAATTTTCAAATTGAGCCGGATATGGTTTTCAGTCTCCTCCAAATGTTCAGATTGAGCCAGATATAGTTCTCAGATGGCTCCTAATCTTCTATCGGAGCTAGATATAGTTCTCAGTCAGCTCCAAATGATCTGACTGAGCCAGATATAGTACTTAGTCACCTCTAGATTTTTAGATTGAGCCGGATATAGTTCTCAATCACCTCCAAATTTTCGAATTGAGCCAGATATAGTTTTCAGTCACCTCCAAATGTTAAGATTGAGCCAGATATAGTTCTTATTGTCTGCAGTTCTTCACATTGAGCTGGATATGTTTCTCATTTGTATTCAAAATTTCAGATCAAGCCAAATATAGTTCTCAATCATCTCTATATATTCAAATTGAGCCAAATATAGTTCTCAATCGCCTCCAGATTTTCAAATTAAGCCGTATATAGTTCTCAGTCGCATCCAGATCTTCCAATTGAGTCGGATATAGTTCTCAGCTTTTAGACCCCTTAAACACAGACAAGTTAACCTAGTTATTTAGCCAAGTGATAAAATTAGGTAAATTATTCAATTCTAGGTTAACACAGATAAATCATATCATTGAAACAACGCAAAAAATAAATAACACAATGGTATGATAACCCAAGAAAGCCAAACTGGTAAAAAACTTGGGAAGGATTTAACCTAGCTATCCTTAAGGTAAAACAGATCTAGTATGAAAGAATTGAAGTTTACACAATAGCAACTTAGACCACTAACATCCTATTACTATCTCGAGTAGGAAACTTACTACCACGACCACGTGACATCTCCAAGTCCATGAACTACTTCTTTCTTGGATTCACAACAACCACAAGTACTCCCACTTGTGTTTTCTTTAAGCTCTTTAAGCAGCAACTGAAGTGATCACCAAGCTCTCGACATCAATCTTGAGATTGGAAACCCTAAGTATGTATGAAGGCCAACACCGCTAGATCTCACAAGAGATTTGTACACACAACATAAACAACAACTACAACAACTGAAAAACGTGGCTAGAGTTTTTCCTTTTATACTTAAGGCAAAACATAAAACCCTACACGTCATATGAACTTGGGCTGAGATGGAAAAATCTGCAGAAAAACAATCTGCACGAGATTCGATTGATCGAGTCTAATTTTTGATCGATCGAGCCTTGCAAATTTACACAATAAATCCTGCAGTACACTCGATTCCAACTTTACACATAAACACACTTTGAGCAGCCTAATTCTAGACTCTAAGTTTTGATCATGGTTTGCTAACATTACATATTGAAGTTCTAAAATATTTAGATCATAAATCCTTAGAACCTAACAAACTCCCCCTTTGGCAATCCGTGACAAAACATATATTAAAACAAAATGCTCAAAGTTACAAAAATAGCCCATTACAATAAAATTGTCCAATCAACAAAAATTCAACCTAACTACTACCTATCAGTTGCAAGTGTAGACAGCAGCACGACTGAATCAACCTATATATTCCTATAACACTTAACAAACACATAAACGTATGTGTGGAAAATACAAGTAAAACAAAATAAATTCTTGATTTCACATAACATAAATTACAAGACATATATCATGAATAACCTCATAAATATAAATCAATAATCAATGTAGCACAATGTGAAACAAGAAACAGAAATTAAAAAAAAAAAAAAAAAAACAAGATGTCTCCCTCTATCAAATACAACTCATAATAAATAAAGTCATCAAAATAAATACATCATAAGCCAAAATAAAAAATAAAGTGAAGCACCTAGATACAATCTAAAGCTCCAAAGCTCCAAAATAACAACAACAACAAAATCTCCCCCTAACTCCAACCATATGTACTCCCCCTTTTTGTGACGAATTGCCAGAAGGCAATCAAGACTCGTCATCAAAAGGAAGTGGTGGAAGTGACCGTCTAAAACTCGTCAACTCTGCACACAAAGCCTGAAGCTCTGTGAGAAAGTCCACCAAAAGCTGACTATGAGCCGCCTGAACGGTCATGACAGTGTCCAACATACAACTAATGTTAGAATCATCCGAAGTAGAAGGTGGAGGAGCAGCAGCAGCAGTCGGATTGACATACTCATTAGCAGCCAAATCACCTGAAGAATGAGGAGGAGGTGGAGGTCGAACACTTAAAGAAAACTCAAATCTAGGGCATTTAGAGCTAGCTCGCATCTGAGCAGCCCTCTACCTAAGGAAGGTGGCACCCATAGGAGCTATAATGTAGCAAAATCCAATGAATAAAAACCGAAAAGAAAAGAGCATGAGCAGTAGAACTACTTCGATAAATCTCAACCAAAGATCAAATGAAAAGATGAGAAAAACTCATAGGAGCATCAGTGACAAGGGCATACAAAAATGCATATCTCTCAATAGGAATAGTATGCAAATGAACGATAGGCCAAAAAGAATGGTAAGAAATCCAAAAAGAGAGATAATGAATCTCGGTCAAATCGTGAAAGGTGATCCAAGGATCAAACCCCACTGGATAAAAGATCGAGTAAGATATGGAATAATGTCATCTAAGGGAGGAGACTCATCATAAGGGTAGACAAGCTGTCATACCAAGGGTAGCCTAAGGGCAGAAGCCACTACTGAAGGAGTAAGAGCATTAGCAGTGGGAAATGACAATTCTACTCTATTTTACCATTTCAAAAAGCTACTTTATTATTATACCATACCATTTTAGCATACCTCTAGCATCCCAAAACTCTATTTTTATTAAAATATTATTTTTCAATCTTTCTTTATTATTTTTTCCAACTACCACTTTCTTTCATTTCCAACTGCCACTTTTTTTTTTAAATTTGGCATGCTTCCAACGGTCACATTTTATGGGCTGTGCACTTGCCAATTCTTTCCTGACCTTTATTTCTTTCCTTGGCCTTTCTTTCTTTTTTTTTTTTTTTCTTTTTTTTTTTTTTTTTTGATAAACTGGATGTAGAATTAAAACTTAAGTGGATAAGTCCACTTCATTAAACAGATACGTTCCTCCAAAACTAAAAGAGATACAACAACAGTGGGAGGGGCATCAAAAATCACAAAACTCTCCTCCAGTTCCTGATCTTGCTAATCTGTCAGCGCACTTGTATATTATAACCTATTCAAAAAAAAAAAAAAAACAAATTCACATACATATATATTCCATCAAACCTACAAAATATCAATGTAAAATCCACACACATATTTATAGATGCATTCTGCCAAATATCAATGTATTCAACCTACCAACTTTAATGATCCACACACAAAAATATAACCTGCCAATTTTTTTTTTTTTTAAGAAAGAACTTGCCAAATATCAATTTACTCAAACTTGCTATTTTTAAAAATCCACATACATACATACATACATACATACATATATATATATATGCAACCTACCAAATATCAATGTACTTAACCTGCCAACTTAAAAAATCCACATACATGTATATACTTGCAACTTGCCTAATATCAATGTACTCAACCTAAATCCACATAAATATATATACATGCAACTTGCCAAAAATCAATGTACTCAACCTGCCAACTTTAAAAATCCACATATGTATATACATGCAACCTGCCTAATATCAATGTACTCAACCTAAATCCACATACATACATATACATGCAACCTGCCAAAAACCAATGTACTCAACCTGCCAACTTTAAAAATCCACATACATATATACATGTAACCTGCCTAATATCAATGTACTCAACCTAAATCCACATACATACATATACATGCAACCTGCCAAAAATCAATGTACTCAACCTGCCAACTTTAAAAATCCACGTATATATATACATGCAACCTGCCTAATATTAATGTACTCAACCTAAATCCACATACATATATATACATGCAACCTGACAAAAATCAATATACTCAACCTGCCAACTTTAAAAATCCACATACATATATATACATGCAATCCACATACATAACTATCAACTTTGTCTTTAGAAGACTCGTACATATATCAAATTACAATAAAACACCAAATACATAACTCACACACTAAAAGTTCCTACAACTCCCCTTGTAATTGCCATAAATGCTCAATGAGGTCTGATTGGAGTTGAAAATGATTTTTATGGTCTCGAATACATTGATGGGTTTCAATGAACTCCGTAAATGTATTTGTGCGCTCCCGTGACAGTTGTATAGTAGGATTGTCATCAATTTGCTCATAATCTAATTCCACCGCTTCATTCACATCTCGCTCATCCTCAACGATCATATTATGAAGAATTACACATGCTTTCATGATGTCTTGAAGCGTTTCACTATGGAAAAATCTTGCAGGTCCACGCACAATTGCGAATCTTGCTTGAAGCACTCCAAATGCACGCTCTACATCCTTCCTATTCGCCTCTTGGGCTTTTGCAAATAATTTTTTTTTTTGTGTCCTTGTGGAGATGGAATTGTTTTAACAAATGTTGACCACTTCGGATATATGCCATCAGCAAGGTAGTATCACATTGTATACTCATGACCATTGATTGAGTAATTAACTGCAGGAGCACGTCCTTGTTCGAGCTTAGAAAATACAGGAGACCGTTCTAATACATTAATGTCATTATTTGACCCAAGTAACCCAAAAAATGCATGCCATATCCAAAGATCAAATGATGCAACTGCTTCCAAAACAATGGTTGGCTCACGAAGGTGACTAGAGTACTGACCTTTCCATGCAACCGGACAATTTTTCCATTTCCAATGCATTCAATCAATGCTCCCTAGCATCCCTGGAAATCCACGTCTTTCCCCATTGGCTAAAAGTCTAGCATTGTCTTCGTTGTTTGGGGACCTCAAGTATTCCTTGGAGAAAATATCAACCACCACTTTAACAAATTTTTTCAGACTTTCCATTGCAGTGGATTCTCCAATCCGCACATACTCATCCATAAAATCAGCTATAACTCCATACGCAAGCATCCTAAGTGCAGCTGTTATCTTTTGAAGAGAAGATAAACCCCATTTTTGGGCATTATCTCTTTTTTGGATAAAGTACGGTTCATAAATTTCTACTTTAGATTGAATATGGAGAAAAAGAGACCGACTCATCCGAAATCTCCTCCGAAATAAATTAGGAGGATATACAGGTGTGTCTGAAAAGTAGTCGAGATAAAGTCTTTTATGGCCTGCCAAACGATCACGTTCAATATACCGACGATGTTTACGTCGGGATGTTGAACCCTTAAGAATTCGCCTCATTATCTCATCCTCGTCTGAGTCGTCAAAAAGCAACTGTTTAAAAATAGAGCGACCCATAGAGACAACCTTGAAGACAACAGTGTTAGGAAATTATCACTATTATCAAACAAGAAAATAATTAATAAGGGTTTAGAGTGTAAATGTGTTAAACTTGGACATCATGTGTTAAACTTGGACATTGTTGAAAAAAATTACACTTAACGTAAAAGCGTAAATGTTGTGTACAGAGTGTATATCAAAGAATGTGAGAAAATAATGTTCCTTAACTTATTTGCTTGTGTACTATGTTCCCATGGAACAGCACTCAAGATAATAGGTGGTGGAGATGGTACAATAATTCAAAGCATAGAAGAGAAAGAGAAAGCTGTTATGAGCAAAATTTAAGGAAAATATACTTGTTTTCTTTTGTATTTACTGACACTCAGAACATCCCATGTATCATTAGATTGATATGGCTTTTTTCCCATGGCATTTTATCTTCATATCCATGAAGTTAACATGCAAGCTCAATCATACAAGTGCCATTATTACAGGGTAACATCAGAAAAATCAGCAACCAAATTGATAACTATTACAGGCTGTGAATTCTTTGACTCTTTCTCAACAACACCTCTATATATTTGTCCCTACCATGGTGGCTTTCTATCAACAAAGTCCAATTCCAACAACCACTTTAGCCTCACACAGCAACCAAACTTGATGACCATCTTGCATGTGTTAATAGTTTATAAAGGATTCAGCCAATATATATATATATATATATAAAATATATACTATACGGATTGGAAGATGGCTATAACACATATCATAAAGTATACATCCAAGGATTCAGCCAAGTCATGCAAGCCTTATACGGATTCTTAAAGTATGCATCCAAGGCAATTCATATATCCAAGTCCAAACGAATTGAATGAACCAATATACATCATATTAAACATGCACAGTACCGTATCATTCATGCACTTGACAGTTACATATACAAATTTGCATGTAACACTCCCAACTCATGCCAACTGACAACACGCAGCTGCGCGGCAAGACCAAACAGTTATTTAATAATAAAAAATAGCACTCTAATATCACCATAAACAATTATTTAAAAAAAAAAAAAAAGAAGTTTTAAGTTGTATAAGTTTTTTTTTTTTAAAGGAAAAGACTACAACGAAATAATAATAATTGTTCTTTTAATATTATTTCTGTGTCGTGTGGAGAAAAAACTAACAATAATAATTCTAGTGAAAGAAAAAGACCAAATAGACCTTCAACGCCTTGTTTGCCCACAACCTCCCCAGCGGATCACACCAAAAACCCTTCAGCACTCACCTCTAAAGTCTAAACCCCTATATAAACCCCGAAAATTAATTCAATCAAACAGAACAGAACCCAGTAATAAACCCAAAAAGGACCTGGGCAGCAGCAGCACAGCAATAGCAGAAGCAGAAATTGGAACCCCACAGTTCTCTTCAAATTATCATTATTTTTTTAAAAAAACAACTATCCTGATAAATATGAATTTATTTAACATATTACGGAGCTTTTCGCCTTGGATTTAGAATTCTTATTTAAACTTTTGGATCAAATTATCTACACATTGATTGAGAAGGGAAGCCATGTGCAGAGCAATGCATGCGTTGATTGTTCATCACCTAACTTATGTTGTTGATATTTTTTTAAACAGTTTTAATCTGCAATCATATTGAAAAGTTCCTAACCAACCAGCCCTTCCATTGAGTGATTTATATGCCCTTCAATAATCTATCTCATAAATCTAAATTTCAAATGTTTCTTAGGCATTTACACTGCGTGTCTTCAATCTTGTAACTGTTTTATGCAGCCAACTATGGAGACACGGCACCTTTACATAATAGCCAAGATAACCATTTCGAACAAACCAATACAATATAATGGTTATCATCATGAACAGTTATCCTTGGTAATGAAATTCTTAAAAAGGAATTTCTCTTGGCGCATATATATATATATAAATGAATCATGGCATATGAATTCTAACGCTAATAACATAAATTCATAAAAACATGATCATCAAGAAACCGTTTTTCTTTTATTCTAAAATTCAATCACATGTTATACAACCAGTGACTGAAGATGGATAAGCTAGCAAATTGTTTTTTCTGCTTAGGATGTTTGCTTTTTGTCACTCATTAATGGATCATGAATGTATAAGAACCTCAACTCTGTCACACAAAACAGCCACACAAACAGCCACACAAACAGCAGTAAACAACCATATAAACAGATTTAAAATGGAAGATATGATATCAAACATAGAAAATATATAAGTTTTTCATATTAGCAAAAATGATGTGATTACATGAAGTGGCACAACCTACTGCCAATTGATCAAGTTGGAACAATACATCACCTACATGTTCCAAACCTATGCTTAAAATAAGGTCGAAACAAAATGGCATCTACATATGCCGAACCCCAACCCTAAGGTTACGACAAGACATCTACATGTTCCTTGGGTTAACCCCAACTTGTCTTGCAAGGATTTGATCCTTGAGATTTTCAAAATAAAGTCTTTCTTTTTCATTCATGCCACTTGTATCCATGGTCATTATGCTTCTCTCCCCCCTAATAGTTTCAAGAAGAATCCTTTCTGCATCCACTCGGATCTTCTCCGCTTTGATGCGCAGAGCCTCTTGGTCTTGTTCATGTGTTGCCTGAATATATTGCAATTTTTTCACCAAATAATCATCAAAACCCTTATCATCATCTGTCCTCTTTCGCTTAGCCTTTTCGGCTTTTCTACCAATTGGTCTCTCTAGCACCACTGTGTCATTATCATTACTATCAACTTCATCAATTGAACTTGGAGTTTGAGAGAGCCCTTTTGATTTTTCCTTAGGCATACTCCACTTTGGTTGGTTCTTCAACACAACCCAACAATGTTCATAAGCAAAAGCTATTTTTTTGCCGGTTGTTGGATTTGGTGTAGCTTTATATAGATCCTTTGCATCTTTCAACTAAAGTTTTGTTAAAAAAAATAAATAAATAATTAGAGTCTGGAAACTATAAAGGAAATTAATATTGTGACACCATTGCAATATAATTTATACCTTGTCCTCGTCAGTCGCACCACTTCTGTTTCAGGCTTCAACTTTAGCCACGAACCCAGCAAACCTACTTGTCTCCCTATTAATATTTCCCCATCGACTTGATAGGGAGGAACTAGAACGTGTGGTTCCGTAAGTATTATTCGCACAAAAATATTCCCAAATTTTAGCCCAAAATTTTTCACCCTTTTGATCAGTACCATGCACAGCATCCATGCCAATGTTAAGCCATGCAGAGATGAGGAGGAGGTCCTCATCTACACTAAAGTTGCCACCACGTTTTGTTGAATTAGAGGTGACAATTTGAACTTCCGGTAAAGACTGGATGGGCATTGAAGGATTTTGAGACCCACTAAAAAATGGTTCCACAAAATCGAAATCCCCTTGTAAGAAATTACCATATTGTTCAATGTCTTCTTCCCTAACCATCCCTTTTAAATAGGGAACTTAAAACAATTAGTGTATGAAGTCAATTAATGTATGAAGTCAATTCTTATTTGTAACTTTACAATCAGTACTAATCATAATATTTTGGTGGCAACTTCTCACATATAGCTCACATATAGCAAAATCCTACAATATATGTTGACAACTCTTATAATCAAAACAATATATGTTGGCAGCTCCTAATCAACATATTTCAACTATACTATAGTAAGTTTTTGTTGACAACTTCTAAGCTGAAACAACATATTTCAGCTCCTAATCAAAACAATATATGTTGACAACTCCTAATCAAAGAGAGAATGGAGAGAATAGATAGAGAGAGAAACTTACTGGTAATTGAAGATGATCCTGAGCAAATTTTCTGAAGATGCTAATCCTATGCCAGAGAGCGAGAACCCCTCGCGATGAAGCTAAATCTCACCTCTGCAAACATCAACAACAATTCTTTGATCAAAACCCAAACACAAACACAAGTTGAATCCCTCTTTTTCTTGCAGAGAGAGAAAAGAAACACAAACACAATAAGTAAATCGGTACATTGATCAAAAGAAACACAAACAGAGCTGCCTCTTCATCAGTACCATCCTCAGTTGTCGGTGACCTCAACTCCACCGAATGTTGCTGCCTTAGTTGTTTATATATATATATTTTTTTTTTTATGAAGTGATCTCAGATATTCTAAAGAAAGAGTCAGGACCTATGAAAAAAAGTACATACTGATCTCGTGTAAATCCAGGACTGTTGAATAAACTAAACAATCCTAAAGCAACAAATCTGTGAGATACACACAGTTATTTTAAATTAAACACCAGCAAACCAAGTAATATCTAAAAAATTCTCTGCAACTACAACCTAATTGCCAATATCACCATATCCATGAACTCCAGGTAGCTGAAGTGAAAAGGATCAATAGACTCAATACTAACCAAGGGGTACAGCCATAAAGAAACCCAAAAAAAAAAAGTGAAGCGGTGGCAATCAGACCAATCGGAGGAGCTAAGTATACAGTCAGCACAAACACAAACAGAGCTTACAATAAATCGGTGCAGAAAAGAAACACAAACACAATACATTGATCAAAACCCACCTTACAGTCAACACCAACACCGATGGAGCTGAATCCCCCAAACACCGAGATGAGATTTTGCAGATGTGGGTGTGTGAGATTTCAGAGATGGAGATGGGTGAGAAATTTTGGAGATGGAAATGGGTGAGAAATTTCGGAGATGTGGGTGTGTTTCGGTGATGAAGCTTCAAAGATGAGAGAGCAGATGGAGATTTGGAGATGGAGAAGATGGAGATGGAGATTTCGGAGATGGAGATGGGTGAGAAATTTCGGAGATGTGTTTGTGTGCTTCGGCAATGACGCTTCAGAGATGAGAGAGCAGATGGAGAATTGGAGATTTCGGAGATGGAGATGGAGATTTCAGAGATGGAGATGGAGATGGAGATGAAGCTTCGGAGATGGAGATGGGTTTCGGCAATGAAGCTTCAGACTTCAGAGATGAGAGAGCAGATGGAGAATCAGAGATGGAGATTTCGAAGATGGAGATTTCGGAGATGGCGATGGAGATGAAGCTTTGGAGATGGAGATGGGTTTCGGCTATGGAGCTTCAGACTTCAGAGATGAGAAAAACGCTTGGAAGAGAGAGAAGTTCTCAGAGGAAATGAGAGAAGAGGGAGAAATTGCATGGGAAAGACATAATAAATTTTTTTTTTTTTACAATACTTGCTACAGTGCAATTCTAAAGATAGAATTGCACTGTAGCAGTATTGCAAAAAAATTTTCAATACTTCAGTTTACAATTCCCTGATGCATGTCATTTGGGGGCTGCAAATGCCAAATATTCCTTACATTTGGCATTTGCATTCCCCAATGCTAATGCTCTAATGGTATACCCTTCACCCCTTATCCAACTAACCAAATACTGGTCGTTGGAATCATTAGAGTGGATAGAAAGGTTCAAATAGAAATCTCTAATCAAGGCAGCCGAAGGGGGATGAGAAATATCTAATAAAGAAAGCCCACCCCTACGCTCAAAGTTTCTCCTAATCCCACCATCAAGCTTATCTAAAATCACCATCCTCTCAGCGCACACATTCCTAAGAATGTTCAACTTCACATATGTCTCTTGGTTTTTCTCACTCAGAAACCGCTCACTATCAAAAGAAGGAGTAGAAGTAGAAGCAGATGACCTATGAGCTCTAGTCTTCCTAACCATGATGCTAAGGTTGGAATAGTGCAGACAGAAAGAGGCAAAAAAAAAAAAACCCAGGGGCAGAATGCATCAGACATAGTTAGAGCAAAAATAATATAGAAAATAACAATCTATATGATGCATGAACAGTATCAACACATGATGCATGCTCTAATGCAGTGAGAATACTTCAATTACACTTTAAAACACAGAAAAGGCTTGAACATAGAGTGTATAACAAAAACCCAAGATTTTGAAAAACCCACTTTCAAAAATCCCAACAAATTGACCAATTAATCACTACACAAGTTAGATAATAGAATATAATGACCAAATCAATCAATCAAACAGGCCAATTTCATCAATCAATGCTCAATTGAACAAAAACCCCAATTCAGGTAGTTTCAAGCCCTAGAAAATCCAATTTTTCAAAATTCATCAAATTGATCCAATTAAACCACATAGATCAGTTTACTATCATTCAACAACAAAAACCCATTGATCAATTTGAAAAAAATGATTTAAATCAACAAAATCCCCAAAGTTTCATAAGTTCGAGTTTCTCCCTAAAATGCATGAAAAAATGCATGAAATATGAAAATAATTGAAAAAGGAAGGGTAAAAAGGACTTTCCGGTGTATGAAGACAAAAACCTTTGAAAGAATTTAAGGGAAAAACAACAAAAATCTTGACTTTGAATCTGGATTAGTCGAAGAGAGAGAGAGAGAGAGAGAGAGAGAGAGAGAGAAAGAGAGAGAGAGAGAAAAGCTTTTTAAAAAGTTGAAATAATGATGAACACATGAAAAGATTATGTTTTTTAAAAACTCTCTAAACGATTTTCGATTGATTGAAAAACAGATTTGATCGATCAAAAATTATATTCGATTGATCCAGCAGCAATCGAGCATCAATCGAGCCTGGCAAATTCAAACCAAATTTGTGTTGGAAAATCTGGTTTTGTATCTCATACAAAACACACAGCAAAGGCAACAAAATGGATCTATTTCACTCATGATTGATAACATACACTATGTAAATTTCAGAATTTAAGAATGAGATTGCGTACCTTGGTGTAGTGAAATTCAAAACAAAAGATTAGAAGTACTTGGGAACACTTTTAATCTTCACTCCAATTCCACTTTACGCCCACAAAGTGTGGTCTCTCAATCAGTTTCTAAGGGAGAAAAATTGAGTGGCTTCACTCGCACATACACACCACTTCACAATGATATCTCTTTTTTCTTATAAAAAATTCTATATGTTTCTCCTTTTATAACTAACTGATTATCTAATTAGGCCGGCCTACTGGGCCTTTCCAATTGGGCTTTAGTGTGTGGCTTGGAGTGGGACCAAAAGGGACCAATAAGACACTAGCTCCAATGGACCTTGGGCTTTTCTATCAACTCTTGACAAGGCCAAAGTTACCATTAATTATATTTTATACCACTATATAAATATAATTGCACTATAGGCCTTATTAATAAATTATATCCCAAGACTTTATTATACATGCAACCCCTTCATAAAATATTCATAGTAATACAAAGTCATAAATGTAAGCTGCCACTTTGTTAATTATTACATCTTAATCCTTGAGTACTCGGTTTAATCCTTTAAGTTATTCATCATATATTAATGAAATCCAATTCCATAAATATATACTTTAGTATATTCTTACTAAAGTGGTTAGGCCTAACACTCTGAATAACCAAACTTATTAAACTTATCTCAACAGAATATTTTATATCTCCGTTAAGAGATTATGAATTCCATCTTGAGAATATATGTTCCATCAACACTAAATGTGGTTGCCCAACATACTGAGATTTTGATCGTGACTTTAGATCTCACTCCTGATATATCAAAGCAACCTACACTTCATTATCAAGTCCATTATTCTCTCAGAATTAAGAGCTCATGCAAATAGGAGTCGTGAGATTTATTATTCATTTGACAGTCATTAAGAGAATAATAAATCTCACATCGGCCCAGTTCAATTTGTCTTAACTCTTAAAACACATCAACATATCAACTAGAAGTCTCCACTTCCATGATCAAGACAAATCATCTTAGTTAATATGTTATAGTCTTCGCAGATGAAATGCCCAATTTCATCACCGACTACGAACTGTAATTCTGAGTTTACAAAGAACTTGTGATCTATATCTTCTGTGACTAAATCACATAAATCACATGCTATGCATCTCATGGACTGTATGATAATGTCCAAATATTCATGTTACCATTATATTAGATAATAATAAAATAACTTTATTAATCATAACATTAAGTCATAAATAATGTCATACATAGCATCATACAATTGGATTTAAGGGCATATATCCTAACAATTTGTTTGTTCTCTAGCAACAGATAATTCAAGTTCCAAATTTTTAACTTTATCAAGTAATAACATGTTCTCAATCTTCACCTTATCAAGCAATTCATTAGCATCAAACAATTTCAAGAGCAAATTCTTCTTATCAAGTTCAAGAGAAACAATTTTTTGTAAGCCTAAATCAACATTCATAGCATCCTTTGTAGCAACCTTGCAAAGCTTATCATAGGCTTCTTGCAAATCAGCATTCTCAGAAAGTTCCCCATCAGAAGGGTTCTCATCAACCATAACACTTTCATCAACTACAGTAGTAGCTGTGAAAGCAATGAAGTTTCCATCCTCATCACTACCAGACTCATTATCAGAAACTTCATCATCACTAAGGGTTATAGCCATAGCCTTACCCTTTGATCTCAAGTATGTAGGACATTCTGATTTCACATGACCATACCCTTGACAACCAAAACATTGTTGACCCATAGAATTATTAGAGGTTTGACCTACTTTCTCTTTAGGTTTTTCATTATTTTTCACCTTAGTGGGTTCATTCCTCCTAAAATTTCTAGGTTCACCATTGTTTTTACCTCTTACCCTTCTATTATTGTTCCTAAGAAAATTTCTAAAGTTCTTGGCAAGGTAAGCAATCTCTGTAGCAGAGAGTTCATCATCAAATCCATTCTCATCAACATTATCAATAGACTTAAGAGCCATTGATTTGGATTTGCTTGTCTTAGGTAGGTCCAACTCATTGGACTAAAGAGATCCTACAAGTTCATCAACAGGAATGGAGTCCACATCCTTACTTTCAGTTATGGCTATCACTTTGGGTCTAAAGTCCTCAGTCAAAAATCTAAGTATCTTTTTAACAATTTTAGGTTGATCATAGATTTCACCCAAATTATAAGCAGAGTTAACAATATCATTCAATTTAGCATAGAATTCATCAAAACATTCATCATTAGACATTTTAATATTTTCAAATCTAGAAGTTAACTGCTGTAGTTTGTTAATCTTAACTGCCTTTGTGCTTTTATGCACAGTTTAGAGAATATTTCATGCAGTATGAGCAACCTCAACATTAGAGATTCTCTTCAATTCCTTCATAGAAGCAACATTAAAAATAGCATTCATGGCTTTGCTATTAAAAGCGGCTGCTTCTTTTTGAGAAGTTTGCCACTCACTCACAGAAGTAGTGGGCATCTCCCATTCATATTCAACGGAGTTCCAGACTCTCTCATTAATAGATTTTATGAATGCTTTCATACTTACTTTCTAGTAGGCATAGTTATTCCCATCAAAGTGTGGTGGGATCACAAGAGAGTGACCGTGTTCCATGACAACACGGGTCAAAGATTAACTCTTAGATCAAAGGATCTAGATACAAGAGCTAACATGCTCTGATACGACTTGTACGTTTTTAGACCCCTTAAACACACACAGATTAACCTAGTTATTTAGCCAAGTGATTAACTTAGGTATATTATTCAATTCTAGGTTAACACAGAAAAATTATATCATTGATACAGTGCAGAAAATAAATAACACAACAATATGATAACCCAAGAAAACCAACCCAGTAAAAAACCTGGGGAGGATTTAACCTAGCTATCCTCAAGGTAAAACAGATCTACTATGAAAGAATTGAAGTTTACAAAATAGCGACTTAGACCACAAACATCCTATTGCTACCCCGAGTAGGAAACTTACTACCATGACCACGTGACAGCTCTGAGTCCACGGTCTACTTCTTTCTTGGATTCACAGCAACCACAAGTACTCCCACTTGTGTTTTCTTTAAGCTCTTTAAGCAGCAACTGAAGCGATCACCAAGCTCTCAACATCAATCTTGAGATTGGAAACCCTAAGTATGTATGAAGGCAAATACCTCTAGATCTCACAAGAGATTCATACACATAGCATAAACAACAACTAAAAAACGTGGCTAGGGTTTTTTCTTTTATACATAAGGCAAAACATAAAATCCTACCCGTCATATGGACTTAGGCTGAGTTGGGAAAATTTGTAAAAAAACAATCTACACGAGATTCAATCGATCGAGTCTAATTTTTGATCGATCGAGCCTTGCAGATTTACACAATAAATCTTGCAGTACCCTCGATTCCAACTTTACACATAAACACACTTTAAGCAGCCTAATTCTAGACTATAAGTTTTTATCATAATTTGCCAACATTACATACTGAAGTTCTAAAACATTTAGATCCTAAATCCTTAGAACATAACAAAGCCAGATATAGTTCTCAATCGGCTCCAAATGTTCTAATCGAGCCGGATATAGTACTCACTCACCTTTAGATTTTTAAATTGAGCCGGATATAGTTCTTAGTCAACTCTACATTTTCAAATTGAGCTGGATATAGTTCTCAACCGCCTCCAAATGTTAAGATTAAGCTGAATATAGTTCTTATCGTCTGCAGTTCTTCACATTGAGCTAGATATATTTCTCATTCATATCCAAAATTTCAAATTAAGCTAAATATAGTTCTATATCATGTTTGTATCTTCAAATTGGAGCCGAATATAATTCTCTTTCATCTCTAGATTTTCAGATTGAGCTGGACACAGTTCTTAGATGTCTCCAGATCTTCATATTTTGCCGGATGTAATTCTCAATCGCCTCCAGATTTTCAAATTAAGTCACATATAGTTCTCAATCGCATCTAGATCTTCTGATTGAGTTAGATATGGTTCTCTGTCTTCTCCAAATTTAAGACTGGGCCGAATATAATTCTCAGTCGCCTTCAGATCTTCAGATTGGGCCTGATATAGTTCTCAGTCGCCTCCAAATTTTCGGATTAAGCCGAATAGAGTTCTCAGTTGCCTCTAGGCCTTCAGATTGAGCCGGATATAGTACTCTGTCACCCCTACATCTTCTACTTTAGCTAGATATAGTTCTCAGTCATCTCAAAATTTTCATAATGAACCGAAAATAGTTCTCAGTCACCTCAAAATTTTCATAATGAACCAAAAACAGTTCTCAGTCACCTCCAGATCTTTATATTGAGCCGGATATAGTTTGCATTTGCCCCCAAATCTTTAGAATGAGCTAGATATATTTCTCTGTCGCCCACAAATCTTTCAAATTGAGTCAAATATATTTCTTAATCGCCTATAGATCTTTAGATTGACCTAGATATTAATCTCAGTCACCACCAAATCTTCAAAATTGAACCGAATATAGTTCTCTTTCATCGCTAGATTTTCAGATTGAGCCGAATATAGTTCTCAGAAGTCTCTAGATCTTCAAATTATGCTAGATGTAGTTCTTAATAGCCTCTTGATCTTCAGATTGAACAGGATATAGTTCTCTATCGCCTTCAAATTTTCAGCTTAAGCCAGATATAGTTCTCAATTGTCTCTAGATTTTCTTATAGGGCATGATATAGTTCTCAGTCGCCTCCTAATCTTCAGATTGAACGGGATATAGTTCTCAGTCGCCTTCAAATCTTCAAATTGAGGCTGATATAGTTCTTAGTTTTCTCTAGACTTTCAAATAGGGCATGATAAAGTTCTCAATCGCCTCCAAATTTTCAAATTGAGCGAGATATACTTCACCATCATCTCCACCCCTTCAGATTGAGTTGGATATAGTTCTCAGTCACCGCCAAATGTTCAGATTGAGCCATATATAGTTCACAATCGCCTCCAGATTTTCACACCGAATTGAATATAGTTCTCAGTCACTACCAAATCTTCAGAATGAGCCGAATGTAGTTCTCAGACATCTCTATATCTTCAAATTGAGCCGAATATAGTTCTCTTTCGTCTCTAGATTTTTAGATTGAGCCGGATGTAGTTCTTAAACGTCTCCAAATCTTCATATTGTGCCGAATGTAGTTCTCAGTCGCTTATTGATCTTTCGATTGAACGGGATATAGTTCTCAATGGCCTCCAAACCTTCAGATTTCGCTTGATATAGTTCTCAATCGTCTCCAGATTTTTAGATTGAGCCAGCTATAGTTCTCAATCAACTGCAGATTTTTAGATTCAACGGGATATAGTTCGCAGTCGCCTCAAGATTTTCAAATTAAGCCGGATAAAGTTCTTCGTCGCCTTTAAATCTCCTAATTGAGCCAGATATAGTTCTCAGTCAGCTCTAAAAGTACTGATTAAGCAGGATAAAGTTCTCAGTTGTCTCTAAATTTTCAGATTAAGCAGGATATAGTTATCAGTGGCCTCCAAACTTTTTGATTAAGACAGATATAGTTTTCAGTCACCTACAATTTTTCAAATTGAGCCTGATATGGTTTTCAGTAGCCTTCAAATGTTTAGGTTAAGCCGGATATAGGTCTCAGTCAACTCCAAATCTTCTAATGGAGCCAGCTATAGTTCTCAGTCAGCTCCAAATGTTCTGATCGAGATGGATATAGTACTCACTCACCTCCAGATTTTTAGATTGAGCCGAATATAGTTCTTAGTTGCTTCCACATTTTCAAATTGAACCGGATATAGTTCTTAGTCGCCTCCAAATGTTAAGATTAAGTAGGATATAGTTCTTATCATCTGCAGTTCTTCACATTGAGCTAGATATATTTCACATTCGTATTTAAAATTTCAGATTAAGCTAAATATATTTCTCAATCGTCTTTATATCTTCAGATTGAGAAGAATATAGTTCTCTTTCATCTCTAGATTTTCAAACTGAGCCGGATATAGTTCTCATATGTCTCTAGATCTTCATATTGTGCCGGATCAAGTTCTCAATCGCCTCCAGATTTTCAAAATAAGCCATATATAGTTCACAGTCGCATCCAGATCTTGTGATTGAGTCAGATATGGTTCTCAGTCTCCTCCAAATTTTCAAACTGAGCCGAATGTAATTCTCAGTCGCCTTCAGATCTTCAGATTGAGCCGGATATAGTTCTCAGTTGCCTCCAAATTTACAGATTAAGCCGAATAGAGTTCTCAGTTGCCTCCAGACCTTTAGATTGAGCCGGATATAGTACTCTATCGCCCCCAAATCTTTTACTTGAGTTAGATATAGTTCTCAGTCATCTCAAAACTTTCATATTGAACTAGAAATAGTTCTCAATCACCTTCAAATCTTCAAATTTAGCAGGATATAGTTCTCATTTACCCCCAAATCTTCAAAATAAGCCATATATATTTCTCTATCGCCCACAAATCTTTCAGATTGAGCTGGATATATTTCTTAATCACCTATAGATCTTTAGATTGACCTAGATATTGTTCTCAGTTACAACCAAATCTTCAGATTGAACCAAATATTATTCTCTTTCGTCGCTAGATTTTTAGATTAAGCGGGATATGGTTCTCAGACGTCTCCAGATCTTCATATTGTGCTCAATGTAGTTCTCAGTCGCCTCGTGATCTTCAAATTGAACAGTATATAGTTCTCAGTCGCCTTCAAGTCTTCAGATTAAGCTAGATATAGTTCTCAGTTGTCTTTAGATTTTCTTGTAGGGCATGATACAGTTCTCAGTCGCCTCCTGATCTTCAGATTGAATAGGATATGGTTCTCAGTCACCTTCAAATCTCCAGATTGAGCCGGATATAGTTCTAAGTTGTTTTTAGACTTCCAAATTGGGCATGATATAGTTCCCAATTGCCTCCAAATTTTTGAATTGAGCTGAATATAGTTTTCAATCATCTCCAGTCCTTCAGATTGAGTTGGATATAGTTCTTAGTCGCTTCCAAATGTTCAGATTAAGCCGTATATAGTTCGTAATCGCCTCCAGATTTTCACATTGAGTCTAATATAGTTCTCAGTCGCTACGAAATCTTCAGAATGAGCCGAATGTAGTTCTCGGACATCTCTCTATCTTCAGATTGAGCCGAATATAGTTCTCTTTCGTCTCTAGATTTTTAGATTAAGCCAGATATAGTTCCAGATATTTCCAGATCCTCATATTGTGCTGGATGTAGTTCTTAATCACCTCTAGATTTTCAAATTAAGCTGTATATAGTTCTCAGTAGCCTCCATATCTTCCGATTTAGTCCGATATAGTTCTTAGTCTTCTCCAAATTTGCATACTTAGTAGGATATAATTCTCAGTCACCTTCCGATCTTCAGATTAAACCACATATAGTTCTCAGTCGCCTCCAGACCTTCAGATTGAGCTGGGTGTAGTTCTCATTCGTCTCCAAATCTTCTAATTAAATCGAATATAGTTTTCAGTTGGCTCCAGACATTCTGATTAAGTCGTATATAGTACTCAATCGCCTCTAGATTTTCAAATTGAGTCGGATGTAGTTCTCTATTGCCTCCGAATTTTCATAATGAGCCGATTATTGTTCTCAACCGCCTTTAGATCTTTGGATTAAGCCGGATATATTACTCAGTCGCCTCCAAATTTTCAAATTGAGCCGTATATGGTTTTTATTAGCCTCCAAATGTTTAGATTAAGCCGGATATAGTTCTCAGTCGGCTCCAAAACTTCTAATGGAACCAGATATAGTTCTTAGTCGGTTCCACATGTTCTGAACGAGCCGGATATAGTACTTACTCATCTCCAGATTTTTAGATTGAGCCGGATATAGTTCTTAGTCACCTCCACATTTTCAAATTGAGCCGGATATAGTTCTCAGACGTCCCCAGATCTTCATATTGTGCTGGATGTAGTTCTTAATCGCCTCCAGATTTTTAAATTAAGCTGTATATAGTTCTTAATAGCCTCTATATCTTCCAATTGAGTCCGATTAGGGATGGCAATTTATATCCGACCCGCGGATACCCGGCTTGGCCCGATCTTAATGGGTCAGATTTTACCCGGCCCGATAAATTATAGGGTTGGGTATGGGTTTTTAAAAAAAAAAACCCGAAGCGGGCCCTGGTCAAGTCGGGTCGGGGTTTTATGCATACCTAGCCCAAACTAGACCCGTATACACATAATATTTAAAAAAAAAAAAAGTTTAAAACCCTAGTACTATAAATACCCTATTTTCCTTTAGATTTCATTTTCTACAAAACTAACCTAACCCTCACCTCCAGCCGCCCCTCTCTCTCTCTCTCTCTCTCTCTCTCTCTCTCTCTCTCTCTCTCTCTCTCTCTCTCAAGCTCTCATCGCCAGCCACCCTCCCTCACCCTCAGACGCTCCCTCCAAGGTCACGGCCTCACTCAGCTTCACAGCCCCACGCCCTCGTTTCGCCTCACCCTCCACTCACAGAGTCACTCAGCCTCACCGCCCCATACCTCTTTTAGCCGCTCCTCACCTAGTCACCTCACTCTCATTCACTCACCAACCCACCCTCACTCTCATCACGTGGTGGTTGTTGTTTTTCACGGAGGAGCGCCGATCTTGTGGTGGTTGAAGTTTGTCATGAAAGAGCTCGGGATTATTAGATCGGAGCATAGGATTGTTAGATCGGAGAGAGATTTGTATTTTCTGTTTATGATTTGTGTTTTTTTTTTTTTTTTGATAAGTGAAAAATCTGTATTAACAACGAAGAGCCAAAAAAAGAAGTTGATTTGTGTTTCTATTTAGATCGGAGCATAGGATTGATATCTCGAAGAGAGGTTTGTATTTTCTGTTTATGATTTGTGTTTTTTTTTTTTTATTTATTAGTGAAAAATCTGTATTAACAAAGAAGAGCCAAAAAAAAAAAAAAAAAAACTGATTTGTGTTTCTATTTATGTTTGGGTTTATGATCTGTGTTTTTTTTTTTTTTTTTTTTATGAATGAAGAGACTGTATTAACAAAGAAGATAAAAAAAAATAAAAATAAAAAGCTAATTTGCGTTTATGTTTGGGTTTGTGATTTGTATTTCTGAATATGTAGTTGTGATTTCTGGGTGTAAAATTGATTTTTTTTTTTTTTTTTTTTTTTTATGATTGGGTTGCATTGGGCCACGGCTTTTGATTAGGCTCAAAATGGTTGGACGGGGCCTGCGGGGCCCGTGGAGCCCAATGGGGCAAGTTCGAATTAAAAAAAAAAAAAAAAAAAAAAACTCATTTATTAAACGGGCCGGGTTCGGGTAACAAGTAAAGACCCACGAGTCAGGTTCAAGTATTAAAAAACCCAACCCAAACCCGACCCGTTGCCATTCCTATGTCCGACATAGTTCTCAATCTTCTCCAAATTTACATACTTAGCTGGATATAATTCTTAGTCGCCTTCCGATCTTCAGATTGAGCCGCATATAGTTCTCAATCACCTCCAACCTTCAGATTGAGCCGGATGTAGTTCTCATTCGCCTTTAAATCTTCTAATTTAGTCGGATATAGTTTTCAATCGACTCTAGATGTTCTAATTAAGCCAGTTATAGTACTCAGTCACCTTTAGATCTTTAGATTAGGCCAGATATAGTTCTCAGTTGCCTCCAAATTTTTAGATGAAGCCGAATAGAGTTCTCAGTTGCCTCCAAACCTTCGGATTGAGCCAGATATAGTATTCTGTCACCCCCAAAATCTTCTACTTGAGCTTGATATAGTTCTCAGTCATCTCAAAATTTTCATATTGAATCGGAAATAGTTTTTAGTCACCTCCAGATCTTCAGATTGAACCGGATATTGTTCTCATTTGCCCCCAAATCTTCAAAATGAGCCAGATATATTTTTTTGCTGCCCACAGATCTTTTAGATTGAGCCGGATATGTTTCTTAATTGCCTATAGATCTTTAGATTGACCTAGATATTGTTCTTAGTCACTGCCAAATCTTCAGATTGAACCAAATATAGTTCTCTTTTGTTGCTAGATTTTCAGATTAAGCTTGATATAGTTCTCAGACATCTCCAGATCTTCATTTAATGCCAGATGTAGTTCTCAGTTGCCTCTTTATCTTCCGATTGAACGGGATATAGTTCTCAGTCACCTTCAAATCTTCAGATTTAGCCAGATATAGTTCTCAGTTGTCTCTAGATTTTCAGATAGGGCATGATATAGTTCTCAGTCACCTCCAGATCTTCAGATTGAATGGATATAGTTCTTTATCGCCTTCAAATCTTCAGATTGAGCTGGATATAGTTCACAGTTGTCTCTAGATTTTCAGATAGGGCATGATATAGTTCTCAATCGCCTCCAAATTTTCAAATTGAGCGGAATATAGTTCTTAGTCATCTCCAAGCCTTTAGATTGAGTTGGATATAGTTCTCAGTCGCCTTTAGATTTCCAGATTGAGCCAAATTTAATTCTTAGTCGCCTCCAAATCTTTAAGATTGACCCGTATATATTTCTCAATCGCCACTTGATCTTTAGATTGGCATAGATATTGTTCTCAGTTGCCTCTAAATCTTTAGATTGAGCCGGATATAGTTCTCAATCGTCACCAAATTTTCAGATTGAGCTGGGTATTGTTCTCAGTGGACTCCAGATTTTCAGATTAAGCCAGATATAGTTCTCAGTCGCCGTCAGATTTTCAAATTAAGCCGGATATAGTTCTTAGTCGCCTCTAAATGTTTAGACTGAGCTGTATATAGTTCGTAATCGCCTTCAAATTTTCACATTGAATTGGACATAATTCTCAGTTGCCTTTAGATCTTCAGATTGAGTCGAATATAGTTCTCAGTCGTCTCCAAATTCTCAGATTCTGCCAAATATAGTTCTCTGTCGCCTTTAAACCTTCGGATTGAGCCAGATGTAGTTCTCAATCGCCTCCAAATCTTCTAATTAAGCCGGATATAGTTTCCAGTCGGCTCTAGATGCTCTGATTAAGCCGAATATAGTACTCAATCACCACCAGATTTTCAAATTGAGTTGGATATAGATCTCAGTCACCTCCGGATTTTAAGATTGAGCCAAATATTGTTCTCAGTCGCCTTCAAATCTTTGGATTGAGCCGGATATAGTACTCAGCTGCCACCAAATTTTCAGATTGAGTCGAATATAGTTCTCAGACGCCTTCGGATTTTCAGATTGAGTTGAATACTGTTCTCAGTCGCCTTCAAATCTTTAGATTGAGCCGAATATAGTTCTTAATCGCCTCTAGACCATCAGATTTAACTGGATATAGTTCTCAATCATATCTAGATTTTCAGATTGAGCCAGGTATAGTTTTCAGTTGACTTTGAATTTTAGATTCAGCGAGATATATTTCTCGGTCGACTCCAAATTTTCAAATTAAGCTGAATAAAGTTCATAGTCACCTCCAAATGTTCAGATTGAGCCAGATATAGTTCGAAGTCACCACTAAATCTTCTGATTAAGTCGAATATAGTGCTTAGTCGCCTCCAAATCTTCTAATGAATGTGGAAACTACAATTCTTAGTCGCCTCCAGATCTTTCCGATAGAGCCGAATATAGTTCTCAGTCGCCTCCAAATCTTCAGATTAAGCCGGATATAGTTCTCAGGTGCCTCTAGATTTTTATGTTTAAGCCAGATATATTTCTCAATCGCCTCTAGATCTTCAGATTGAACAGGATATAGTTCTCAGTTGCCTTCAAATCTTTAGATTGAGCTAGATATAGTTCTCAGTTGTCTCTAGATTTTTAGATAGGGCCTGATATAGTTCTCAGTCGCCTCGAGATTTTTAAATTGAGACGGATATAGTTCTCAATCGCCTCCAAATTTTCAAATTGAGCTAGATATAGTTCTCAATCATCTCCAAGCCTTCAGATTAAGTCGAATATAGTTTTTAGTCGCCTCTAGATTTCTAGATTGAGCCAGATATAATTCTCAATCGCCTCAAGATCTTTAAGATTGAGCCGGATATAGTTCTCAATCACCTCCAGATCTTCAGATTTTCCTGGATATGGTTTTCAGTCGCATCTAAATCATCAGATTGAGCCATATATAGTTCTTAGTCGCCTCTTAACCTATAAATTAAGCAGGATATAGTTCTTAGTCATCTACAAAATTTCAGATTAGATCGAATATAGTTCATAATCGCCTCCGAATTTTTAGATTGTTACGAATATAATTTTTTGTCATCTCCAAATTTTCAAATTAAGCCAGATATAGTTCTCAGTCGCTCCTAAATGTTCAAATTTTATGGGATATTGTTCTCAGTCACCTCCAAATCTTTTAATTAACCCAGGTATTGTTCTCAGCCGACACTAGAAGTTCTAATTTTGCCAGATATAGTTCTTAGTCGTCTCCAGATTTTCAGATTAAGCCAGATATAGTTATCAGTCGCCTCCAAATTTTTTGATTAAGACGGATATAGTTCTCAGTCTGCTCCAAATCTTCTAATGAAGCCGGATATAGTTCACAGTCAGCTCCAAATCTTCTAATGGAGCTGCATATAATTCTCAGTCACCTCCAGATCTTCAAATTGAGCTGGATATAGTTCTCAGTCACCTCTAGATTTTTTGATTGTGCTGGATATAGTTCACTTGCCACTAAAACTTCATATTATGCTGGATATAGTTCTCAGTCGCCTTCAAATCTTCAGATTGAGCCATATATTTTTCTCAGTCGCCTCCAAATTTTCAAATTAAGTCGAATATAGTTCACAATCGCCTCCAGACCTTCAGATTGAGCCAAATATAGTACTCTGTCACCCCCAAATCTTCTACTTGAGCCAGATATTGTTCTCAATCGTCTCCAAATTTTCATATTGAGTCAAAAATAGTTCTCAGTCACCTCTAGATCTTCAGATTGAGCCGAATATAGTTCTCATTCGCCAACCAAATCTTCAAAATGAGCAGGATATGAGTCTCTGTCAGCCATAAATCTTTAAGATTGAGCCAAATGTATTTCTCTATCGCCTCTGGATCTTTAGATTTCCCTAGATATTGTTCTCAGTTGCCTCCAAATCTTCAAATTGAGCCGAATATAGTTCTCAATCGTCTACAGATTTTTAGATTGAGGTGGGTATAATTCTCTGTCGACTCCAGATTTTTAGATTATGCCGGATATAGTTCTCAGTCGCCTTCAGATTTTCAAATTTTACTTGATATAGTTCTCAGTCACCTCCAAATGTTCAGATTACGCCATATGCAGTTCACAATCACGGCCAGATTTTCACTTTCAGTTGGATATAGTTCTGAGTCGCGACCAAATCTTCATATTGAGCCAAATATAGTTCTCAGTCGCCCCCAAAGCTTCCATTTGATACGGATATAGTTCTCAGTCCTCTCGAGATGTTCAAATTTACACAAATATAACTCTCAGTCGCCTCCAGATCTTCAAATTGAGCCGGATATAGTTCTCAGTCGCCTCTAGATCTTTAAGATTGAGCAGGATATAGTTCTCAGTCTCCTCTAGATCTGCAGATTGAAAAGGATATATTTGTTAGTCACCTCCAAATCTTCCGATTAAGCTGGATATAGCTCTCAGTTGTCTCCAGATTTTTAGATAGAGCTGTATATAATTCTCAGTTGCCTTCAGATTTTCAAATTTTACTTGATTTAGTTCTCAGTCACCTCCAAATGTTCAGACTAAGTCATATGCAGTTCGCAATCGCGGCCAGATTTTCACTTTCAATTGGATATAGTTCTGAGTCGCGACCAAATCTTCAGATTGAGCCGAATATAGTTCTCAGTCGCCTCCAAAGCTTCTATTTGATGCGGATATAGTTCTCAGTCCTCATGAGCTGTTCAAATTTACACAAATATAACTCTCAATCGCCTCCAGATCTTCAAATTGAGCCGGATATTGTTCTCAGTCTCCTCTAGATCTTTAAGATTGAGCCGAATATAGTTCTCAGTCTCCTCCAGATCTGCAAATTGAAAAGTATATATTTGTTAGTCACCTCCAAATCTTTCGATTAAGCTGGATATAGCTCTCAGTCGTCTCTAGATTTTTAGATAGAGCCGGATATAGTTCTTAGTCGCCTCCAAACTTTAGAATAAGACGAATGTAGTTCTCAGTCACCTCCAAATTTTCAAATTTAGCCAGATATAGTTCTCAGTCGCCTCTGAATGTTAAGATTAAGTCGGATATAGTTCTTATTGTCTTCAGTTCTTTACATTGAGCTGGATATATTTCTCATTCATATCCAAAATATCAGATTAAGCCAATTATAGTTCGCAGTTGTCATTATATCTTCAGATTGAGTTGAATATAGCTCTCTTTCGTCTATAGATTTTCAGATTAAGCCGGTTATAGTTCTTAGACGTCTCTAGATTTTCATATTGTGCCAAATGTAGTTCCCAACCACCTCCAAATTTTCAAATTAAGTCGTGTATAGTTCTCAATCGGCCCCAGATCTTCTAATTAAGTCAAATATAGTTCTCAGTCTCCTCCAATTTTTCAGACTAAGCCATATATAATTCTCAGACCTTTTCAGATCTTCAGATTGAGCCGGATATAGTTCCCATTCGCCTCCAAATTTTTAGATTAAGCCGAATATTGTTCTCAGTTGCCTACAGACCTTCAGAGTGAGCTGGATATAGTACTCTGTCACCCCCAAATCTTCTACTTGAGCTAGATATAGTTCTCAGTCATCTCAAAATTTGCATATTGAGCCGGAAATAGTTCTCAATCACCACCAGATCTTCAGATTAAGCTGGATATGGTTCTCATTCGCCCCCAAATCTTTATAATGAGCCAGATATAGTTTTCAGTCGCCCACGGATCTTTAAGATTGAGTCGGATATATTTCTCAATCGCCTCTAGAGCTTTAGATTGACCTAGATAATGTTCTTGATCGCCTCTAAATTTTCAGATTGAGCCGGATATAGTTCTCAATCATCCCCAGATTTTTAGATTGAGCTGGGTATAGTTCTCAGTCGACTCCAAATTTTTAGATTAAGCCAGATATAGTTCTCAGTCGCCTTCTGATTTTCAAATTGAGCTGGATATAGTTCTCATTTGCCTCCAAATGTTCAAATTAAGCCGTATATAGTTCGCAATCACCTCCAAATTTTCACATTCAATTGAATATAGTTCTCAGTCGCTACCAAATCTTCATATTGAGCTGAGTATAGTTCTCAGTCACCTCCAAATATTCTATTTGATGCAGATATAGTTCTCAGTCCTCTCGAGATGTTCAAATCGGCCCAAATATAATTCTAACTCCCCTCCACGTCTTCAAATTGAGCTGGATATAGTTCTTAGTCGCCTTCAGATCTTTAGATTGAGCCGGATATAGTTCTCAATCGCCTCAGAATCTTCAGATTTAGCAAGTATAGTTCTCAATCATCTCCAGATATTCAAATTGAGTCAGGTATAGTTCTCAGTTGACTGCAAATTTTTAGATTCAGCCGGATCCAATTCTCAGTCGCCTCTAGATTTTCAAATTAAGCTGAATAAAGTTCTTAGTCACCTCCAAATGTTCAGATTAAGCTGGATATAGTTCGAAGTCACTAGCAAATCTTCTGATTGAGCCAAATATAGTGCTCGGTCGCCTCCAAATCTTATAATAAATGTGGATATAGTTCTCAATCACCTCCAGATCTTCAGATTGAGCTGGATATGGTTTTCAATCGCCTCCAAATCATCAGACTGAGCCGAATATAGTTCTTAGTTGCTTTTAGACCTACAGATTAAACCAGATATAGTTCTTAGTCATCTCCAAATTTTCAGATTAAACCGAATATAGTTCACAGTCACCTCAAAATTTTTAGATTGTGATGGTTATAGTTTTACTTCACCTCCAAATTTTCAAATTAAGCCGGATATAGTTCTCAGTCGCTCTGAAATGTTCAAATTTTACCGGATATTGTTCTTAATCGCCTCCAAATCTTTTAATTGAGCCAAGTATTGTTCTTAGTCGGCACTAGAAGTTCTAATTCTGCCGGATATAGTTCTTAGTCAACTCTAGATTTTCAAATTAAGCCAGATATAGTTATTAGTCGCCTCTAAATTTTTTGATTAAGACGGATATAGTTCTCAGTCTGCTCCAAATCTTCTAATGGAGCCGGATATAGTTCTCATTTGGCTCCAAATCTTCTAATGGAGCTACATATAGTTCTCAGTCGCCTCCTAATCTTCATATTGAGCTGGATATAATTCTTAGTCACGTCTAGATTTTCGGATTAAGCTGGATATAGTTCTCATTTACCACTAAAACTTCATATTATATTGGATATAGTTCTCAGTTGCCTTCAAATCTTCAAATTGAGCCATATATAGTTCTCAGTCGCCTCCAAATTTTCAGATCAAGCCGAATATAGTTCTTAATCGCCTCCAAACCTTCAGATTGAGCCGGATATAGTACTCTGTCAGCCCCAAATCTTCTATTTGGGCGAAATATTGTTCTCAATCGTCTCCAAATTTTCATATTGAGCCGGAAATAGTTCTCAATCACCTCTAGATCTTCAGATTGACCCGAATATAGTTCTCATTCGCCAACCAAATCTTCAAAATGAGCCGGATATAGTTCTCTGTTGCCCATAAATCTTTACGATTGAGCCGAATATATTTCTCTATAGCCTCTAGATCTTTAGATTTCCCTAGATATTGTTCTCAGTCGCCTCCAAATCTTCAGACTGTGCCGAATATAGTTCTCAATTGTCTCCAGATTTTCTAATTGAGCCGGTTATAGTTCTTTGTCGCCTCCAGATTTTTAGACTATGCCACATATAGTTCTCAATTGCCTTCAGATTTTCAAATTATACTGGATGTAGTTCTCAGTTGCCTCCAAATGTTCAGAACAAGCCATATGTAGTTCACAATCGAGTCCAGATTTCACTTTGAATCGGATATAGTTCTGAGTCACTACCAAATCCTTAGATTGAGCCGAATATAGTTTTCAGTCGCCTCTAAAGCTTCTATTTGATACAGATATAGTTCTCAGTAAGGTTGTCCACAGGTCGGTCCTGGTCGGGTTTATGCCCAACTCGCAACCAACCCGATTAGGTCAAGTGGAGGAGTTCCAGACCCACCGTCGATCGTGAAAAGCCACCGGTCGAGTCGGATCGGGCTCGGGTGGGCGGCGGTTGGCTTTGATTTCAACTGAAAAATAACGATCAAACACTGAAGTTTGATTCCTGAAGAACAAAATCAACAGTCTACAACTCAAAGAGAAGATCTACAAACCCAAAGAACAGATCCACAAATCCAAAGAACAAAAACCTAAAGAAGATCCACAAATCCACAGATAAACGAACCTAAAAGATGAAATAGAAGGATTGAATCTGAGAGATGGAGGCAAAGACGAGCTAGGACATTGCGGACGATGAGTGAAGAGCAGCAGAGATGTAGAGATCGACAATGGAGACGCAGAGATTGACGACAAGCAGCGGAGCAGGATCGGCAAAAGGTAGCAGAGATCATGAGACTGAGAGGAAAGAGTGAGAGTAAGAACTAAGAACTGAGAGTGAGAACAAACTTCAGACCTTTAAACCCATTTATATGGTGGTCGGGTCGGCTGGCTCAGGTATTGGAGGAAGTGACCCACACCCAATCCGCCAGAATCGGTTTTGAAAAGTGAGGACCCGTCGCCGACCGCCGTTGTAGTCGGATCGGACGGCGGAAGTTCGGGTCTGGTCGGTTCGACCGGGTGGGTCGGGTGTGTGGGTTGTCTGGACAGCCCTAGTTCTCAGTCCTCTCGAGATGTTCAAATTGACACAGATATAATTCTCAGTTGCCTCCAGATCTTCAAATTGAGCTAGATATAGTTCTCAGTCACCTCTAAATCTTTAAGATTAAGCCGGATATAGTTCTCAGTCTCCTCCGGATCTTTAGGTTGAGAAGGATATATTTTTTAGTTACCTCCAAATCATCAGATTAAGCTAGATATAGCTCTCAGTTGATTCCAGATTTTTAGATAGAGCCGGATATAGTTCTCAGTTGCCTCTAGACTTTTAGATTGAGATGGATATAATTCTTAGTTACCTCCAAACTTTCAAATTGAGCTGGATATAGTTCACAGTCGCCTCCAAATGTTAAGATTGAGCCTGATATAGTTCTCATTCATATCAAGAATTTCTGATTAAACCAAATATAGTACGCAGTTGTCTCTATATCTTCAAATTGAGCCGAATATAGCTCTCTTTCGTCTCTTGATTTTCTGATTAAGTCGGATATAGTTCTTAGATGTCTCTAGATTTTCATATTGTGCTAGATGTAGTTCTCAATCGCCTCCAAATTTTCAAATTAAGCCATGTATAGTTCTCAATCGCCCTCAGATCTTCTAATTAAGTCAAATATAGTTCTCAGTCTCCTCCAAATTTTCAGACTGAGCCATATATAATTCTCAGACCTTTTCAGATCTTTAGATTGAGCCGGATATAGTTCCCAATCGCCTCTAAATTTTTAGATTAAACCGAATATTGTTCTCAATATCCTATAGACCTCTAGAGTGAGCTGGATATAGTACTCTGTCACCCCCAAATCTTCTACTTGAGCTAGATATAGTTCTTAGTCATCTCAAAATTTGTATATTGAGCTGAAAATAGTTCTCAATCACCACCAAATCTTCAGATTAACCTGGATATGGTTCTTATTCGCCCCCAAATCTTCAGAATGAGCCAGATATAGTTTTCAGTCGCCTACACATCTTTAAGATTAAGTCGGATATATTTCTCAATCGCCTCTAGAGCTTTAGATTAACCTAGATAATGTTCTTAATCGCCTCCAAATCTTCAGATTGAGTCGGATATAATTCTCAATCGTCCCCAGATTTTTAGATTGAGCTGGCTATAGTTCTCAGTCGACTCCAAATTTTTAAATTAAGTCGGATATAGTTCTCAATCGCCTACTGATTTTCAAATTAAGCCAGATATAGTTCTCAGTCGCCTTTAAATGTTCAAATTAAGCCGTATATAGCTCGCAATCCCCTCCAGATTTTCACATTCAATCGAATATAGTACTCAGTCGCTACCAAATCTTCATATTGAGCTGAGTATAGCTCTCAGTCACTCCGAATCTTCTATTTGATGCAGATATAGTTCTCAGTCCTCTCAAGATGTTCAAATCGGCCCAAATATAATTCTAACTCCCCTCCACATTGTGATGCCCCAATTTGAATTTGATTGATTAATTGTGTGATGTGTGTGGGTGTGTGATGAGTCCCACATCGGGTATTTACTGGGTAGATCTGGGCTTTATTAACAACTACAAGGAGCCTCAATAGTGACTAGTCCTTTTGAGGTATAGCGCAGATGTGGCTAGCGCTTTTCCTTGGGTCGTTACATATGGTATCAGAGCCGACCCGGTAACCCCGTGTGGGCTCGGAGACACTACCCCACAAAGTGGGCCCTAACGAGGACGTTAGGGATTTAAGTGGGGGAGATTGTGATGCCCCAATTTGAATTTGATTGATTAATTGTGTGATGTGTGTGGGTGTGTGATGAGTCCCACATCGGGTATTTACTGGGTAGATCTGGGCTTTATTAACAACTACAAGGAGCCTCAATAGTGACTAATCCTTTTGAGGTATAGCGCAGATGTGGCTAGCGCTTTTCCTTGGGTCGTTACACACATCTTCTAATTGAGCTGGATATAGTTCTTAGTCACCTTCAGATCTTTAGATTGAGCCGGATATAGTTATCAATCGCCTCCAGATCTTCAAATTGAGCCGAATATAGTTCTCAGTCGCCTCTAGATCTTTAAGATTGAGCCGGATATTGTTCTCAGTCTCCTCCAGATCTTTCGATTGAGAGGGATATAGTTGTTAGTCACCTTCAAATCTTCAAATTAAGCTGGCTATAGTTCTCAGTTGTCTTTAGATTTTCCAATAGAGCCGGATATAATTCTCAGTCGCCTCTAGACTTTTAGATTGAGACGGATATAGTTCTCAATCACCTCCAAATTTTCAAGTTGACCCGAACATAGTTCCTAGTCTTGTCCAAATGTTAAGATTATACCGGATATAGTTCTTTTTGTCTGCAGTTCTTCACATTGAGCTGGAAATATTTCTCATTCGTATCCAAAATTTCATATTAGGCCTAATATAGTCCTTAGTTGTCTCTATAGCTTTAGATTGAGCCGAATATAGATCTCTTTCGCCTATAGATTTTTAGATTAAGACTGATATAGTTCTCAGACGTCTCGAGATCTTCATATTGTGCCAGATGTAGTTCTCAACCTCCTCCAGATTTTCAAATAGAAGTCGTATATAATTCTCAGTTGCCTCCAGATCTTCTAATTAAGTCGGAAATGGTTCTTAGTCTTCTCCAAATTTTCAACCTGAGACGGATATAATTTTTAGTCCACTCCAGAAGTTTTAATTGAGCCGGATATAGTACTTAATCGCCTCGAAATTTTCAGATTGAGTCAGATATAGTTCTCAATCACCTCCAGATTTTCATACTGAGCCGAATAATATTCCCAGTCGCCTTCAGATCTTTCGATTGAGCCGAATGTAGTACTCAGTTGCCTCCAGATTGTTAGATTAAGTCAAATAGTTCTCAGACGCCTTCGAATTTTCAAATTAAGCGGAATTTTGTTCTCAGACGCCTTCAGATCTTTAGATTGAGCCAGATATAGTTATCAATCTCCTTCAGACCTTCAGATTTACCTGAATATGGTTCTCAGTCGCCTCTAGATCTTCAGATTAAGCCGGATAAAGTTCTCAATTACCTCCAGATTTTTATGTTTGTGCCAGATATAGTTCTCAGTCATCCAGATCTTCAAATTGACCGGGATGTAGTTCTTAGTCGCCTCAAAATCTTCAGATTGAGCCAGATATAGTTCTCAGCGTCTCCAGATATTCAGATAGGGCCTAATATAGTTCTCAGTCGCCTCCAGATTTTTTAACTGAGACGAATATAGTTCTCGATCTGCTCCAAATTTTCAAATTGAGCCGAATATGGTTCTTAGTCATCTCCAGGCCTTCAGATTGAGTTGGATATAGTTCTCTGTCGCCTCTTGATTTCTAGATTGAGCCAAATATAATCCTCAGTCAACTCTAGATCTTTAAGATCGTGCCGGATATAGTTCTCAGTCACCTCCAGATATTCAAATCGAGCTGGATATGGTTTTCAGTCGCCTCCAAATCATCAAATTGAGCCAGATATAGTTCTTAGTCGCCTCTAGGCCTACAGATTAAGCAGGATATAGTTCATAGTCGTCTCCAAATTTTCAGATTAAGCTGAATATTGTTCTTAGTCGCCTCCAAATTTTTAAATTGAGATGGATATAGTTTTATGTCGCCTCCAAATTTTCAAATTAAGCCGGATATAGTTCTCAGTCGCCTCTAAATGTTCAGATTTAGGTGGATATTGTTCGTAGTCGCCTCCAAATCTTTAAATTGAGTCGGATATAATTCTCAGTCAGCACTAGAAGTTCTGATTAAGCCGGATATAGTTCTTAGTCGTCTCTAGATTTTCATATTAAGCCAGATTTAGTTATCAGTCACCTCCATATTTTTTGATTAAGACGGATATAGTTTTTAGTCGCCTCTAAATTTTCAAATTGAGCCAGATATACTTTTCAATCGCCCTAAATATTCAGATTGAACCGGATATAGTTGTCAGTCGACTCCAAATCTTCTAATGGAGCCGGATATTGTTCTTAGTCCGCTCCACATGTTCAGATTTAGCCGGATATAGTACTCAATCACCACCAGATTTTTAGATTGAGCTGGATATAGTTCTCAGTCGCCTCTCAATTTTCAGATTGAGCCGAATATTGTTCTCAGTCGTCTTCAGATCTTTAGATTTAGCCAAATATAGTACTCAGTCACCTCCAGATTTTCAGATTAAGCTGGATACAATTCTCAATCGCCTCTAAATCTTCAAATTGAGCCAGATATAGTACTCAGTCGCCTTAAGATTTTCGGATTGAGCTGGATATAGTTCTCAATTGCCACTAGAACTTCAGATTATGCCCGATATTGTTCTCAGTCGCCTTCAAATCTTCAAATTTAGCCGTATATAGTTCTTTGTCGCTCTAAATTTTTAGATTAGGCCGAATGTAGATCTCAGTCGCCTCCAGACCATCAGATTGAGTCGGATATAATACTCTGTCACCCCCACATTTCTTCTTCAGCCAGATATAGTTCTCAATCAGCTCCAGATGTTTTGATTGAGCCGGATATAGTTCTCAGTTGCATCCTGATCTTCAAATTGAGTCAAATATAGTTCACAGTTGCCTTCAAACCTTCTGATTGATCCGAATATAGTTCTCAGTCATGTCCATATTTTCAAATTGTGCCGGATTAAGTTCTTAGTGCCTCTAAATCTTCAGCCTAAACCAAGTATAGTTCTCAATCCCCTCCGGGTCTTCGCATTAGGCCAGATATAGTTCTTAGTCAACTCCAAATTTTAAAATTGAGCTGGACATAGTTCACAGTTGCCTCTAGAACTTAAGATTGAGATTAATATAGTTCGCAATCGTGTTTAGATCTTCAAATTGAGCCTAATATAGTTCTTATTCGCTTCCAAATTTTCATATTAAGCCGAAAATATTGTTCTCAATCGCCTCCAAATCTTCAAACTGAGCCAGATATAGTTCTCAATCGTCTCCAAATTTTCAGATTAAGCTGGGTATAATTCTTTGTCGACTCCAAAATTTTAGATTAAGCCGGATATAGTTCTCAGTCCCCTTTAGATTTTCAAATTAAGCCGAATATAGTTCTCAGGTTCCTCCAAATGTTCAGATTGAGCTATATTTAGTTCGCAATCGCATCTAGATTTTCACATTGAATCGGATATAGTTCTCAGTCGTCACCAAATCTTCAGATTGAGCCAAATATAATCTCAATCGCCTCTAAATCTTCTATTTGGTGCGTATATAGTTCTCAGTCCTCTCCAAATGTTCAAATTGACCCAGATATAATTCTCAGTCGCCTCTAGATCTTTAAGATTGAGCCAAATATAGTTCTCAGTCGCTTCCAGATCTTCAAATTGAGATGAATATAGTTCTCAGTCGCCTCTAAATCTTTAAGATTGGGAAGGATATAGTTCTCAGTGACCTCCAGATCTTCAGATTGAGAGGAATATAGTTGTTAGTCGCCTCCAAATCTTCAGATTAAGCTGGATATAGTTCTCAGTTGTCTCCAAATTTTCAGATAGAGCTGGATATAGTTCTCAGTCGCCTCCAGATTTTTAGATTGAGATGAATATAGTTCTCAGTCGGCTCTAAATTTTCAAATTGAGCTGGATATAGTTCTCAGTCGCCTCTAAATATTAAGATTGAGCCGAATATAGTTCTTATTGTCTGCAGGTCTTCAAATTGAGCTGCATATATTTCTCATTCGTATCCAAAATTTCAAATTAAGCAGGATATGGTTCTCAGTCGCCTCTATATCTTCATATTGAGCCGAATATAGTTCTCTTTCGTCTCCAGATTTTCAGATTGAGCCAGATGTAGTTCTCAGACGTCTCCAGATATTCATATTATGCCGGATGAAGTTCTTAATTACCTCCCGATTTTCAAATTGAACCGTATATAGTTCTAAGTTTCCTTAAGATCTTCTGATTGAGAGGGATATAGTTCTTAGTCTTCTCCAAATTTTCAGACTGAGTCAGATATTGTTCTTAGATGCCTTCAGATCTTCAAAGTGGGAGCCCTGAAATATCCATAGTGAACAAAGTCATAATAATCTGTCACTTTGTAGACAGCTATTTTATCCCTTAGTACCCAGTTTAATCTTTTAGTTATTCGCATTTATTGAAATCTAATTTCAATAAATATAAGCTTTAGTAACTCCTTACTAAAGTGGGGACCCTGAATAACCATTTTCCATTAAACTTATCTCAAGGGGATATTTCGTGTCTCTATAAAAAGAGATTATGGATTCCGTCATGAGAATATCTGTTCTCTCAACACTACGTATGGTTATTTAACATACTGAGGTTTTGACCGTGCATATTAAATCTCACTCCTAATATATCAAAGTAACCTACATTTCATGATTGGGTTCACTACCCTCTCAGGATTAAGAGTCTAAGAAATTAGAAGTCGTGAGATTAATTATTCAAGTGATTGTTGTTGATTGAATAATTAATCTCACAGCGGTATAATTCAATATGTCTTAACTCTTAAGACACATCAACACATCAACTAGAAGTCTCCACTTCCATAATCAAGACAAACCATCTTAGTTGATGTGTTATAGTCTTCGCAGATGAAACGCCCAATTTCATCATCGACTACGAACTATATTTTGAGTTTACAAGGAACTTGTGATTTATATCTTTTGTGACAAAATCATATAAACCATATACAATGCATCTCAAGAACTATGATAATGTCCCATTAGTTCATAAATAGTCCCATATAATTAAACAACTTAATTATTTATAACATGCCAATAAATTGGATTTTAGGGCATAAACCCCAACACTCATTCGTCTCTAGATTTTTAGATTGCTCCAGGTATAGTTTTTAGTCAACTGCAGATTTTTAGATTCAACGGGATATAATTCTTAGTCGCCTCTAAATTTTCAAATTAAGCCAGATATAGTTCTATGTCGCCTACAAATGTTCAAATTGAGCTGTACAAGTTCACAATAGCCTCCAGATTTTCAAATTTAGCCGGATATAGTTCGCAGTCGCCACCAAATCTTCTGATTGAGCCGAATATAGTACTCAGTCGCCTCTAGATTTTCAGATTAAGATAGATATAGTTCTCAGTCGCCTTCAAATTTTTAGATTGAGCCGAATATTGTTCTCAGTTGCCTTCAGATCTTTAGATTGAGCCGGATATAGTTCTCACTCGCCTCCAGACCTTCAGATTTAGCCTGATATAGTTCTCAATCGTCTCCAGATTTTCAAATTGAGCCAAGTATAGTTCTCAGTCGACTACAAATTTTTAGATTCTGTGGGATATAGTTCTTAGTTGCCTCCAGATCTACAGAATGAGCTGGAAATAGTTCTCAACCGCCTTCAGATCTTTTAGATTGAGCTGGATATAGTTCTCAGTCGCATCCAAATCTTCAGATTAAGCGGGATATAGTTGTCAGTCGCCTCTAAATCTTCAGATTGAGCCAGATATAGCTCTTAGTTGCCTCTAGAGTTTTAGATTAAGCTGGATATAATTCTCAGTTACCTCTAGAACTTCAGATTAAGCTGGATATAGTTCTCAGTCTCCTTCAGATCTTCATATTAAGCAGAATATAGTTCTCAATCTCCTCCAAATCTTCTAATTAAGTTGGATATAGTTCTCTGTCGGCTCCAGATGTCTAATTGAGCTAGATATAGTACTCAGTCACCTCCAGATTTTCAGACGAAGTCGGATATAGTTCCCAATTTGGTGTTCCGGTAACTTTTCTTAATACCAAATTTTCTAGGATGATTTCTTAGACTTTCACGTTCTTGTTGTTACCTCGGCTAATCATTTGTTGATACCCAGCCAGTTTGACCATGGCGATCTCCCTATTTTCTTCTATCAAGTCTAAGTTTTTAAACATTGCCAGATTAGTAATCTTCTGACTAAAAAGATCGTTTTATACAGTTTTCATTCCTACCTCGGTAGGTATAACTTCCTTGGATCCATAGGTCATGGAAAAATGCATTTTTGGATCTTTTTGGGGTTGTTTGATATGCCCATAGTATGTTAGGAAACTCTTATGCCCATATGGGTGCAAGCGCCTACGATGAGTGGTTTCCTCGTGAGAAGTATGCCTCAACCTAGAGTGGACTGGGTAGAAGGTGTAAATGGAGTCATCACCTAGATTAGGTCTAAGAACCATAAATATAGTGCTCATGTGGAAGGACTAATCCTTACCAGAACATGTGTTCGAAGTTTAGGTATAGGGATGGGAAAGTGTTAGGCACCAACCCCACCCAACCCATAGGTCAGCCTCCACTCATTGTGTTCTAAATCCTAGTCTTATCAAAGGGTTTTCTAATAGGTCATTCCAAACTCACACACATACTGACATGCATCTAAATACACTACATGACAATATCATCCCCAAACCCTAGCATTCATCTATCATGGCATTTAATCATATTGATCATTGGCATCAAGAATATCAGAAGTATGAACATCATTATATATCATTAAACAGTGAATCAAACATGGCATCAAAGTACCAACCAAGCATGTTCATCCTATTCATTAATCTATCCATGTTAAACAACCAAATCAAATGCATGTACACGTGATGATGCATAACTTACCTCACTCCATCACAACACCTATACCTTAATGCGTGTCCATATTCATATGCATGTTCATAGTGTTTATCCAATCATAACCCCTAATCATGTAATCCAAACGAAAGGTATTTAAAACATATTATGCTACTGACCTAGAACTTAAACATGTGGAAAATGAACTAAATAGAGACTAAATGCTAATACCAGATTTTGTCCGCCCTCAATTTGCGTGCCAGACCCCGAAAAATTTAAAAATATTATTTTACCCAAATGGGGCCTCGAGAATATCCAGAATGACATGGCGTAACCCGTTTGGACATCAAAGCACCCGAAGTGCCTCTTTCAGCTAAAATGACCAAAGTGCCCCTAGTTAACCCTAGGCTTGACCGAAGGTCAAACGAGGTCAAAACCCTTACAAACCAACATTTTCCATAGTTTTACATCAAACTCAAGCTTCTAAAAAAATTTTAACAACTTTGACCAAGTTTGACCCGAAGTCAATCTTGGGTGGACCCAAAAACCCTAATTTTGATCTGGCTGTCAGAACAAGTTGAAACCAATGTCATTGTGAAGATTATCAAATTCTCATTCCAACGACTATTCATGGGTCGAAATCGAAGTTAGAATGGTCGAGATATCACGAAAACTGGGATAACGCACCGATCGATACACCACTAACTTCCGGGAGCCATAACTTTTGATTCGACCATTGGATTTTCAAGTTCCATACCTTTTCAAAAATAGGAAGTCACTTTCCAATGGTGTCAAGATCAACCCGATCAAGGACCGTTTGAAGGTGGCGGCCCTTGAAGGGCTGCCAGAGACCCTACAAAGGCTGCCGCCTCGAAATTTATGCCGAGGCTATAAAAAGCCCTAAACACCCTTTAGACCAGAGGAAACCATTTTTTGCTAAGTTTTGCTCTCTGCCTGGTTTTTCTACACGTTTTTCCCCTCTTCCAAACACAACAAACACACAAAAAACACATCAAAGTTTCTTGATTCTTCTCTCTTCACCAAAAACACAATGTATTGTTCTTATACCCAATCTTCTTTTCCTTGGTTCTTCACTTTGGATTTGGGGTTTAAGGGTGTGGATGTAGTTTTTTTTTTTTAGTTACCGTTTACACCCCTAACCTTCTAAATCTTTTTTCTAGCTTTTTATCCTTTCTTTTTGTTTGAATAACATGATTTATTGCTTTCTTTAGCATGTTTCTTGCTTTATTTGTGTTTCTAGCTTAAATCTCTTTAGTTTTATACCTTATGCCATGTTTCGTGCTTAGATCTACATCCTTACATGCATATATATTTAGATCTACATGCTTTAGGCTTTATGCCATGTTTTCCTATGTTTTGTGCCTCTTTTGTTCAAGGTTGATGTTAGGGTTATGTGCTCACATGCTTGTATGATGTTGTTGGCTATGCCTTGCTTGGATCTATGTGTTTTATGTGTTTATTTCCATGCTATATGGTTAGATCCTTGTTTTCACATGCTTATATGATTGGATTCATGTTCTTCCACGTTTATATGCTAGGCTTCTACATGTTTACATGCATGTTTCTATGCCTATATGTCTAGATCTATGTTTTCACATGCCTATGTGCTTGGATCTATGTTCCCTACATGCTTTGTGCTATCTCCCATGTGTTCGTGCACTCCATGCCATGTTTGTGTGCCTAGTCCTAAGCTTTGTTTGTCATGCCATGTGCTATTGTAGCCCTTTTGTCGCTTTGTTTTTTTTTTTTTTTTTCTTATGTTTTGGCCTATTGATTTAGACCCGATCTAGACCTTATGGTCTTTGTCACTGTTTGTACACCTTGGCCCACATAAAGGGTTTGGATCTTCCTTATTTGCATGTCTATGCTTGCTTGCTTCTATGCTTTATGCTTGTGATAGCCTCTCTATTCTAGGCTTAGCCACACTTGATGCCCTTAGTGGGTTTGTGGTTGTGTGATTATGTCCGATGCCCATGAGGCCTTGTTTGGATGTAACCATTTGGGATGCATCGCCATGATGCCAGATGTAACCATTTGGGATGCGATGATACGCTTACCATGCTTGTTCGTGCCATCTATTGGCTTTCTATGCATCTTTACACGCTTGCTTACATGTTCATGCATGAGTCTTGCTTGCTAGTGTGTCGTCCATACTTCAACACAATGAAGTTATAGACATTTGATCTAAACCTACATTTGTCCCTCGTGAACACCACCTTCTGTTCATTTTCTTGCTTGTTTGTCTTCTTGCTCATTTGCTTACTTTCTTGCTTCTTTGCTTGCCATGCCTATCATGCTTGTTCACTTTATGCCTTTTCATATGCTCTTTGCATCTTTTCCTTCAATTGCTTGTCTGTTGGTTTCTTTTCTTTGCCTTTGCATGTACACACATGGTGCAAGGACGTATGGAGTTAGGGCATAGTTTCCCAGGTGAAAGCAAAAAAGGCACAGATGCAAGCATGTAGATATAAGCCAAGTGGCAATTTTTAGTAGTTTTAGGAGTTTAGCCTTTCCCTTTTGGTTTTTTACACTTAAAAACCCCTTCCTTCCTCATCACTTTCTCTCTTAGATGGGTTGTATTAGGTATATCAGGCTGTGTACCATTTGTCCTCATCTCTAGAGCATGGAGACCCTTGTTTACTTTCTTGTACCTATATTTTGGACCATGCTCTAAGGATGTAGGCATTTACTTTCCTACTATGTATGCTTGCATTGTGCATGATGTATGTATATATATACATGCTCCCCCCTTCCGGTGTGATTGTCACTGTCCATGTCACCTAAGGCAAAGTGATACCTAATTTCCACCACGAAAGTAAGGTGACGTGTCGCCAGATTTTTGCCGTGGAAATCTAGTACTTTGTCGAATGCCTTAGGAAAGCATAGATTAGGACTACACCCATTCAAAAGCTAAATCTCAAAGCCCCCCCGCATGCTAAGCCCCGAAAGCCAATGCCAAAACCATGTTTTATTGCCAATCTCTTAAAATTAAGGTTTTATCAAAACAAAGGACTGTCCTTGGACAGGCGTTGTAGGGTACCTAACACCTTCCCCACACGTAACCAAACTTCCAGACCTAAGAATCAAGTTTTTTTTCCATCCATATTAGATTAGGAAAAACGTCCTTTTTCTTAACCTAGGATTGGTAATAAAATCAACTAGAAATAGGTGACCAATCACACCTTAGAAAAACCCAATGATTAGTGGCGACTCCACTTACCTTTGGTAATCTCTTAAAATTTGGCCCAAAATCCTGCCATAATGCCAAAGGTAGACCTACCTTCCTCCACCAAGAGAGAGAGCACCGGAAGCCAAACCATGCCACACACTACACACATGCACACACGCAATTACCATCGAGAGGGGCCTCCAACGAGCCCCCGCGCGGACACGAGATCGTCACCACGGCGAGTGGTCAAACGAAGGCCCGCGACGATGGCGGTGCTTTTCCGCTGCCCCATTTCAATCGAGGCCGGGCATTGACACTAAACATGCACTTAAATTAAATAAAACATAAAGAAAATAATTTTAGGTTTCTGGGCTTGAGCCTGCATACTCAGGATCAAGATGGTGTACACATACACGAGCATGCATACGCAAGCTTGCCCAAAAGCCAGCGAGCAAACACCAATCAAAACCTAATCTAAACAACCTAGCATGCTTTCTAATCAATCAAACAACAAACCTAAGCTACACAGAGAGTTAATAAAACAAAAAGACAGATAAAACAAACAAATAAAAAAGGTTATAGCAAGAACAAGTACCTCAAACAAGAAGTTTTTCGAGCTTGATTTTGACCGTTTCCCTTCTATACACCACATTTTGTACCCCTAACGACTCGAGCCCCCGTTCCCTATGTTAGAATTCTAAAGCCCAAGGTTGGTTTAGGACCTAATCAGATTGAAATTGACTTGAGAAAAGTGTTTTTAGAAAAATGTAACTCTTTTATGAACTATATAAACTATTTTTGGAAAAGAAAGGCCACGAAAACCCTAGGGCATGCATATGCATACACGAGTATGCGCACGCATGCTCAAGCTCTATGTACGTGCACATGTTCATGCATGCGTACGCATACATAGGCATGCGTGCACATGCTAGGGGTCCATAAACTATGAAAGACAAGTTTTTATGTATTTAAGTTTGGTTTTGGAATGAATCCCACGTCGTCTAGAAGCCATTCTAAACCCCTATTTTCTGACAATAAAAAGCCAAACATGGTACCTTTTCAAAATAAACATAAAATCCTAAAGGAAAACACAAGATTCACAAGAAATAGTGAATCAAAAAGGGAGTTTTCCACAAAACATACTCAAGTCAATATTTTTCCGATTAAGGCCTTTTTCTAGCCTTGATCTTTGAGTTTCAAGTTGACTAATCATTTCTTTATTTGATTGTGAATAGATTGACTAAGAGGAACGGTCAAAATCAAGCTAAAGAGCTTTGTGTTTTGAGGTATAATATTCTAATTGCTTTCCTTTTTCTTTTCTTTGTTTTGATCTTCATTTCCTCATTTTTCTTATTTGTTTATGTTATAATATGCCTGCTTAGTTTAAGTTTTCTTTGTTTTATTGTTTTGAGCATGCTAGGTTACTAGATTTAAGGTTTCTATTCTGCTATGTTCTTATGTTTCTAGGTTAAGGCTTGGGGCATGTATGCATGTGCATGCAAAAAGCATGTGCATGCAAAAAGCATGTGCATGCAAAAAGCATGTGCACGCATACTTGAAGTATGTGTACGTATACAACTGGGCTATGTACGCAGGCCCTATGTATGCGCACGCATACTTATGCCCAGAAACCCTAATCTGAACCTTTTTACTTCTATTTCTTTATTTTACTTATATAATATGCCTCTACCTTGTCTTGTTTTATGCTTATGAATCTCTGCCTCCATGTTTATTTGCTCTATTTATTCTTTACACTTTAGTTTAGGGTTTTAATCTTTTTTCTTTTCTTTTTTTTTTTTGTCATGAACATGCATATAACACGATCGTGTATTGATGCATAGGTGCTATGGTGCAATAAGGTAAGTGAGGTAAGTCATGCATTCACATGAACATACATTTGTTTGTGAACGTGATCTTGTTTTGTCTTGATGAATATGACGTGAGTTTTAATGAACATGATATGCATGTTTATGTGCCATGCCTTGGATATGATAATATGCTTATTTGATTGTTGCTATGTCTATGTTTCTACCTTGGATATGATATGATGAGGTGCATGATAGATGTATGCTAGGTTTTGGGATGATATGATGTCATATTGTTTGCTAGATGTATGCTAGTGTGTGTGTAAGTCTAGAATGCAAGTATTGAATATGCCTTTAATAAGATTAAGACGTAAGACACAATGAGTGGAAGTCGACCCACGGGTCAGGTGGGGTTGGGTGCCTAACACCTTCCCATCCTCATACCTAAACTTCGGACACGTGCTCTAGTAGTAGATCAGTCCTTCCATGAAGGGCGCTATATTTATGGTTCCTAGACCTAATCTAGGTGGCGACTCCATTTTTCTTCTCTGTCTCGGTCCATTCGACCGAGGCATATTCCCTCTATTGTGCCTATACCCCTCAATTAATCTACAAAAAAAAAAAAAAATACCCAAAGGGTTAATGATTAACTAGGAGGCTTTGGACTAAAATAAGTCCTAGCCAAGAAACTTTAGTTTAGGATACTTTTCAAAGTAAAAAGCTTCTCTTGAATCACTATGTTGGAGTAGATTATGTGTTTTGGGGAAAATGTTCGCAGGGCCTTTTTATAGTGTTTAAAAAGAAGGGGCGGAGGCAATTCCAAGCGATGTAGGATTGCCTCTGTTGAGATTTTTATAAAAACTTGTCTTACAGAGAATTTTGGAACCCTAGCTGCGTACACAGGCTCATTGCTACATACGCATGGGTTAAGCCCCCAAAGTAATCCCCCATTTAACTATCCGTCTAGAGAAATCAGCTCTTCTCAAGAGTGCTTGCAATGGGTGTTCAGTTAAAACCGTGAAAATAGTAAGGTAACTTTTGGGTAGCATGTATCAAGGCCAAAACAACCTTTTCTAAAGGAAGATATCTAACCTCGACTTCTAAGAGTGTCTTGTTGATGTAATATACTGGCTTTTAGGTATCTCCTTCCAATTTGATCAAAACTACATTGACTGCATGATCAGATACCGCAAGATACATATATAATTTTTCTCCTTTCTCAGTTTGTGAGAGTATTAGGACTTTCGCCAAGTACTTTTTCAACCAAAAAAAATGCTTCCTCACACTCTGAGGTCTACTTATAATCTTTCCACTTTTTAAGAGCTGAAAGAAAGGTTTGCATCACTCAGCCAACCTTTAAGATAAAATGATTAAGAGCTGCAGCCATCTTGGTATGCATCTATACTTCCTTGGGATTCCTCGGTGGTTACAATCGTTGTATTATCATGATCTGATCAGGATTCACTTCTATCCCTCGATAAGTAATCATGTACCCAAGGAATTTTCATGACTCCATTCCAAAAGCACATTTTGAGGGGTTTAACCTAAGATGATGCTTCCTCAAGAACCTGAATACCTCGGCTAAATCCTCCAAGTGCCCCTTAGTCTACCTGCTTTTAATTACCATGTCATTTATGTATGCTTCCATGTTTCTTCTGAGCTAATCTCTAAACATCTTTGTGACCATTCTCTAGTAGGTCAACCCTACATTCTTTAACCCAAAAGGCATCACTTTGTAATGGTAATTCCCTTCAGGAGAAATGAATGAGGTTTTCTCCTAATCCTTAGGAGCCAAGGCAATCTACTGATATCCCTAAAACGCGTCTAGGAAACCCATCCTCAGATAACCGAATATGGCATCAATCGATTGGTCTATCTTTGGAACAAGCTTTGTTCAAGTCTGTGAAGTCAATGAAGACTCTTAATTTCCCTAGTTTCTTTTTCACCACCATCATATTGACCAACCAATCAAGATAAAAGACCTTTTTGATAGCCATAACTTTTTTCAACTTGTCAACTGCTACTTTTACTGCCTCGATATAAATACTAGAAAATGTCTGAGGTTTCTGCTTCTTGGGAGTATAGTCAGGATTTACATCCAACCAATGGAAAATAAAATCTAGATCCACTCTAGGCACATCGTAGGGACTCCAGGAAAATATATCCAAATTCTAAACTAAAAATAGGAGCATTTTCTACTTTATCATGTAATGAAAGGCCTTGACCAACCTATAAATATTTATCCATCTCTATGTCAATATAGACCTTCACAAGACCTTCACATTGATCGATTGGTGCTGATGATGTCTTGGATGAATCTTAGGCCCTAGGCTGTGGTTGCTATAATTTTTGAGATGAGCCAGCTATGTCTCCTAGAATTTGGCTCTTTTGGGCTATAGCGGCATTGCAACAATGCCTAATTGCTACTTGATCTCCCTTAATCTCTACTATCCCCTTATCCATGGGGAACTTCATTTTTAGATGTAAGGATGAGGGGACTACTCCCATGGTGTAAAGCCAAGGTCGAGCCAGAATTGCTATACAGGGGGAATAGGCATGTACCACTATGAAATCTACTAATACCTCTATTTCCCCTACAACAACGGGGAGCCTGATTTGTCCTGCTAACACCACCACATTTCCATCAAATCCCACCAAAGGGACATCATATTTGCTTAAGTCCTTGGGAGTTAGCCCCAATCCTCGGTACAGATCAAGGTACATGATCTTAGCCCCATTTCCTTGAACAAACATAACTCTCTTGACATCAAAGCCAGCTATGCATAGAGTGATCACTAAGGAATCATGATGTGGCTGAATTGTCCCTTCCTTTTCCAGATTAGTGAAGCCTAGCATCCATCCCTACTTATAATTTTTACTTTTAAACACCCCTTTACTGGATCCTAGCCCCACTTAAGGTGTTACAACCATCACTCTTGAATCCTTTGAAAGGTCATAAGTCCCCGCTGCGTGGATTACCTCTATTAATCCGAGGGGCGAATGGTTATTCCGCGGCTGCTCGAAACCTGCAAATTAGAGCAGAGAGCCTAATTCAGCATCAAGAATTCCTTTAGATGCCCTATCTTTACTAAATGACTCGGGTGGTCTCACAAGACCCTACATTCCTTGGTCATGTGTCCCTGCCCCTGATGATAAGAGCATTGTAGGGTTTGGTTCCTTCGCGATGCATCCCCACTCATCTTACTTGGTCACCTGAAGTAAGTTCCATGCTTGATCTTCTCCAATATCAAATGATCTGGTTCTTTGAAGATTGAATTCACCACTTCTATCCTCGTTCTAGGGTTTGGGGGAAGAAGTCCCACCTTAGCCTTGGGTTTAAACACACCCCAAAAGATAAGGGAAAAGGAAGAAAAGCCAGTTTAGGGCCTTTCCCCTATTTCTTTTGGTTTATCTCACATTGGGTCCTTAGCTATTGAATAAATACATGTTTGTATCACATACAAAACATATACAGCGAAAAATTAACGGATCTACTTTATTCGCCATTGATAACATGCACTATGTAAATTTCAGAATATTGAATCAAGAGAGTGTACCTTGATGTAGTGAATTTCAAAACAAAGATCAGAAGTTCTTGGGAACACTTTTAATCTTCACTCCAATTCCACTAACGCCCAAGAAGTGTGGTCTCTCAATCAGTTATATGTGTTTGTTCAAGAGAGAACGAGAGAGTGTCCAACACTTACATATACACCATTTCATGTTCTTACAAAATTCTGTATGTTTCTCTCCTTATAAATGATTATCTAATTGGGCTAACCTTTTTGGGCCTTTCCAATTAGGCTCTAGTGTGTGGCTTGGAGTGGGACCAAAAGGGAAGAAATAAGACTCTAGCTCCAATGGGCCTTGGCCTTTTCTGTCAACTCTTGACAAGTCCAAAGTTACCATTAATTATATTCAATACCACTATATAAATATAATTGCACTCTAGGCCTTATTAATAAATTATATCCCAAGACTTTATTATACATGCACACATTCATAAAATATTCGTAGTAATACAAAGTCATAAATGTAGACTGCCGCTTTGTGAATTACTATATCTTAATCCTTGAGTACACGGTTTAATCCTTTAAAGTTATTCATCATATATTTATGAAATCCAATTTCATAAATATATACTTTAGTAATTTCTTAACTCTCTAAATAACTGAACCTATTAAACTTATCTTAAGGGAATATTTTGTATCTCCGTTAAGAGACTATGAATACCATCTTGAGAATATATATTCCATCAACACTAAATATGGCTGCCCAATATACTGAGATTTTAACTGTTACTTTAAATCTCACTCCTGATATATCAAAGCAACCTACACTTCATGATCAGGTCCATTATTCTCTCAAGATTAAGAGTTCATACAAATAGAAGTCGTGAGATTTATTATTCATTTGATAGTCATTAGGAGAATAATAAATCCCACAGCGGTCCAGTTCAATATGTCTTAACTTTAAAACATATCAACATATCAACTAGAAGTCTCCACTCCCATGATCAAGACAAATCATCTTAGTTGATATGTTATAGTCTATTGGGGTTTATACCCTAAAATTCAATTTATTGGCATGTCATAAATAATTAAATTGTTTAATTATATGAGACTATTTATAAATGAACAAATGGGACATTATCTTAGTCCATGAGATGCATAGTATGCGATTTATGTGAAAAGTCACAAAAGATATAAATTGCAAGTTCTTTGTAAACTCAAAATGTAGTTCATAGTCGGTGATGAAATTGGGCATTTCATCTGTGAAGACTATAACATATCAACTAAGATGATTTATCTTGATCATGGAAATGGAGATTTCTAGTTGGTATGTTAATATGTTTTAAGAGTTAAGACATATTGAACTGGACCGCTGTGAGATTTATTATTCTCCTAATGACTGTCAAATGAATAATAAATCTCACGACTTCTATTTACATCAACTCTAAATCCTGAGAGAATAATGGACCTGATCATGAGATGTAGGTTGCTTTGATATATCAAGAGTGAGATCTATAAGTTACGGTCAAAACCTCAATATGTTGGGCAGTCACATTTAGTGTTGATGGAACATATATTCTCAAGATGGAATTCATAATCTCTTAAGGGAGATATAAAATGTTCCTTTGAGATAAGTTTAATTGGATTGGTTATTCAGAGTGTTGGGTCCAACCACTTTAGTAAAGAGTTACTAAAGTATATATTTATAGAATTGGATTTCATAAATATATGATGAATAACATTAAGAATTAAACTGAGTACTCAAGGATTAAGATGTAGTAATCTTCAAAGTGGTAGTTTATATTCATGACTTTGTATTACTACGAATATTTTAATGAAGGGGTTGCATGTATAATAAAGTCTTAGGATATAATTTATTAATAAGGCCTAGAGTACAATTATATTTATATAGTTGTATTGAATATAATTAATGGTAACTTTGGATTTGTCAAGAGTTGACAGAAAAGCCCAAGGCTCATTAGAGCTAGAGTCTTATTTGTTCCCTTTTGGTCCCACTCCAAGCCACACACTAGAGCCCAATTGGAATGACCCAAAAGGCTAGCCCAATTAGATAATTAGTTATATATAAGAAGAGAAACATACAAAATTTCATTAAGTTCTTTTGATATGTGCTTTTTCATATGAGTCTTTTCATAAGTGTTTTTCATTAAGATTACACAAGGAATAAAATGGTTTGTATATGAGTATTGGACACTCCCTTGTTCTCTCCTTGGAAACTGATTGAGAGACCACACATCTTGGACATTAAGTGGAACTGGAGTGAAGATTAAAAATCTTCCCAAAAACTTTTGATCTTTAGTTTTGAATTTACTGCACCAAGGTACGCTTTCTTGTTCTTAAATTTTGAAACTTTCATAGTGCATGTTATCAATTGCGAATGAAGTAGATTCATTAATTTTCCGCTGCATATGTTTTGTATGTGATACGAACACCTATTTTCCCAACATAGTCTTCGTAGATAAAATGTCCAATTTCATCACCGACTACGAACTAAAATTCTGAGTTTTCAAAGAACTTGTGACTTATATCTTCTGTGTCTAAATCACATAAAGCACATACTATGCATCTCACGGACTATATAATAATGTTCAAATATTCATGTTACCATTATTTTAGATAATAATAAAACAACTTTATTAATCACAATGTTAAGTCATACATAATGTCATACATAACATCATACATAGCATAGTACAATAGGATTTAAGGGTACTAATCCTAACAATCTCCCACTTGCCCTAAAGACTATTGTGCACTAATCTAACTCTCATTTTCTCCAAATGTGACTCGAAAGTCTTTTGAGGCAAGGCTTTGGTAAAGGGATTTGGTAGATTATTTTCACTTTCAATCTTTGCTACTACTACATCTCCACGAGCAATAATATCTCGAATGATATGGTACTTTCTCTTAATGTATTTTTCTTTCTCATGATTCCTTAGATCTTTGGATTATGCAACCACTCCACTATTATCGCAAAACAATGTGATGGAAACTTGCTCCATTCTCACAGCACCAAGATCAGAAAGGAATTTCTTGAGCCAAACAGCTTCCTTTGCCGCCTCACAAGCAGCAACATATTCAGCTTCCATGGTGGAGTCTGCAATACAAGATTGCTTAACACTCCTCCAACTTATAGCTCCACCTCTTAAGGTGAACACACAACCTGAAGTGAACTTTCTAAAATCTAGATCTGATTGAAAATCTGAATCTGTATAGCCAATGGGAATCAAATCCTCACATCGGTAAACAAGCATATAATCTCTTGTTCTCCGTAGATACTTGAGAATTTGCTTTATAGCTTGCCAATGTTTTGGTCTTAGATTTGATTGATATCAACTGACCATGCCAACTGAATAACAGATATCTAGTCTAGTAGGAAGCATGGCATACATAAGACTTCCTACTGCAGAAGCATAAGGAACTTGTCTCATCATATTTTCTTCCTCTTAAGTCTTAGGTCTTTGGTCATCAGACAAAGGAACTCCATGTCTGAAAGGAAGTAATCCTTTCTTAGAGTTTTGCATGCTAAACCGTTTTAGGACCTTATCTATATATCCAACTTGTGATAAGCCTAACATCTTATTCTTGCAATCTCGCTAAAACTTGATCCCTAGAATAAAGTAGGCTCACCCAAGTTCTTCATATCAAATTGGCTTGACAACCAAACCTTTACTGATGACATTACCCCTACATCATTTCCAATAAGTAGAATATCATCAACATAAAACACTAGGAACATTACCACTTTGTCTTGATGTCTTTTGTACACATATGGTTCATCAAAATTTTGTTTAAAACCAAATGACTTGATTGCTTGATCAAATCTGATGTTCCATGACCTAGATGCTTGCTTAAGTCCATAAATTGACCTTTTCAACTTGCATACCATATGCTTTTGGTTCTTTACTATGAAACCTTCCGATCGCATCATATAGATTTCCTCTTCAAGATTGCCATTGAGAAATGCAGTCTTAACATTCATTTGCCAAATCTTATAATTATAATGAGCAGCAATGGATAAGAGAATTCTGATAGATTTAAGCATTGCTACTGGTGAAAAGGTTTTTTCATAATCAGTATCTTCTTTTTGAGTATACCATTTCGCCACTGGCCTTACTTTAAAGGTTTCAACCTTTCCATCTATCCCTCTCTTCCTCTTGTAAACCCATTTGCAACCAACAAGTTTAATGCCATTAGGCGCCTCTACAAGATCCCAAACTTGATTGGAATACATAGAATCTAATTCAAATTTCATAGCTTGAACTCAATGATATGCATCTATATCATTCATTGCATCTTCATAAGTGTAAGAATCCGATTCAACCTCTTCTAAGATAGCTTTATTAGTTTCTCCCAAACCTATAAATCTTATAGGAGGCCTAACAGTTCTCCCACTACGACGAAGCACCTGTGTACTATATAACTCATGAGTAATATCTTGTGGTGTATCTAATACAGCCACATCATCCCTAATTCCATCCATTGGTTGTTCAATTATAGGTTCATCTAATTCAGCCAATACAACTTTACTTCTAGGATTAAAATTATTTACATAATCATCTTCTAAAAATTTGGCATGAGTGCTAACAAACACTTTGTTGTCCTTATGATTATAGAATAAATAACCCTTGGTTTCCTTTGAATACCCTAAAAACATGCATACTTCCGTTTTAGCTTCCAACTTATTAAACTTCCCTTTCAACACATGTGCTGGACATCCCCAAATGTGGAGATATTTCATACTAGGCTTGCGCCCACTCCACAATTTCTTAGGTGTGTTGTGAACAGATTTTGATGGAACTAAATTCAAAATATGCATTGCAGTTTTTAGTGCATATCTCCAAAAGAAAATTGGTAAAGTTGAATAACTCATCATGGACCTAACCATTTCCAAAAGAGTCATATTCCTTCTTTCTTCCACACCATTCTATCGGGGAGTTCCAAGTGCAGTCAATTGGGATACAATCCCATTTTAAGTTAATTAATCCTTAAAATCTCCAAGAAGATATTCGCCACCTCGATCAGATCAAATAGCCTTTATGTGTTTACCCAATTGATTCTCAACTTCAGCCTTAAACTCTTGGAATTTTTTAAAGGTTTCGGACTTCCGTCTCATTAGGTACACATAACTATATCTTGAGTAATCATCGGTGAAAGTGATGAAATACTCATAACCTCCTTTTGCTTGGGTTGACATAGGACCACATAAATTCGTATGAACTAATTCAAGCAACTCTTAGGCTCTTCTACCTTTTACATTAAAAGGTCGTTTGGTCATTTTACCCTTCAAACAAGATTCACAAACTAGAAATTCATCAAAGTCCAATAGCTCTAAAAGTCCATCTTTGATCAGTCTTTAAATTCTATTTGAATTAATATGACCCAAACGCAAGTGCCAAAGATATGCATCATTTATAAAAGGAAACTTTCTCTTTAATGATTTTACATGAGAGTTTCAGAATCATATAATTCATGCTTATCAGGAGTTAAAATATAAAGACCGTCAACAATATTGCCACAGATAAACACTTTATCCTTCTTTATTACAACATTGTCTTTAAGGATAACGCAATATCCATTTTTACCTAAATACATTGTAGAAATTAAATTCCTACAAACATTAAGTACATACAAACAATCTTCGAATATTAGAACTCTAGATTCAAAATATAAATTAAAAACTCCAATAGCTACAACCGATATCCTGCTCCCATCAGCCAAAGTAAGAAACAATTCCCCTTCTTTAAGCTTTCTGGTCTCTTGGAACCCCTGTAAAGAATTGCAGATATGATTAGTACAACCTGAATCCACACACCAGGAATCCGTGGGATTTTGTACTAAATATATTTCAAGGAGGAATGAACTTTTCATACCCTTATTATTGGCAACCCTAAACTTTGGACAATTTCTCTTCTAATGTCCTTTCTCACCACAATGGAAATACTTTCCTTTGATCTTTTTTCCTTTGTCGGCAATCCCTAAGGAAATTTGTTTACCATCTTGCTTGGTGAAGTCCATCTTCTTCTTCTTACCCTTTGCCTTTCGACATTGGTTGAGAAGTAGAAGCTTTACCCACATTAGCTTCAACACTAGAAGTACCAAGGATACCTTCTGCCACTACCAACTCATTCATTAATTCAGACAAAGAATAAATTTTTTTATTCATATTATAGTTGAGTCTGAATTCCATGAATGATTTCAGTAGTGACTGGAGTATCATATCTACTTAGGACTCTCCATCAATGTCGGCACCTAAAACTTCCAATGTATTCAGATTAGAGATCATTGTAAGACAATGTTCCCTCACTGAACTACCTTTAGCCATTTTGGTATTATAAATTTGCCTCATGGTTTCTTGCCTTGCAGAACGGTCTTGCTCACCAAACATCTCCTTCAGACTTAGCATAATATCCGAAGCTAGTTCTACATCTTGCATTTGATGTTGTAGAACATTTGAGATGAATGCTAGGATATAGCACTTGGCCATTTCATTAGATTTCTGCCAACGATCATATCGCTGTTTTTCCTCAGGAGGAGAATCTAATAAAGGAAAGCTAGGACATGGTTAAGTAAGCACATATTTATGCTCTTCAGCTGTAAGAACAATATCCAAATTTCTTTTCCAGTCAACATAGTTGAATCCAGTAAGTTTGTTTTGATTAAGAATAGTAACAAGTGGGCTAAATGATGCCATGTTCAAATCTGAAAATAATAAACATGAATATAATAAGTAAACTGGATATTATCAATTTAGCATATAAGTATATAATATGGAACCTTAATAAAACCATAAAATAATATATGCAATGACAACATAATCCATATCTATAATTCCTTGGTAGCAAATTTATTATAAACACATTAATTGATTGAGAACAATTCTCATTATAAGTGCTATCATGATAACTCTTATCATACACTAATAATATGATGTATTACCTTCAGCCTCTAAGTAATAATGACATAGCTCCTTTGGAAGGTTAACATTATACTTAGTCTAGTATACATCATTATCTTGAATCATGTGTAGCCACATTTCATCTCCCTTTCTAGTGTTTAAACTTGTAGTACCATGTAACAAAACACCCTTCTTTGGAATCGTAAGGCATATACACCAAGACGAGGTGCTTGTCCACACTACTTTAAGTGGGTGAGTTCAATCTTGTAGTACTATAAAGTAAACACCCTCCTTTGGGATCGCGAGGCATATACGCCAAAACGAGGTACTTACCCACACTACTATGAACCGATAACGGAGGCTATGAGATCCAACCTTTGTATCTCTCTCCCACTAGATGTTTTAAATTAAAAGTTTTTAATTATAAAACATGCGTAAACTAATTACACACAGCCTTGCACTTTATACATTTGAAAACAGTTAGAAAAAGTTCAAAATTCCGTTTAGTGGCATTTTCGCGGGAAGAGCTTAATTGCGAGATTCTCACAAAAATGGGCTAAGGTAAAAAAGTGAAAACACAAAAATTCAAACAGAAACTTTCACGACTATTTCGCGAGTAAAGTTTACTCACGAAAAGTTTTGTTCTTCGGAGGCATTTTTCGCGAGTAACTTCGCGGGAAGTTAACTCGTGAAAAACCCGTGTTTTCAGTTTTAAAAGGGAAGTTCTGAACAGTTTTCAATGATTTTCTATGAACAAACAACCATCATATGATCATGATAGATAGAATTTGATATCAAAACTGAATTCCACTGATACTATAGCCTTAAAGATCAATTTAACATACTTAAATTTGAATTTAAACAACATCATAACATCAATATCAGTTTTTATCAAATCATAGTTTCAACAACCATGCAAAAAATTAAATAAATATATAATCTTCTAAAATCATGAAACTATTATCTTTAATTTCAAAACTCACAAATCATGTTATACAAATTGGAAATTGAAGACCGCTCTGATACCAATTGTTGGATAAATACATGTTTGTATCCCATACAAAACATACGCAACGGAAAATTAACGGATCTACTTCATTCGCAATTGATAACATGCACTATGTAAATTTTAGAATATCGAATCAAGAGAGTGTACCTTGGTGTAGTGAATTTCAAAAATAAAGATTAGAAGTTCTTGGGAACACTTTTAACCTTTACTCCAATTCCACTAACGCCCAAGAAGTGTAGTCTCTCAATCAGTTATATGTGTTTGTTCAAGAGAGAATGAAAGAGTGTCCAACACTTACATAGACACAATTTCATGTTCTTACAAAATTTTGTATGTTTCTCTCCTTAAAACTGATTATCTAATTGGGCTAGCCTTTTTGGCCTTTCCAATTGGGCTTAAGTGTATGGCTTGGAGTGGGACCAAAAGGGAACAAATAAGACACTATCTCCAATGGATCTTGGACTTTTCTGTCAATTCTTGACAAGTCTAAAGTTACCATTAATTATATTTAATACCACTATATAAATATAATTGCACTCTAGGCCTTATTAATAAATTATAACCTAAGACTTTATTGTACATGCAACCCATTCATAAAATATTCACAGTAATACAAAGTCATAAATGGAGACTGCCGCTTTGTGAATTACTACATCTTAATCCTTGAGTAACCGGTTTTATCCTTTAAGGTTATTCATCATATATTTATGAAATCCAATTTCATAAATATATACTTTAGTAATTTCTAACCAAAGTGGTTAAGCCTAACTCTCTGAATAACTGAACCCATTAAACTTATCTCAAAGGAATATTTTGTATCTCCGTTAAGAGACTATGAATACCATCTTGAGAATACATGTTCCATCAACACTAAATGTGGCTGCCCAACATATTGAGGTTTTGACCGTTAGTTTAGATTTCACTCCTAATATATCAAAGCAACCTACACTTTATGATCAGGTCCATTATTCTCTCAGGATTAAGAGTTCATGCAAATAGAAGTCGTGAGATTTATTGTTCAATTGACAGTCGTTAGGAGAATAATAAATCTCACAGTGGTCCAGTTCAATATGTCTTAACTCTTAAAACATATCAAAACATCAACTAGAAGTCTCCACTTCCATGATCAAGAGAAATCATCTTAGTTGATATGTTATAGTCTTCGCAGATGTAGCATAATACAATAGGATTTAAGGGCACTAATCTTAACATTAGCGACGTGACTCTTTGTGTGCTTGTGTTTCTAGTTTAAAGTGTGTGTTTGTGAATCCGTTTTAGCTTATTTTTATTTTAGAAGTCGCCACCAATCATTAGCTTTGCATTAGGTGTGATTGGTCACCAATGGGTCTAATTTATTTTAAGATACCTAATTAACTAAACCAATTTTAAAGGTTTATTAATTAAGGTAAACCAAAAGTCTCAAACCAAATATCTTGAACTCGAAAATTCGATTACGTGTGGGGAAGGTGTTAGGCACCCCACAACGCCTATCCAAAGGATAGTACCACATTTTAATTTCTTTCAAACATTATCTTTTTAGTGAAGAAATTAGATACTTGAAATTTTGAATTTTTTGAAAACTTTTTGTACAACCAATACATATATATATATATATATATATATTTACTTATAGTATACTATGTGAGTATTTAAGTTAAAGAATATTTACAATCAAAGCATGTGAGATATATACATCAATAGCATGTGAGGGACATTTAGCTAAAAATAACATATACAATAGCATGTGAGTAATTATTTACTACGTAACTAGCATATGAATATTAAATATTATACGAGAATAAATTACAACGTAAAAACAATGAGAGGATTGAAAGGAGAGCGCTTGTTGTCATCCACCTTGTTTTCTCATTTTTTATCATGCAAACTTGATTGGTGCCAAAGAAACGAAAGGGACTATGTAAACTTGATTGGTGCCTATGGGTTCAATAAATTTGAACCATAGGCACAAATTCCTAAATATGCATTCCTAAGGAAAGTTTTAAAATACAATGCAAAAGCAAGTTTGACAAAGAATTTTTTTTTTTTTTTTTTTTTTTGAAAACGTTAGTCTTATCAATTTTTTAAAGAAAAGTTTGGAAAGAACACTTTTTCTTTAGAGATTTTGTTTTGAAAAAAATGAGGTTTTAGAAAAAGGTTAATTTCATCATTCTTTGGAAGAAGAGATTTCTTTTGAACAAGCAAAAATTTGAAAAGAAAATAAGTCTTCATCATTTTTTTAAATAGTAAATTTTTTTTTTTTTTTTTTGAAATGCCAAAGAAACCGAAAATTTTGGGGAATTCAAAATAATTATTTTTTGTAAAGAAAAGCATTAATTTTAAGAAAACTAAAAGAAAGGGGGTTTTTAAAAAGATTCATGGATTTATTTTTAAGGAAAAAATGTATAGCTTTTAAAAGTGCCAATAATTTTATTTGAGAAAAAAAATTGGAAGAAAAAGCTTTATTTTGGAAATCATTTTTATAAAAGTGGAAGATTAAAAAGACTCTTTTATTATTTAAAAATTCATGGGTTTTTATTTAGAAAAGATTTGAACCAAAAATTCCATGACCTTTTTTTTGTAAAAAAAAAAAAAGACATGTTGAAAACATTTTTGGTGGGAAAAAATTGTTTTTAAAGCACACGATTTTTAAAAGAGAAAAAGCACATGGGTTTTACTTTCAAGAGAAAGTTTGGGTTTCAAAAATCCCAAGACTTTGAAAAAAATAAATATTCCTTTTAAAATTTTGCTCATTCAAAAGATTTCTTTCATCATATTTTTGAAAAGAAGTTTCCAATGTGGTAAAAGAAAACATTTTTTTGTTAAAGAAAGAAGAAAAGACTTTTTTATTTTATTTTTGTAAAGACTTCATTTTCGGATTTAAAAAGAAGGAAAAGATACATATTTTTTTTAGAAAGAAAATTTTTAAAGGAAAGAAAACATCTTTTTGTTTGAAAGACCAATTAAAAAAAAAAGGAAGTTTAAGGGAGGATTTGTAAAGAAAAGATTTTATTTGAAAAAAACAACTTTAAAAAGGGAATAAAACTCTTTTATTTATTTTGAAAAAATCATTTCCTTTTAAAAGAATGCTAAAGGAATTTGTTCACCCAAGCTATCAATTTATAGCAACAATGTTAATGAGAAAAGTAAAGAGCAACAACAATATAAGTGCTATAAATAACCTGCTTTACCAAAAAAAAAGTGAAACTTTTAATTAGGGTTTTGATATTTTGTTAATATCTTATCCGTTTTAACTCCAATTTTGGGCCGTGAACTTTCGTTTCGAAGGGAAAAATATGACCTATGAGACGATCCAAAATTCAACCTGATTGGAAGGTCGAATAAAAAAGTCGACCTTTTGACCATACCTGATTAGGGTTTTTGGTCTTAATTGCTATCAAAGGGGTTTTCAATGTTGTAACCTTTTGGTCCACTATCTGATTATGTTGCATTTATTTGTTACCCTTTTGTGGCTTTGAAACTTGTAATTTGCACTTTTTTCAAATTTTTTTTTTTTTTGGGATTTTGCCGCATGAATCGGGGTCAGACAAAATATGGTATCGACATTGGGGTGGTGAATCCATCCTTCTCTCCTTTTTTTTTTTTTTTTTTTTTTCTAGCATTATCAACTTTCCCTTCAACCAAGCTTGAAGCTGATCATCTTCCAACATTTTATACTCCTATATTCGTTCCATTAGTTTATGCATGTGTTCAACTGGATTCTTGGTGAGAGATTTCCTTAACTCATAGTCCATAGAAAATCCTATCTTAAATGTACTAGCTACCATGCCACTGTGGCTTCCCTTCATCTCATTATACATTTCCCAATATCTATCTATATAAGCTCGTAAAGTTTCCCTTTCTTTCATGGACATGGTCAGAAGGGCATCGATGGGCTGAGGAACTTAGTTACAGGTTACAAATCTCGCCCTGAAGGCCCTTGTTAGCTCTTCATAGCTATGGATCATCCCTTGTCCAGGTCATCAAACCATCTCATGGGCGTAGGTCCTAAACTTGAAGGAAAGACTTTGCACATAAGAGCTTCATTCCGAACGTATAAAGCCAAGCTTTGATTAAAATGACTCACATGTTCCACAGGGTCAAACTTCTCATTATAAATTACAAAGGTTGTGCTAACAAACTTTCAGGGCAAATCTGAGCTCTCTATTTCCTCTGAGAAAGGAGATTTAGAAATCTGGTTAAGAGCTTGACTTATGGCTTCCAATCCCATATTCCGTGGAGTCGTGTTTTCTCTCAAATGAGCTAGCCTTCGTTCTTCTCTTCCTGGGGACCTGGTTCTTCCTTGCATCGGTGTGCGTGTCTTTCACTATGATGGTCATCTCTGTTTGAACTAGAAGATGATTCCCCACTCACTCTTTCCCCTTTTTGTTTTTTACTTTCCTCCAGACTTCTTGCTGTAAGAACTGTACTTGCTCCCTAAGATCATCCATTTCCCAATCCTGACTACTTGTAACACCCGGCTCACTTAAATTTAATTTATCTGCTTCTAGAGTAGAGTTGATGAATTACTTAATTTATTTTGGAAGAGATATTATTTTATATTATGATTTTCTACCCAAAAAAAAAATAAGGGGGGGGGGGGTAACGTGAATAGTTATTTTGTGGATTATTCAAATTTAACTTTTAGTCTCCTTATCTGTTAAGGAAAAGGATAAGAGATTAAAACCTATTTGTATTAGGAGTTTAAGTGTTATTGGAATTCTTTAGAGTCCTAGCCTATGTAAACAACCTCAATATGAGTTTAAGTGGGAATTAAACAACCTTATTATGAGTTTAATTTCTAGCCAATGTAGCGAACAGTTTTATCGTGTAAAGCTAAAAAGTTAGGGCTTCCTACGTGAAAGACAGAGAGAGAAACAAAAAAAAAATTAGTGGTTAGCGTATAAAGATTAAGGGTAGAGAATTAGGGTTTCTCAAAATTGAAGGGATATAAGACTGTGGCACTACTAGGGGCAGCAAGCAAATTCGTTGTATTGAGGTAAACATCTATATATGCATGCCTTATTGATATCTTTGAACACATATTTGATTAAGGAACCTTCATCTCTAGGCTGTTTGAAAATATTAGAATTATACTAACAGTTGCATAGAATAAAAGTTATCATGGAAGTATTATTATAGATATGCATTACTTGATTTTGAATCTGAACCTCATTTATGTACGTGGAGTAACATCACATCCTATATAGCTTAAGCGGTTGTAGTTGTCCTTGGGTGGTGTTCAGATGGTCTACGTGTACTTCTATATAGGTATAACAAATTTTAGTTTAGGGAATGCATTACAATTATATAAAATCTAGAATAGGTATGGGGTATATTAGAAAGATATGTTAAATTTTATATTGCGAAATCTTCTCAGTGGCTAAGAAAAAGTTTTATAAGAGGAATTTTTGGTTATTCAAAACCTGCCCTTATTGAGTTATATAATTCAAAACCTACTCTTATTGAGTTATTTAGGTTCTAGTTGACATCGTTTCAAACAATTGAAGTGAAGCTTGGTTTAGCAACTAGAGGTAAGTAGACTTCTGCACATGATGTCTCTCAGGACGTATATATATCTATATATATTTGTGGTAAAAATATATTTATATATATACATAATTGCAAAAGTGAAGTTTCAAAAAACTTATACCATTGTAAATGTATAATACATACCAGAATTTTACTATTTATTGTATATTATTATGAAACTATATATGTCAAGAATGTTTTCAAATAGTTAACTAGACAGTCTGCAACCTTTGCCAACACAGGGTTAAGTGTTGGTCTTTGGCCGATGTAGTGTTATTGTGGTGTGGTGCAGTGTTATTGTTTGCTCTTTGGAGCAAGTGTTGCCTCTTTGAGGTAACACTGAGTTATATAGGTTATTCAAAACCTGCCCTTATTGAGTTATATAATTCAAAACCTACCCTTATTGAGTTATTTAGGTTCTAGTTGACATCGTTTCAAACAATTGAAGTGAAGCTTGGTTTAGCAACTAGAGGTAAGTAGACTTCTGCACATGATGTCTCTCAGGACGTATATATATATATCTATATATATTTGTGGTAAAAATATATTTATATATATACATAATTGCAAAAGTGAAGTTTCAAAAAACTTATACCATTGTAAATGTATAATACATACCAGAATTTTACTATTTATTGTATATTATTATGAAACTGTATATGTCAAGAATGTTTTCAAATAGTTAACTAGACAGTCTGCAACCTTTGCCAACACAGGGTTAAGTGTTGGTCTTTGGCCGATGTAGTGTTATTGTGGTGTGGTGCAGTGTTATTGTTTGCTTTTTGGAGCCAGTGTTGCCTCTTTGAGGTTAGTGTTATTGTTCCCCATAGGAATCACCCACTGAGTGTTTAGCAACTTTTGTCTGTGTTTGACTAATATTTTCCATATCGAACTACTATTTTATTATTATTGATCTTTATAAGTGGAAAATTTGTTTATTGTCATAATATATTGTTTCTATCTATTTAGTGTATATTGGCATATTAAAGTGGTTATTATTTTATTTAATGATTATAGCGTTATAGTTAAATATTTTATTCTTGACAGTTTTATAGAATATATTATATTACTGTTAAAACTATTTGTAAATGTTTTGTAAAGACTATATTTTGTCAATGATATTAATACTTGGTTTTGAAAGACATCCTCATGTCATGTAGTCTCTTATTGAGCTTCTAGCTCACCCCCCCCCCCCCTTTTCCCACCCTTTCAGATTTGAGCAATGGAATGTCTTTTGATGGTAGATCAGTGAAGCCTTAGATTGACGACTTCTTTTGGAGCTATGTTAGTTGGTGAACTGTTTTAGTATAATTTCTTTAGAATAATGAGTTTGACATTTGTGAAACTATTTGAGATTGTATTTGGAGACTTTATTGTTAAGGTTTTTGTTTTTATGGATTTTATAGGAAAGTTGATGATGGATAGAAGTTTTTTTTTTTTTGTGGATATTTAATTACGCTCTGTTCCATTATATTATTATTGATTATTTCTAAGACAGGTTATGCATCTAAATCCTTCGTATGGGTTTCGGGTGTTACACTACTAGCCTGGGATCCACTATTATGAATGGTTAGCGTCCTTTCCCTTCTAAGTGGAGGGGATGGTGTTAGAGTGGAACTGGGTTCTCATCTAGTGTTTGAACACTCTTCCCTTCTATGTCCATGTTGTACAAGGCAAAGTCCAGCATTTGATCCAACGGACCCAATGGACCTAAAATATCTGGGCTCATTTCTATTGGACATCTCTCAACCCAGTTCTTTCCAAACCTACTGCTTAGTGGATTTTCCCATAGACAGCGCCAATTGTGCGAGCCAAAACTTAACAAAGAACCTTGTTTAGGGTCACAACTAATTTGCATTATGGGTTGATAGTAATCCATAGTGGGGGATTTAAACAAGAACAACAAGTATTTAAGTAAAAAACCACATATAAAGGTATATTATTTAGGTTTATGAATAGTGTTACAAAGTATTTCTCAAGAACAACCTAAGGTGTTTCAAGAGCTCTCTCACTTTTTCTACAATCTTTTCTCTATTTGTTGGTGGTTTTTTTGTGTATATCTTCTTCTTTCTTCTTTTCCTTATATTTGCTCTACTTTCAATCCAAGGATGTGCTATCCTTGTACAACTGGAGATATTTCTGTCCTATCAGACTCTTCCTTCCATACTCATCATGATGTATGGAGACTTTTGGGGTTATTTACACTATTCAGGCCAATCATCAACAATAAATGTGTCTGTGCCAAGTAGGTGACTCTCATTAATACGGAGGTGACTGTATATTCATTAAGAAGCTTCAGCAAGCTGCTTCGGACCATCTTGTGCTCTCTAGAATCCTTCCTCAGAAGCTTGGTAGGAGCTTTGTCTTTGTCAACTCGACAAGGATCTTGACTTTGGATGGAGCCTTTGGTGAATTTATCCTTGGATCCAAGGTGTCGCATCATTTGTTTAGTGGTTCGAGGCTTTGTCACCCTCCAAACCCAAAAGGGTCTAAAGTATGAGAAAAACATCTCAAAGGTACCTGTAGATTTTTCTTTTTTGACAATTCAATCCAAAATTCATTATCAACGTACCAACATCAAGAATTACCATAATAATTTCATTAATGATACTCCCAAAGTAAGTTAGAGCTTTATGCAATAATTATAAGGATCATTGGCCATAAAAGAATGAATGTCTGAATAAATACAATTACATATCACTAACTTGTCCCATCAGTGGAAATAAAGTCATATCCACTATAATATACAAAAGAATAAGTTAAGCCTACTCTAGGATATACACCATCTAAATATCTCCATCACAAAAGTCCAGCCTCCATCAATAGTTAGTCTAACTACTACTAGCCACAAAAACTTGTCTCAAAACAATTGTTGCCTACTTTGAAAAATTTGGTAAAAGAATGAGATGAAACAGTGTCCAGTAAGTAGCATAATTAATGGGGGTGGGGGAAATGCAAGTTTCATTTTCAATAATAATAATAATATGACAAGAATGATTAAATAATGAAATACAAAGTTTCTCAAAGTAAATACCTTGAAACTATATTCTATAATCTGTAAGCACTAACAATATAATTCCAAAGCCATAAAATCTAACATACAGTAATCTATCACAAATATACCACACTATCACATAGACCGGTCAGGGGATCCACCTATTCACAATTGACATGATATTTTCCTCTTAGGTATGCAGTCTTTTGGCCCCATGGGCAGCCTTACCCATACCCTCAAGGTTTTATCTCTCCCCCCATGGGCAGCAAGGAGAATGCGTCAAATATGACCTCTTTTGCATGTGGTCTTTTGGCCCCATAGGCAGCAGCCTCACCCACACGCAATCAAAGAACCTCTCCCCCCCCCCCCCATAAGTAGCAGGGAAGAACGCATCATCCAAAGTGAAAGGGCATTGACCTAGACTTGATTTCTCGTTGTCACAAAGATTGCGAAAATCAAATTGGGTGATCACCGGGAAATCAGACATGGCATAAGGTTAAAACCGCATAAAGCTCACAAGTTATATGTACTTTAAAACACATAATTTATATCCAGGTAGTTTCAGAAAACCTTAAATAACCAAAACTTCCACAAAGTTTGTAAGGTTTTCAACTTCATTCTTTGTCAACAAGATTTTCTATCAATTTCCCAAATAATACAAGACAAGATAAACAAGCACCTTTAAATTTTGCTATATACCATAAAATCCATGATTTTCTCATCAAAGATTAAATAAAAGATGCTCATATTTTTCATGTCAACAATTTATGCATTTCCCCAAATGCAATACCAAATATGATGCATTTTTCATATATAATAATATATAATAGGGTCACAACACAATACTTTTAAGAAAACATATATCCATATATAATTTTCCAAATTGTATTTGACCCAAAAATAACATTTATGCAACATAGTTATTTTCCGAAAATCCCATTAAAAACCTACTTACCTTGTAACCTGCAAAAAGCCTAATCCTCTAAACTCCAAAGGAAATTAGCTAGAACCTAAACAATATAAAGTAAACCTATCACAATAAGTATAAAGCTTGAAATTGTAATTAGCTACAAATTAGGAATTGCCAAATAAGCACTTAATTAGGCAAGCCTAGTATTTAGCCTCACAAATAATATTTTCCACTTCCAAAGTTTCTTAACAAATTAATTTACGAGGCATAGACTCCCATTATACTCATGAATCATCTAAGGTATTATCTCTAACATCAAAACCTCAACAATTTATAAGTAGTTTACACAAGATTTACACCACATCAACAAGAGACAAAAATCATAATGTCCCCCAAGACAAACAATTTGAATCTTTAACTAGCTCTAAATAATCAATAAAAATTATATTTACCATTTATTTCACATTAAAAAGTCAAAACCCCCAAATCATCACCACTTAAAACCACCATTGTAAAAACTATAAACCCATTCATCAAGTAATTCCACCAATACAAAACCCATACATATAAATACATTAATATCACTTTCAAAGCTCATAAATCACATGGGTATTATTATCAAAGCTTAGATAAAAATAACCTCAAGAAAAAGTATAAAACCCACCAAAAAGATTAGCAACTTTTACCTCAAGTAAAATATGTGAAGGTGCTTAGAGGTCCTTAAGGATTTTCTGATGATTTTGCAAAAAAAAAAAAATAATGGTAGAGATGGTGGTGTGGAGTGTACCAGTGAGAGAGTGTGAGGGAGTGATAGAGAGGAGTGTTTGTTGTGTCGAGAGAAAATGAAAAAGAAAAGAAGACAAAGAGTGAGTAATGGCTGGCCAAAAGAGAAAAGAGATATTTGTGAGATGTGGTGGGAAATGATGGGTTAGGTGGGACACGTGTGGGCCTAAAAAATCTGATTATGAAATTTTATTTTTTAAAGTTAGGACGTTACAAGCTTGGTTTTTTTAGGGAGGCCTACTTTTAAAGTGGGCTTAGCATGTATTGGGCTTATTTTTGCCCATGGCCCAATGCTATTTAGGCCCTAAAAAACCATGTTACTACAATAATATTAATGATGTGACAATTGTAAGGTTGAATTTATTCAATCATGTGTTGGCTTTATTCTATGTCGAATTTGCTTATAATGTAGCAATTAGATACCCTGTATTTAGGTTGGAACTATGTAAGAATAGTGTGTGTGAGAGCGTGAAGAAAACTCAAGATGTGTGCAATTCAAAGGAGTCTCGCGACTGGATTTCGTGACTGACTCACGACTGGCAAGTCGCTAGAATGACACACGTGTGAAGCATGCAAGGGAGCGAAAGGGTCACGACAACTGGAGCACTATAAGACAAAACTTCCAGTCTAGCGAGGCAGTTAGCTCGCGACTCGCTCCAGCCACGAGTCCGAGTCGCCAGAATGCCCTGTTTGTTGAAAATTGACTCCTCGCATTCCTCATACACTCTAATATAAATACCCTTATACCCACGAAATGTGGAGAGCCTTCAGAGAGCTTTTTGAGAGAGAAACCCTAGAGAAAAGCAAGATTGATTCATCCACAATCTTCATCATTTGATTCTCCAAATTTCTCTACTCTCACCCTCTCCATTGTCATATCCTTGAGAGGTATATTTAGTCAAATCCTTATCTCACCATACCCATATCACTGAGAAGGTATTTTGGTACTTGGGAAGCAGTTTAGAAAAGCCAATTCATTTGGTTGATGTAATGGGCTATTGCGGGATCCGGTAAGTTAGAGAAGACAAGGTTTGGTGTAATCTTGTTGGAGCAAGAAGCTTGGAGGGCTTAGGTGCATTGGGTAGATTAGGCTTGAAGGGTCTTTTGCTATTCATGTATCCCAACTTCATTCTCTAGTGGATTATTGACTGCTTGGAGGGCGGCGGAGAGGTTTTTCACTAAGTACTTTGGTTTCCTCTTCGATAACACATCGCCGTGTTATCTTTGTATTTGCATCTCTCTTCCCTTGCTCCTTACTTTTTAATTATTGCTGTGGTTGTGATTAATTATGGTTTAGAGTGTGTTACCGATTTGGATATAGCTTATATTTCATATTCCGCACATATATTGTTTGATTATAAGCTTGTGTTGGTAATTTTGTTTTTTGGGGGTCTAAACGTTCATTGGTGTTTTACACATTATTTGAACTTTCAACAATAATCGCATTTATAGAGATATTAATAATAAAACCATAATACCGTTATAAGCATATTTTTAATTACTTAAAAAAATTAAATTACTTTATTATATATTATTGTAAGGACACAATTCAGATTCTTAGCCCAACGGATGGATAGACCTAGGCCCAAAAAACCCAAAACAATAAATTTGTAGAGAGTAGGTTGGGAAAACTGGGTTTTAATGTATTGAAAATAAATATAATAGATCCAAGCAACCAAAAGAAAAAAGACAGAATAGATTTATTCCAAGAAAAACGTCATTGGCTTAATTTGAGGAGACTGGTTTTAGTATATTGATTTACAAATTAGTTACAACCTTAGTTTTAGATTGCTATACTGTTTCTTTCTTTTTTTGTTCCGATCCCCCATTTCATTGCCTCCTCCTCCTTTTATATTCTCCCCCCTCTTCTCCTCTTTCTGCTCCACCTCTTCGTAGTCGGTCTTGATACTTGTCCCTCTCCCATAAGTCTTCATATAGTAGCTGTAAAGTTGAAAATTCACTGTTCAGGTATCATTTCCACATTAATGCGGCCAGAGAGTTAGCTGCAATGCATTTAATGCGGATGCAACAGCTTTTTTCTTTAGATATTTTAGGACTCATCCATGCCATATGTTTCTGCAATACTTATCCATTCCAACAGAATTCTCTAGAGTGTTCCCTTTAATGACAGAACATCAAAACGGACCTTGGCTTTGGTTATCTGAGGTGATATTCATTCTCGGCACACCTTCTGAGTCCTTATGTTCAACACTAACTTCTTTATTTACCAACGCAGACTCCCTTGACAGAGTTTACCCAACCTCGGACAAGTCTTGGTCTTCGACTTGGGCTTTGGGTCCAATCTGTACATGAATAAGGGATTTTTGGCCCAATGCTCCTACAATTATATTTGGCAAAAAATATTAATGGAATAACAAAAATCATATTTATTATAAATATTTTGATAATATAAAAGTGTAAAACTAAAATAGCTACAGCATTTTCATAGTTAAAAAGTGACGGCAATAAAACAATAAAATATAGTTTTTCGAGATATAATTATAATATGCCACTAATCTCATAATTTGAATCATTCTTTGTTAGATCTTCAAACACTTTGTATATAAAGAGGTGTTGATTCAGCTATAAGGCCTTTTAAAGTTTGAGTGAATGCTATAGGTTAAAGTTTTTTCAAAACTGACTAATTTGATCCTTAATTATCTTAAGGGAGGAAAAAGAAGAAGAAGAAGCAATGGTTGGATTAAATTGGGTTTACTAATTTAGGGATTAAATTGATCCATTTTGGATATGATTGGAATTAGCCTAAACTGAGACGTTAACTATATTTTAGGCAAGTAAAAACAACCTTACGAAATACCCGAGGTTAAAGTGAGGAAAAAAACAACCAAACAAAAAATAAGGTTCAGTATAATGACGACAACATTTGGGTGCGGAAGTGGAGCCCATTGATTCACAACTCGGTAGTAGTAATAGTAGTAGTAGTATAAATTATAAAAATGAGTACAGTTGCAGAGGTGAGTTGTGAGTAGTTGGATGTGGGATGTAATTGTAAAGATGGAAGAAGTCGGTGTAATCTTATTATCATCAAGCGAAGATGAAAAAGATGAGGTGCAGAAGAAGAAGAGAAAATATGAAGAAGAGTACAAAGTGGTGTCAGATCTGACTGGTTTTGACAACCTCAGAACTATGATTGAAGCTGAAGCTGAGGCTTTCAACAGAAGGTCAAGGAAGAACAAGAAGAAGAAGAAGAGGAGAAACAACAATAATCTACCTGTACGTCTTCTATCTCTATCTCTATTTCTGAACATTAAATCTGAAACAAGTAATTGAAACATTCATTTAATTATATATATATATATATATATATGTATGTATATATTCTTGCTGCTATGTCAGTTTGTAAAACTTTTTTTTAATTAAAAATTAAAAAATTTGTAGCTTTTTTCAAAACCCAAGTCATTATTTCTAATCGTTTCATTTCATTTGAGATTCCAACCAATGGTAAAGGTGAGTTAGATTTTACAGGAAACAAAGATGGTTGGAAAAGCAGAGAAAATAATAATGGTAAAGATGAGGCAAGAAATTGAGAAGCCTATAATCTTCATAACAAGCAGTGATGATGAAGATGAAGAAGAAGATGCAAACAATGTGAAAAAGAAAAAATATGAAGAGGATTACCGTGTGCTTTCAGATATGACTAGCTTTGACAATCTTAGAGCTATGATTGAGGCGGAGGCTTTCAGGAGAAGGAAGAAGAAGAGGAAGAGAAATAAAAAACACAAGTATATAAACATTGTATGTGGTTCTATCTCTGTTTTCCTTTTTTTGTTTTTCTGTTTTTGAAATGATTGTTTCTTTTTGTTGTTTGTTTCCTGGGAAAGAGTTAGGGAAAAGATCACTGATATGCTAGTGTTATGGGGATCTTTTCTTTTAAAATTGTTCTTCTTTATACAAAACTAGTCTGATGGTGTGTGAAAGAAAAAGGGGCCCCTAATATAAAAGGAAATGACAGAAATTCCTAAAGTTTTTTTTTATATATTTTTTTTTCAAAAATAACATATCCCATCCTAGAGGTTTTTTATTAACATAAGAAATTCAATAAAATCCCTATTTTTCCCTCGAATGATCATATTTTTGTGAAAAAAATAGCCCTTGGTCAAGTGATAATGTTCCTAATTTGCTATTGGCTTTTCTAATTCACCCGATTTATTCCAAAACTTAGAATTGCTTAAATAGGTAAGTAGGTAACTCAAGGGCAAAATAGGTGTTTCATTGTATTTATTATGTTTATAACAAACCCCAGGGAGGGGACTGTCATTTCTTTACATCTCACGGGAGGTTGGTCATTGGTGTAATTTTCCAAAAAAAAAAAAAAGGAAAAAAAAAAAAAAAGAAAGAAGAGAAAAGGAAGTTCTTGAAACAGATACAGTTATGTCATTAATGATATGCCCCAAGGACTTGTTATGAGTTGAAGTTTGTGTGTGCACGCGAGCGCGCGCGTCTAGTAACATTGTATAATCAGATGTAATAGTTTAGGTATGCATGTATTATTGGGATTTTTAATAGTTTTCTTCACATAAAACTACAAGATGTACAAGACTTTCTATAAAAGTGATGAGGAACATGTGCTTGTACTTACCTTAAAATTTAATTCACTTTTTTGTGCATCATAATTTGATTTATGGTCTAGATTGTGTGTGCTACGTCTCAAGTTATCAGCTTCTGCTTCACCTTGCTACAGATTGACGCTTTGAGTGACACGCAGCAGTCTGGTGAGGTTCAAGCTGTAGAAACAACAGGAGAATTGGATGCTGAGGCAGTTGAGGTAACTAAAATTGTTGTGCCACACAAAAACGTAGTTCAATGGTAATGTGGATCTTTAACAAGACCAACAAGGAATATGTATAGCACTACCTAGATCAGGATTACACCTACTAGAACTTTTTTTAAAATTTTTTTATTTTCTGAGAATGTGAAAGAGAGAAGATGAGTGAAAAGATTGATCAGAAAGTTCAAGAATTAATTCAAATTCTTTATTAGTTTTTTTCGAGTATGCCTGGACAGCTTGAGTCATTGGCTGCACTCAAGTAATCAGTGGTGTTCACTGTCTCATCCAATTTACAGGAAACTTATATGGCAGAAAGAGCAGAGAAAGTAATATCGGTGATGGTGGACCCAGAAATAGATAAACCTGTGATGTTGAAAGCCAGCAGTAAAGACAAAGATGCAAACAATATGAAGAAGAAAAAATACGAAGATGAATATAGAGTGATTTCAGATTTGACTAGTTTTGACAACCTCAGAGCTATGTATGAGGCTGAGGCTTTAATGAGAAAGAAGAGAGAGAGTTTGAAAACAAAGAAAGAAAATATTGTATCTTGTGCTGAAGAAGTATCTGTATGTGGGTCTTTTACTCTTGCTTCGTTTGTTTGCTAATCTTTTACTCTTGCTTTATTGTTTCTACAATTGATGGCACTGATTATTATTTTTGTTCCTTCTGCTATTTGGTATTTTTTTTTTGGAAATATTGAGGATAAAAATAGGAAATTTCTTAATGGTAATTGGTGTGCTGAACTTTGAGCATCTCTGTTTCTTAAAATTAAAATTATGGTTTTATTTTGTTTTGTTTTGTTTTGGTTTTTTTTTTTTTTTTTTTTTTTTGTTCCCCAATAGCTTTTCTATTCATTAGTGAGCTGTGATATTGCTTCTAAAAAAGAAGAGTGGACAGACATTGGTGTTAGAAAAATTGTTGCTTCTTATTTCTCTACCTTTTCTGTGCATGCATAAGCTCTGATGTAGCTTCTGATGTTGCAAGTGAAGAAAAGTGGGCTGCCAAAGCTATTAAAAAATAGGCTTTAATATTATTTTGGTCCATAAATTTTTAAAAGTTCGTTTTTCGTCCCTAAACTATTGAAGAGTCATTTATCATCTCTAAACTATTGAAAATGTTTCATTTTTTGTCCTTAAACATTAAAAAAAGATCATTTTCATCACAAAACTATTGAAAAAAGATCATTTTTCATCCCTACTTTTGTCTCAAACCTATTGAAGAAAACTCTTTTTAAAGTTTTGGGCTTTTTAATGTCCTTGCCCTTTCTGTATCAAATTATAGTTTTTAGAGATGATTTTTTTTTTTTTTTCTTTTGTAAAGTTTAGGGACCAAAATAATATTTCTCCCTAAAAAATATAATTTGAAACAGAAAGAGCAAGGACATTAAAATGTTATCTTTGCCAAAAAATTGTTTGAAGTCGAATTTATATGTTTGGTACTTTAAAAAAAAAAAAAAGATTGTGTATTGGTGTTATTCAAGTTTGTATTACTGAAATTCTTTTGTTATAATTGTTATTATTATATTATTATTTTGTTTTTATTTTCTAATTTTCTTTTCTAATTGAAAACCATCAAACAAAAGCTTTATGTTAAAACTGAAAGGACAATCAAGTCTGCCAGAAGGAACCAGAAGACTTGAGTATTATAAATTATAACGCATAGCCTGATGTCTTTTTTGGTCTTCTTGAACTTGAGTAGTATCTAATTTTCTTGCTCTTTATCTTCCCTTCTTAAAGATCAGAGATTGATGCACATGCTTCCATTTATTCCATTTTGAGATTGATAGGCATTGAATAACTAACCTACTCCAATTCCGTTTTGTAACTGCTAGAAGATAAAAGTTGGAATTCAAAAACTCACTTTCAGAACCCTGCTCCTTGTATCCTTCGCAATTTCCTGAACATGTGACCTAACTTTAATTCCCACTGATTATCAACATAACCCTTTTCTGCCTATCTTTTTTAATTCATTTCTTGGACACCCCTCAAGAAATTTGACTGAGGAGGTGGCACAAATTCATACTCATTCTTGCTACAGGTTCTCTTCCAGTTGAAGCTTCACTATTTACATGAATTTAAATGGAACTGTAATGGTTTTTCTATGAGAGAAAACCTGCGCTTCAATTTGATCGTCCCTAACCTTAGGAGCCAGTACATTGTAATTGCAGCATCATAGTTTGACAATCTCCAGTGATTGACTTTCACATTCACTTGCTACAGGTTGATGCTCCAAAAGAATCATGAATGGTTACATGAATTTAAATGGAACTGTAATGGTTTTTCTATGAAGAGAAAACCTGCACTTAAATTTGATCGTCACTAACCTTAGGAGCCAGTACATTGTAATTGCAGCATCATAGTTGACAATCTCCAATGATTGACTTTCGCATCCACTTGCTACAGGTTGATGCTCCAAAAGAAGTAGAGCAGTTGGCCAAAGTTCAAGCAGTATCAACAGCAGAAGAATTGGAAATTAAGTCAGTTGAGGTAACAGAAAATATTGTGCCCAAAAACTTTTAAGTTGAATGGTCACTTAAATTGTTAATATTGGCAAGGAAATATTTAATTGCAGTAGGCACTACCTAGATTATTGGTGTTTCTTGCCTAATCATATGTTTTCTCATGGGTACTGGACATGATTTTTCATTTTTTCTTTTATTTAATACCAATTCACCAGACAGTGGTCCCTGAGTTTGATTTTCCATTTTTCATCCTTAATGAGGTACTTGAATTTAGTCTTCTGAAATTGGAAAAGAAGATTCAAGATAGGGGAATGATTGATCATTGCTAACTGCTAAATGCTCCAACGAAAAAAGAGGGTTCAAAATTCAAATAACAAAGTCCAAAAGACCAAGAGTTTGTTTGGGATATAATGAAAAGTTCAGCTTATTTGAGTTTTTAGCTTCTTTTTGGTATTGTTCATGAGTGTCATTGCATTTTTTGGTAATATTCATGAGTCTCATTGTATTATTTAGCTAGCTTTTAACTTTTTTTTTCTACACTTTTAACAAAAAATTTTCAATTTCAGTTAAGTTTTTCCCAAACGGATCCCAAGTGTCCGTTTGGAAATAACTTATTTAGCTTTTTTGCTGAAAGTGTGCTAAAGTATATTTGTACCTTGAAAAAAATTGAAAAAGTGAGAAAATGTAGAAAAAAGTGAGTTTCTAAAAAGCTGTACCTAATTGTTGAAGCTAGTGCCAAACAGGCACAGGCTCCAAGACTACTAAAAAGATTTAGTATTTTGTAGGAATTAATTTTTTGTCGGATAAGGGTGAGGAAGCTTTTAATTCTGTGGACATTGCACCTTTGGTTCTATGGGACCCAAATGGTTTTCTTGATGTAGTCACTTTGGCAGATGTATTTGATGGGTCTTCTATGGAGGAGGAATTGGAGCCTTCAGAATGGATGAGAAAGATGATCAAAGGGTTTGGTACTTTTGTGGGATTCCCCATTGCTTGTTGTGAGAGACATTGTATTGATTTTTTTCAAAAACTTGAGAGGGTTTGGGAGCAGCAAGCGACTATTGTTACTACTTGTTGGGCAGACAATTCTAGCCAAAAAGGTATGAGGGAATTAAAAAAAAATTTTTCTTCTATTAATTACGATGGGCATTCTGGTAGAAGTACAAGAGGCAGTTTGACATCCTTTGGTTTGGTTTTGTCTGTTGGTCAATGAATTTGATACTTTTGTTTTGAAATGTGCGGGGATTGAATAATCCTCATAAGAGAGATGTTGTGAAGAATCTTTTAAGGGAGTGGAAGTGTGATATTGTATGTCTTCAAGAATCTAAACTGGACATTACCGGCTCTATCTTGGTAAAAAATCTCTGTCGTAGCACTTTTGTAGACTGGGGGGCCTTAGATACCTTGCATACAATTTGGGGTGTAATTTTGATGTGGGATAGAAGGGTTTTTGAGAGAGTTGATTTTGTGGTTAGAAGTTTTTTAGTTTCAGTTTTATAATGGGAGTGTCAGATGGCTTTGAATGGATCTATTCAGGAGTGTACAAACTGACTGACGGAAGCCTTAGGGATGTAATGTGGGCAGAACTGGACTCTGTGAGATCATGGTGGGTTGGGGCTTGGTGATTGTTTGGTGATTTCAATGTTATCAGATACCCGGCTGAGAAACTTGGTTGTAATTCTTTTAGTCCAGCTACATTTATATTCTCGGATTTTATTGCAAAACATTTGCTGGTTGATTTGCCTTTGGTGGGAGGTGAATATACTTGGTTTTGAGATTCTGATATTCCTTCAATTTCCAAAATTGATAGAGTTTTGATGTCAGCTGATTGGGAGGAGCATTTCTTAGATGTGGCTCAAAGGACTCTCCCTAGGGTGGTGTCGGATCATTGTCCTCTACTAGTGGAGGTGGGTGGCATGTCGAGGGGGGAAAAGTCCTTTCAGATTTGGAAATATGTGGCTAAAGGTGGAAGGTTTTGTGGATAAGGTTCGGCTTTGGTGGAATGGTTATTACTTCGTGGGGCCTCCTAGTTATATTCTAGCTTGTAAGATGAAGGCCCTTAAAGGGGACCTGAAGCATTGGAACAAGCATGTTTTTGGAGATGTAGCTTTTAGAAAAAAGAGTCTGCTAATTGAGCTTTTAGACATTGACATGAGAGAAGAGATGCTGGTGTTAACTCAAGAGGGCAGGGCTAGAAGGTTAGTGGTTAAATCTGATATAGATTTTTTGGATTCTTTGGAAGAGATTTCTTGGTGGCAGAAGTCCAAGGCTCTTTTTATTAAAGAAGGTGATAACAACACACGGTTTTTTCATAGAATTGCCAATTCCCATAGGTGAACCAATCAGATTAGAGAAGTGGAAGTGGATGGTGTTCTTTATGAGGAAGAGTTAGATGTTACGGATCATGTGGTGGATTTTATTAAGAAATTATATCAGGAACTAGAAGATTGGAGGCCTACTATTGATGGGTTAGAGTTCACTTGTCTAGACGAAACTGAGAGGTCTATGTTGGAGAGGGAGTTTGAGAAGGAGATTATTGAGGCTCTCAAGGAAGTAGAAGGTGATAAGGTCCTTGGGCCAGATGGGTTTACTAGGGCTTTCTTTCAAAAATGCTGGAGTGTTTTAGAAGGGGATGTCATGGCGTTTTTCAAGGATTTTCATAGCCAGTGTGTTTTTGAGAAATCTCTTAATGCGACTTTTCTATGTTTGATCCCCAAGAAGTCTAATGCAGTCAATATTAAAGACTTTCATCCTATTAGTCTTGTGGGCAACCTTTATAAGCTTTTGGCTAAGGTGTTGGCTTATAGACTCTGAGGGGATATCCGATTCTCAGAATTCTTTTGTGGGGAAAAGACAGATCCTTTGTCTCCACTTTTATTCCTATTGGTTATGGAATTGTTGAGTAGATTGTTGAAGTGAACGGAAAATGGTGGTTTTCTTTGTGGTTTTCAAGCGGAGTCCCATAGACAAGGAGTTGTGCATATCTCTCATCTTTTTGTTGACGATACTATTTTGTTTTGTGATGCTTCAAGGAAACAGTTATTATACATCCGGATGGTGCTAATATTCTTTGAAGCTATTACGGGCCTGAAAGTTAATGTAGGTAAGAGTGAGATTGTTCCTTTTGGTGATGTTGGGAATTTGAATGCTTTGGCTCGTACCCTATGTTGCAAGGTTGGTACTTTGCCTATGAGATATCTGGGCATGCCTCTCGGGGCCCATTATAAGGATCCGTCGATATGGAATCTTATTATAGAAAAGATGGAGAAAAGACTATCTGGTTGGAAAAGACCTTATTTTTTGAAAGGTGGCAAGCTTACTATGTTAAAAAGTACTCTCTTAAGCCTTCCCACCTAATTTTTATCTTTGTTTACTATCCCTCAGGCTCTGGTAGCTAGAATAGAAAGGATTTAGAGGAATTTCCTGTGGGGGGCCTTAGAGGATGTTTTTAAATATCCTTTACTTGCTTGGGATAAGGTTTGTTTGCCAGTTGAGAGTGGTGGTTTGGGGATCCGGAGAATTGGGTTGTTTAATAAGGCCTTGCTTGGGAAGTGGTTGTGGCGTTTTGGGAAAGAAAGTAACAGATTATGGCATCAGATTATAGCAGCCAAATATGGTGAGGCGAGAGGAGGCTAGCGCATTAGAGGGGTAAGAGTTTCTCATGGGTGTGGGATGTGGAGGAGTATTAAGGAAGGAACAAAGAAGTTTTTTAGGCAGATTCTGTATAAAGTGAGGGAGGGTTGCCATGTTAGTTTTTGGCATGATCCATGGAGTGGGCCTATTCATTTGAAGGAACTCTTTCCTGCAATGTTTACTTGCTCTCTATCTAAAGAAGCATGGGTCTCTGATTTGGTAGTATCTACTTCAAAAAGAAGCAGTAAGAGCTAGAATTTACTTTTCCGTCATCGTCCTCAGGATTGGGAGGCAGATACCGTTCATTCCTTTTTTGAGCTTATTTATTCCTCTATGTCGAGGGATGAGGGGGATGATCACTTGGTTTGGAGATTGACTACGTCTGGGGTATTTGATGTGCGCTCTTTTTATAAGTTGTTATCTAGTCCTAACACCGATGAATTTCCTTGGGAGTGCATTTGGTGTGCAAAGATGCCTAAACGAGTGTTTTTCTTCTTATGGACAGTAGCTAATGATGGGATACTCACCATTGATAATCTTGTTAAGAGAGGTCAGTCTCTGGTTAATAGGACACCTTCACTGTAAGTTTTCTCACGCCTTATGGTATGAAGCTTTTGCAGTGTTTGGGATCCAGTGGGTAATGCCGAGGTCAGTCAGCTCTCTTTTCTTTATTTGGAGAAATTAGTTTGGAAAGCATCTCTCAACCATTTGGAATATGGTTCCGGCATGTTAAATGTGGTTAATTTGGCATGAACGCAATACCCGCACTTTTGAAGACAAGGAGAGAACAATAGATCATCTAAAATTTCTCCTCTTTGGTACTCTGTTTCATTGAGCTCGTATTTGGGGGTGTACGAATTGTTTTTCTTTATCTGAATTTTTTAGTCTCTATTTCCTTTAGTTCTTGATTATATTGTATTTGTTTCTTATTCAGAGTGTTCACCATCGTGAATGTGATATTCAATTTTTTTCACTAAAAGTCTTATTACCTATCAAAAAAAAAAAGAATTTTTTTTTTTTAAAGGACAAAAGTAAAACATTTTCAATAGTTTGGGGATGAAAAATATACTTTTCTATGGATTAGGGACGAAAAACGGATTTGTTAAAGTTTAGAGACGAAAAACAAACTTTTTGTAAAATTTAGGGACCAAAATAGTATTTGACCCCAAAAAAAGAAAAGAAAAAGAAAGCGGTCTCTAAATGCATACATAGTTATCTTTCACCCTCCAAACTCTACCTGGCATTTTTCAGCTTCCAAACACTGTCATACTATGCATGTGTGCCAACATAAGCATCTCTCAGCCTCAAAAACAGATCACACTACTCCCCATATAGGAGGACTACCTTAGGCCAAAACCATGACTTGGGTTGTAGTCTCACTTGGACCAAAGCCATGGATTTCTTTTTTCTCATCTATAGATGTGGTATCACTTTAACAGCATATCTTTTAATCTTTACTTAATGAAGTGAGATTCAACTAGAATTTGAGAAAATCTACAACATGTAATAAAATATGTCCTTTAGATAATAGTTTCACCTAACTATTTGTTATTATCAAAGAAAATGAACAGAATTAGGAATATTCCCAGAAGAAACTGTTACTTGCACTTTATTATCTCTCATAAAAGTTGTCAAACACCTTATTTGAAGCACCGATAAATGATTCTACACAAAATAATAAAGTTCTTATCAAAAGCATTTCTGATCAATCCTAATTCTCAAAACAAAAATTCTCTCAGGATCTCAGTTTCTTCATAATAGTGAATGTCTTGGCTGGCACCTTGGCATGGCGCCTTGCTTGGTCACTTGGGAGAATTCAAGATAGAGGGCGTGGGTTTGGTCATTTTCAGTCCTTGTGCTTAGGCATATCAATGTTTTTTTCCTGGCGGTGGCAAATTGGCTTTGTTTAGGATGCATTGAGTCCAGTTTTCCACCACCCTTGGGCCATGGTTGGGGCAGTAATTGAGTTTCTTGTGAGCAGCATTGGGGCTTCTAGGCTGTTATTTGCAATCACTAGTGGAATGTCTGAAGACTAGTAGGGCTTTGTGGTGCCACCAGGGTTGTTTGTGTCCGAAGAGTGTTTGGTCTTGTGATTGACCATACTTGTAGGATCTGTTATGCTAGTGAGGTGTAGTAAGGGCTAATACTATGCTGTTAGCAGCTTTATGCAATATGTAGTGAATCATATGTTGTTCAATTGGATGGCATTCTTGCATGAATATTAGTGTGTCAAGGATAACGAAGATAAACATTTGGTTTGTTTGTAAAATTTTTACGAGTTTTACTAATTTGTATTATATTTCAATTTTTGCAATTCTGAGACTCAGATACTTCTTCTTCTTCTTCTTCTTCTTCTTCTTCTTCTTCTTTTTCCTGATAAATGAGAGACTGATACCTCAACCAGTGGGAAGAAAATAAACTGGGTTTCTATTTCATGGAAAAGGAAGTTGGAACTTTATTGCTTGTCATTAGTATCTATATGCAATGCGGTGTTGTTGTGTTGACACTGACGTACTTATGTTAATGTTAGATAACCTATTAACTGTGGAAATATCATTGCTTTAGTATTCACCTTGTGACAGGTTGATGTTACAAAGGAAGTGTGGCAGGCAGACATAGTTAAAGTTGTGGAAACGATGAAGACTTTGGAAACTGAATTAATTCAGGTCACTAAAAATATTGTGCCACAAAGAACCCCTGTTAATTACCAATACAAGCAGCACTTAGCCCTATCTTGAATAGATGTATAAATAAACACTTCTTTCTTGGCTATAAATTTCTTGTATTGTGTTGGCCATTGTGCAATTTGTCCATATTGGAATTCCTGTAACAAATTTTATTCAAATAATAGCAGATGGGAATTTAAAACAAAAAGCCTGAGTAAACATTTATTACAAAGATAGAACTAATTGAACAATCTTTGTCAATGAACTTGGGCTTAAACGGCACTTCCTCCATTTGTAATAACCAGGAAATTTTTTTGAATTGTCTTTAAATAATTTGAGAGCTTCCCACCCCCGTCCCCACCCCCACCCCCAACCCCAATTTTCGATTTCGTTATTGTCTCTTGTGGAACTTATACAAAATTTTTAATGGCAGCTTGCCAAAACATATTTTCAGAATTTCCAAGTTCATATTACTCTAATGCACCATTTCTTAGACTGGGTGCTTGCTAAGCTCTTTTCATCAAACTTTGAGCCAGTAATGTGAAGTAATTTTATGCCTCTATTTTGAATGGAAATAATGTAGTTTACCCTGCAGTATTTTAGAATGATCTGTTACACCTTTAATTAATTATTTATATATTTTCATTTTAGGTTGAGATGGTGAAGGAAGAAAAGCAATCTGTCACAAGTGAAGGTCTAGAAAGTGCATTATTATTGGAAAAGGAATCGGTTGAGAAAATTTACAAGGTTGTGCCACAAAATCTTCTTGTGAGTTGAGATGTCAATACTTAATTTAAAATTGGAAAATTTTATTTGTAATTAAGCTCAGATTTTCACCCAATTATGTTATTTTCTAGCGGAGAGCCCGATATTTTGATCCTCCATATGGAGAAGAATTTCGTTCAAGAGGAAATTGTAAAGGGGAAAGGCAAAAGAGGCCATGCTTCATTTGTGCAGGTTATGGGCATAGTTGGAAATATTGCAAACAGGTAACGTTCGTTTGTTTTTTTGTTTTTTAAAGTAAAAATTGACATATGGGTAACATTTACTCTTTCAAACAAGTGATGTATAATTTAAAAAACCTTCTTAACACCACTGCGCACTCTTGGCGTGATAGTCACTCCACAAGTATTAGTGCTTGTGGGGTATGAGGGGCAAGGGCTGGAGTTCTAGTTTCCAGGAGAGAGCTTTACACACATATACTTAAATTAGGCTAGAGTAGAATTTCTATTTTGAATTTAAAATAAAAATAAAAATAAAAATAAAGAAAAAAACCTTCTTAATAGGTTAACATGTTAGAGAGCTGGAGGGGGTTAACCCATCTCCATCCACTCTCTGGGAGAGGCCCACATGTTCTGCTTCTTCCCTGAGATGGGGGAGGGCCTACTGACTTACAAACAAGCCAACTTCATTAAAAGCTGAGAAGCTAACCCCGCAATTTAACTGAGGAAAGGAGCCACTCCCAACTGAGTAAGTCTCCTCTGCTATCTAGCTTAGAACATTTCCCTTGACCTCGGCTATCTTCCTCAAGAAGCTAACTGTTGTCTCCGCATTAAATTCCCCCTGCCTACTGACATCCACTCCACATTATATGTGAAATTATCACTCCTGAACAATAGGGGTAGTAGGGTTAACCCCTAACACATCACTTCAACCTGACAGCAAGAGGTGGATATTTGACCAGAACTTCCCCTCCACACCCCCCCCCCCCCCCTCCCCTTCAGGAATAAGGGCTGAAGAGCTCCCTGTAATACCCTTCTAAGAAACTTGAGGAGGGTTTCTGCAACTAAAGAAAGAAGAGGTTAGGGAGAGACTTGGAGTTCATCTCCACTAGATCCTCAGATATCTCTTACCTACCTGAAAGCCCACTTCTTTCCTTGACCTGTGAGTAGCAAAGTGTTCCCTTTTGTAAAGAATCAGGACAAGTTGGTCATTTCAGCAATTATTTTGTAAAATACTCTCTGGGCTAATTCATGGGCCTTGCTTCCCTATCAATAAAGAAATAAATTGTGTTGGTTCAGTTTTTACCCACTACAAGAACTGTTTAGTGCCAAAAACTTATGTTTTAGGAAATGGATTTTGAACCAAATGCAGGTCTTGTAACCTTGTAGACAACAGTGCTCTTAATACTCTGTTGGCATTTCATCAGATTTTACAATCATACTACACAATGACATAAAATACTATGGAGTTGGTATCATGATCAACTTTATTTCTCATCTTCCAGTCGACCTTTTTCTTTATTATTTTGCTACATCCTTTTAATCAAATGCAGTTCACCCCCCCCCCCCCCCCCCCCGGCGGGCTTGTACCAAATCTATAATTTGACTGCGGATATTTTTAAAATCCTTTATAGAGGTGGTGAATCATGGCAAATGTTTCAAAGTGGACATCAAATAGCTTATGTTATTACTCCAGAAGCTAAACATGTTTTTATTTTTTTTATTTTTTTATGGGAGAAGCTAAGCATGTTATGTTATGATGATTATATAGTTCTGGATCAGTTCAAAGAGAAACCTCAAATTTCAAGAAGCGTCAACAACTTCCATCCTAAACTTTAGGCTTGATATAGCAATAGCTAGAGGGGATTACCTCTTTCATAATATCTGGTGTTTGACCATGTATCTGCTCTGGGCCTTGATCTTTAAAATTGTTGAAGTCACTTTGGAAATCCACTAATTGCTTTCTGAAAAATGGAGATAAAAATCCATTATAGAATATGCTAATTGTACAATTTTAGCAGATTAGCATCATTTTGTCAACACGTTCCTTTAGGAATCTTGGTTGTATTATACTTTTCTTCCTCAATCTTATTTTAATTGTCCGGATTTTTTTACTAATTAATAAAGTGCATCCTTGATTTCCCGTTAGGGTCAGGATTGCTTGGTTTACAAAGTAAGACGGCCCTCTGCAATAGATTGTCCAGTGAGGCACCAAGATCCAAGTTCTAATATTTGCCTAAGATGTGGGGGTAAAGGGCATAATATGTTTTCATGTTGGAGTGCGTATTCCCCTGATGATCTCAAGGTGTGTATGGAATCTGAATGCTACTTCATATGTGCCTTTTTCTTTACGCCCATCATTTTCTCTTCCTTCTTGTTTATTAATTATTCTGATGTACTGGGAAGGTTTATTTATACCGATTCTCTCTTGAATCTTGCTTTTTAGCTATTATTCTTTTCTCATGGCAGGAAATACAATGTTATGTGTGCAAGAATTTTGGTCATCTCTGCTGTGTTGACTTTCTGGATTTGAGTCCAAGACATGTTTCTTGTTACAGCTGTGGCCAAACTGGCCATCTGGGACCTGTAAGTCCTGTTATCTATTGTTCTATGATAGATTATTTTATATGTCACAACATATTTCTTGTCAATAGAGCAAGTTCACCAATTTTATAAGGGTTCATCCATCAAGGAATGTACAAAGTCCTGTGGAGAAAATAGTGGCTCAAAATCCCTGGCATTGTGCTATCGCTGTGGAGAGGGAGGTCACATTGCACGAAGATGCACGAATCATGTTAAGGTTCATTTCCACCGATATCCTTTTTTTTTTAAAGGAGCATTAGCACACTTGAACATACATGTAGTTCTTTGTGTTCCACATATCATATGATGGGATTATGGTCCTCTGGTTGATCTCTAGCAGCTTGTACAGGAGGTGATTAGCAACACTAACTCAGAGGCCTCCATGGGAAGGAAAAAATGTCATGGGCTCTAAATCTGTGCCTCATCTTCATAAAGCTCAAAAATAGAAAGATGTCCTGATAAAAGATGTCAAGGTACAGTGAGTGGACTACAGATAAACCTGAGATTGCTTCATCAATGAAGTCTGATGTCCGGATATCACCTGCAAAATGTTCACGAAAAAAGTGTGATCCAACTGCTTATAACATTTCTTTCTCACTAAAACTCAATTGTCAGCTTAGAATTCCTAGTTCAACGTAGCTTTTGGCAGTAAGGATTTGCTCTCCAGCACCACTACGGTAAGGAGGGAATATGATTGGTTGAGCATGTAATGCAAGCTACATCCAAACCTGAGATTTAGCAGAAATTTGCAGCCAAATCCCTGTCATGGCATCATGTTAAGTGTTAACCTCTGCAAAGTTCTCCATATATCATCTGCCTAGCTTGTTTGTTGTTGTACCATCCAAATATGCAATAGGCATATGGCAAATGCCTACAGAAAAATGTTGGTGTTGTAATTTAAAAGCTTTCTGCTCTAATGAAGATTGATGTCAATAACTAGTATCCTAGCAGCTTGAGCACAAAAATGTTTGCCTGGCTTTTTTGTTGTACTATTTCTCTTGGCGCATATAGAAAAATGTTTTTGTTTCTCCTTTGGGTGGCTGAACGACCTTTAATTAATTGAGAAGATTTTGAATATCCGAGGTTGGATCCAAACTCCCAGCAATCTTATGCAGCTCTCTCTCTCTGTCCAATCTGTTAAAATTAGGAGATTGCAGTTTTAACAATATATTTGTTGGCATAATCCAAATAACAATTCAACAAATAGTCAAAACCCAAAGCCTCATGTCTTGCTCAGCGACAATCACAAAAAATGCAATTACCTCTTCATTGGCCTCTTTGAGCTTCTCTTTTGTGCTACATCATAGTTGAACTAACGCCTTAAAATCTCTATGCTTTTCATAATGTTATGCCTTTAATTTGTCGGTTAATTTGAATTGAATTAGAAAAAAAAAAAAAAAAAAGTGTGTATAGAGTTGTCTGAATCGCTATCATCGACCGGAAGAAGAGTTCTAATTTAACCTATAACAAATACCATACCGGAGTATGTTATGCAAGGAGGGAATGCGTTGACTTTAGGGTACTTTGTACATATCAATATTATCCCTTACAACTTTTGGAAAAATCTGCGGAAGAGTAAGAAAATTAATGAAAGATTCAATTGCCTCTTAGGAGACTCTCAGAACCATTTTACATGAAATAATCATGGACGTTGTATGGAATGGCGGGAACAGAGCATACATTGAGAAGACTATCCCAAATTTGGTAGCCTCCTCTCTCTAGTGCAATCGCCTTGGACACTAGTGTTTTTTATGCAACTTTGAAACTCAATGCTTGAACATACTAGTTACTAACCCGTGCGATGCACAAGAAAACTAATGAGTATAAATTATTATTTAATATTTATTAATTACAATCATCACTTTATTATAGTTTAACATGAAAACTTATTATTAAGATTCCAATCTCATATATCCCTATCTTTGATATAAAACATTCAATTACTAAATGGAAAATAAATTACATAAATCTCTATGATTAGAAATCTTGTGTAGTAGCCTCAATTGATGGTTTTTACATAAATCTCCATCATTAGAAATCTTCACTTTCTTTTCAGGTATCTTTTTTTTTTTTTTTTTTTTTTTTGGGAGAGGACGAGGGGGGGAGGGGGGAAGAACCTAAAATTTTCACCAAAAATGTAAAGCATCACCATTTTTCTTTTTGGAAACATGGTCCTACAACTAAACTGCTTAAGCAAAGTGATTCATCAAAATCAAAAGGTAGCCAAAACAAAAAGAAAGGAAAAAAAAAAAAAAAAATCAAAGCTCTAGAGGTAATCAGGTAAAGAAGCAAATAGCCATTCCATATCCACAAGCATAAGAAGAATAGTCATTGCAATTATAAAACTAATATTCACAAACAAATATCCTCACCAAAACTTTAGCTCTGGTAATTGATTTTGTTTTGGAATCAATAACATGAATCTCCTTAAAATCATCAAGCATGAACTCCAGGTCATCCAACCTCCGGTTCCTATAGTGCTTCGTACAGAAAACCTAGAACAGAAATGCAAACTAGTGATCAAGCATGTTGGAGAAGACTTGCAGTCTATTGTTTCATAATCTTTTCTGATTTTATTTGTTCACTATCTAATCCATACAAGTAAATGAAAGGAGAGCTCCTTTACTTCAATAAAAAATAAAAAAATAAAAAAAAAGGAGGGGGAGGAGGTTGAAAAATACAATCAAGGGTTATTTTAAGTGTTCTTCGTATCAAATTTCTAATTCATTTCAATCTCCAAGAAAAAAGAACTAATAGGGTGCCTTTCCCTTCCCAATACTCTTATCTCCCATCTAAAAGGGAAAACATATGATGTGGCTACATACATTCATGTTGCCAACCTTACACGGTGGGCATAAGTGAAGAAAGCCCTCTGAGATTAATACCGAAACACAATCAAATTAGTAAGGAAATATGTGCATATCTACATATATACACTACCTACTATAGACATCGCATTTTGTATCATTACGACTTGGGCTCCTGTTCCCCAATGATGCCCAAATTCTAAGGCCCAAGGTTGGTTTAGGGCTCAATCAAATATTAAATTGACTTGAGAAGTGTTAAAATAGAAAATATAACTCTTAATGAGCAAAAATATATTTTTAGAAAATAAAGGCCGAAGAAAACCTACGGTTTGTGTGTGCAGGCACAAACCTGCATACGCAAGCCATATGCTGCATAAGCAGGCACAAATCTGTGTACACAGCTAGGATTTTATAGACAAAAAAAGAAAGTTTTTTGTATTAAAGACTGAGGTTTGGAATAAATCCCACATCATTTGAAAGTCATTCCAAACCTCTATTTTTCAACTATATAAAGCCTTACACGGTACATTTTCAAAATACACAAAAAATCCTAAGGGAAAACTAAGATTCACTAGAAATAGTGAATCAAAAAGGGTGTTTTTCACAAAACATTCTCAAGTCAATTTTATTTTATTGGGGCATTTTCTGGCCTTAATACTTTGAGTTTAAGATTACTAATCACGTTTCTATTGATTTATGAATAGATTGATAGAGGGGAATAGTCAAAAATCAAGCTTGAAGAGCTTTTTGTTTAAGGTATCCCTTAAACCCTTTCTTTTTCTCTTTTACCTTTAATCTTTGTCTTGATCTGTTTCTTTGCTTAGTTTATATTTATATATGTTTATTTAGGTTATTTTTATGCTTTATTTATATTTTTAAGCATGTTAGGCTGTTAGATTTAAGCTTTCAAGTCTTGCTCTGTTTTCTATTTTCTGGGTTAGGGTTTAGGCGTATCTATGTACGCATACTTTTGTATGCGCACGCAGGCTCGAAGTATGCACACGCAAACAACTGGCCAACGTATGTAGGCCTATGTATGCGCACGCATACTTATGCTCAGAAACCCTAATTTTGATTTTCCTGTTTCTTTTGTTTTGTTTGTTTCACCTAATATGCCTCTGTTTTAACCTTTTTATATGCTTTTGAGTTTCTTTTTCTTTGTTCACATGTTTGTTTACATTGTATGCTAGATTAGGGTTTATCTTTTTGTTCCTTATTTTTAATGCCATGCCAACATGTCCATTCATTAATGCCATAGGTGCTATGGTGCAATGAGGTAAGTAAAGGTAAGTTATTCTTTCACATGTACATGCATATTATTTGATAATATGGTTTGATGATGAGCATGAATGTGTTTGATCGAAAAACGTGTTCTTAATGATCTTCATGTTCCCAATGTGATCTTTTGATGTTTACATGTTGCTGCTTTGGATGAGATGCATGATATGATGAATGTTAGATGCCTTGATAGTTGTATGCTAGGGTTTGTGATGAGATGATTGCCATGGCAGATGTATGTTAGGTTTGTTTAATGAGCATGATTAGATGTATGGTTAGGGTTCGGGATGAAGGATGTCATGCTGTATACTTAGATGTACGCTAATGTTTATGTGAGTTAGAATACAAGTATTGAACGTGCTTTTAATAAGGTTAAGATATAACACACAATGATGGGAGGCCAACCTTAGGGTTAAGCGGTCTTGGGTGCCTAACACCTTCCCAAGAATGTACCTAAACTCTGAACCCATACTCTAGTAGTAAGATCAATGATCCTTCCTCAAAAGGACACTATATTCATGATTCCTAGACCATATAACTAGGTGGCAACTCCGACACTTTTCATTGTGTCCACAATGGTGACTCCACTAGGGGAAGAGGACTTTAATTCTTATGTGTCATATATCTTAAACTTAATAAAAGCTATCTTAATACTTGTTTGCATACACTTCACATGGTTCTCATATCCTTTAATCTCGGTTGGTGATGAGTGGGAAGATGGAAGACTCCATTTGGGCCCAAATCTTCCGAAGTTCATCCCACCAATTCACAATCGGTGCCATTGCCTATAATGGGCTTTGAGTACATTAAAGGTTTGCTACCAATCCACTATGGGGTCCACTTAGGCCCTCGGTTGGAATAATAGCCCACCAAGTTGTGAGTGACCTACTTATCTATCCCTTTAGTCTTAGGGAGCCTACCTACACTTAGAGAGATCCTAGATCCTATCAATAAGAGGGTACCATTTATGTAACTCTTGTTTGTTTAACCAAATATCTTGTGATCACCTAATTCTAAAGGACAAATTGAAAGGCCAAGAATGTATTGACTCATTGTGATGAATTAACCAATCAATTAGCCAAGTTGATTAACTAATTAGATTAACATACAATTTGCCTGGTAGCAAAAAAAAATCACCAACTAAGTAAATATGCTGCGGAAAATAAATTGACACGGTGATTTGTTTACGAATGGGGAAAACTTACATGGCAAAAACCCCACTGGGTGATTTTAAGGTCACCACTCCCGAGAATCCACTATTATCACAACAAGCAGTTACAAGTAAAGGAATCTCAGTACCTTATACCAACCTACAGTTGAACACTTACCCCAATATCTAATTGGACTTGTTATATAGTGAAAATCTCTCCTTTTGATGCACGGCTCCTAGTACGTGACTAACCAATAGATGTGCGGATCCCAGAACGCGACTTAATCACCAACTTGAGAAGGATGTTGGTTGCAAAGTTCTTCAGTTCATCACACGATGAAGATCACGAAGCTTCTGGGTCATAAAACCCTACGGTGTACAAACACATTAGCTTCTTTAAGAGAAAGATGAACTAGGGAAAATTCTGTCTCCAGTCACAATTTGCTTGAACAAAACTTTGCTTCACACTCATGCAACCTTTGATGGCCCTTAAAATAATCCTTACATATATTTAGGGTTGTGAGAAAAGAAAGTCTAAACACATACTCACGGATTAGAGTGGAATCAGTTTTGAAAAACTAAATTTCATAAACCTCGATAGATACCCTATCTATCGAGCAGCTGTCAAGCCTCGGGCTGAAACAGCTTTTTAAGCCTCAATAGATACTAGTTGTCGAGCTTTAAAATCCAGTAGTTCTTCATTTGATTTTTGGACAGACTTGCATGGCTTTAACACTTGAACTTGAACCTTGTTCTTTGAAGTATTAAACATATCCTATATCTACCTAATTACAAGTAAAGTGCGTTTTGTCAAAAGATTAGCCAATTACATAAAATATTGACATATGTTCCTAACATGATTTACATATATCCTAACACGATTTACATATATCCTAACACAAATAAAAGATGTCAAGAATTGGAGGATGACCCAAAAGTTATGGCATACCCTAAGATATTGGAACAAAAAGAAAAGAAGTCCTCACAAATGAGAGACTTATCCCAAAGTCCAAAGATATGTCTTAACTTGAAAGATTCATAAGACCACAACTTAGTTGCTATCATAAGCCCAACTCAAAAGGCCTCTTGAAAGGGAGAACTTTGGGCGTAGGGTAACAAATGTGCTATGGACTTAGCATCCAACATCCTACAAAGTCAATATGAACTTCCTTAATCTTGGGCCTTCTCGTTGTATGCCAAGGCCCAAAATGATGAGAGATTCATAGGCTTTGAGAGGAGGGCCAAAATATGTTCTAGCTAAAAATCTACTTCAAAATTTTCTTTTGCAAAGAAGAAAAGTTTTCAAAAAAAAAATAATAATCGTGTAAATATTTTTTTAGAAGTGGAATTTTCAAAAAAAAAAAAAAAATCTTTTGCGAAGAAAGAGAATTCAAGAAAAGAAATGTTTTGCAAAGAAAAACTTTTTCAAAGAAAAGAATTAAAAAAAAAATATTTTGTAAACTTTTTAAGAAAGGAATTTTTTTTAAAAAAAAAAAAGGCAAAGAAGAAAAATTTTCAAAAAAAGAAATCTTTTGTAAATATTTTTAAAATAGCAAAATTAAAAAAGAAAATCTTTTGTGAAGAAAAAGAATTCAAGAAAAGAAATATTTTGCAAAGAAAAACTTTTTCACAGAAAAGAATTTAAAAAAAATATTTTGTGAATATTTTTTATTTTTAGAGTTTAATTTTCAGGAAAAAAATGAAGAAATGTTTTCGAAAAAAATCTTTAGTAAGTAATTTTATTATTTTTTTAGAAGCGGAATTTTCAAACAATCATTTACAAAGAAAAAGAATTTAAGAAAGAAATTTTGTTGCAATGAAAAAGATTTTTAAGGAAAGATTTTTTGAAAAAAAAAATTTGTAAATATTTTTCTTTCAAGAGATGAATTTTCAAAACAAAAAAAAAAAAGATGGAAAAGTTTTCAAAATGAAAAAAATTTTGAAATGAAAAATTCAAAAAGAAGATGAAAGATAATTCACAAAGCCATGATATACCCTAGGTTTTGGGCCCATTCAAAAAATTTTCAAATCTAGAGCGTCCAAGATCATGAGTACATCATAGACTTTGGAGGAAGGCATTGGACCAAAAAGCCATAACATACCCTAGCTTTTGGGTCAAAGTTCAAAAATCTTTTTCAAAAGCAAGAGAGCCCAAGATCATGAGTATTTTATAGGCTTTATTGAAAAGATGTCGAATCCCTCCATGCTTTGGGAAAGTTTTGAAGCCCTAAAACCCAAAGACATGGGTAGGCTCACCAAAAGCTCAATGAGGATTAAAAGATGAAATCTTTTTGAACCAATTGACCAAACCCTTTGAACTAAGGGCAAAGCTCATTTGAGAATAAAAAAAATGCTTGTAACCTTTAAACTAGGGGCAAGGCCCTCGTGAGGGGAGAGAGTGAATATTCAATAGGACAAGTAAAAGACTTTGATGTGTTGAGATAAAGTTTGGTCACCTTTTTTTTCAAAAAAAAAAAAAAAAAGGAACAAAAAAAATCGAAAAAAAAAAGAAAAAGCAAAGAAAAGATGTAGACTTCTAAATGTCATTTTAAATACAAGTTCAAACAAGTTTTTCATAAGAAAAGAAAATTTCCAAAGCATGATGGGCTTGCATTACAAATGGGGCTTTGATTTTTGTGTTTAAATTGTTTGATGAGACCAAATAGAGCACAAGATGTGGACTAACCTTACAAAATTCATGAACAACCTATGCTTAAGCCCAAATAAGGACAAGAGGGCGAGATGAGTGACTTGTAATTGGATTCAAAGCCCAAAGAAAAAAAAATCTAAACAAAAAAGAAGAAAAAAAAAAGTTGGGCTAGGATCCGAACAAGGGAAGGAGAGAGGGCGAGATGTGTTAATGATGTAATTGGGCTCTAAGCATAGGGGAAGACATGAATTTTGAAAGATTGACGTAGCTTATTCTATTTCTAAGTTCAAAATAATGAAATGATACAAGACTTAGAATACGAATGAGGCATACATGTAGTCCACATTTTGAAGTAAGCAAGAAAAGTTGATGGGTCCAAAACTTTAAAAGACATTGGAAGCACATGTTTATTTGATCTAATTCATTTTTAGGGACACTTAAGATAATCTCAAAGCACATCCCTAGCCTTGTCAAGATCTACTCACTAAGGAAGATACCAAGAAGCAATGACGAGCACGAATGAAAGTATCGACATCATGAGCAAGACACTTGATCGCATGGAGGAGCTAATGAAGGATATGAGCACTCTACTACAAAGGCTTGAAGAAATACATGATCCACAAGCCGAAGATGTTTTTGGCAAGCCAAAAGAAAGAAAGAAAGTTATTGTCAAAGACACCCCCAAAAAGAGAAGGGAATTTGATGACATTCACATGTCTTTGTCAGAGGCTCTTGAAATCTTATCTAAGAAGGGTTACCTCAAGCCACTTGAACCTAGTCTTTTTCCAGTTCCAATCCCAAGCACTTGGAACATGAATGAGTACTGTGCAAAGCTAGGACACAAGAAAAATAATTCCTTTAAGTTGAAGCATGAGATTCAAGACTTGATTGATGGTAGGATGATTGCCAAGCCAACATTCCATAGATGAAGCAAGATTGAATGAAGGGGTGAGCTTAAGAGATTTGGCCCATGAGAATACCTTTGCTAGAGGATGAGCCATTTCAATTTTGTTGAGTCTTTTCAATTTTTGTGTCTTCAATTTGTCAAGTATATTAGAGTCTTTCTCAATGTTGAGTCTTTCCCTTTGTTGTGTTGTTAAGTCTTTGTTTCAGATGTCTTGTTATTGAGTCATGTTCCATTGAATTTTCCCATAAATGTTGTTTCACTTTCAATAAAGATGGCCATTCAAGTATGACGTGTATCATGTGATCTCTTTTCACTACTTTTGAAATGAATATATCCTTAAACCTAAAACATTGGTTAGTCCAAATATGGAATCGAAAGAGGAGATTGTCTTAGTTCATTTGATCATAAAGAGCAAGCATGAAGGTGATAAAGAAGGTGAGAGATAGAGAGAATGATGAGTGATGAGAGACTCCTTGAAACACAAGACATGAATGAGACAAAGATAAGAAGAGAAATTAAAGGAATGACTTGTTCTTCTACATGGATGACAACACAATGATGAGAACTTAATGAGATGAAAAGGCTAATCTAGGTTTGGAAAGGCTAAGCAATCAAGGTTGAAAGGATGAGAGGCCATCTTTCTACAACCCTTTGTTACAATAAGAAGTTTTTTCAACTTGCTAACCCTGTTGAGCCTAGATAAATTCCTTCTTTATACCCATGCCAAGAGATTGCCCCCTACACTAGGGGCATGTTATTAAGAGATGGTGATTTGAAAGGGTTACCCTTAACACTAGGGGCATACTCTAATATTGGAAAGGATCAACCCTATACTAGGGGCAAGTTTTGTGATAGAGAGATGTGCAGATGATTTAAAAGTGAAAGGATGCCCTTTCCCCAACAAGGGGCATGGAAAAAGAAAAAATGGAAAAACAAAGAAAAGAAAAAAAAAATAAAAAAGAAAGGATAGAAGAAAACAAAAAAAGAAAAAGAAAATGAAGATGAGAATCAAAAGGGACAAGGAAAGAATGGATGAAGAGGACGAGAATGGTGCAAGCACGAGATGAGTAATAATCCTTGGCAATTAGGATACCCTAAATATAAATTGAATTTGAACCTCAAATAACCTTTCTTTCTTAAGCCTTAGTTACCCAACCTTGTTATGGTCTATAAACAAGTTCTCTCTAATCAGTTGAGATTGTTTAGCCTTACAAATTTTGGAAAGCCTAGGTTTATTAGTGAAAACAAAAAAAGAGAAAAAGAAAAGAAAAAAGAAAGAAAAGAAAGAAAGAAGAAAGGCCCGCTAGGTTGAAAACTTGAAAGGGCGGCCTAGGCAAAAGTTAGGGCTCCTTGAAAAGAAGTGAAGAAGAGCCACAAGAAAAATGGTGAACTTAATCCAAGTTAGGGGCAATCCATGAATGAGAACACAAGGGAAGATGAGACTAGCTCCAAGTTAAAGCAACCATAATGAGGAAAAAAAAAAAAAATATATATATATATATATACACATGAGAGATGAGTTGATTGAGGAGAATACAAGAAGAGAGAAATGAGAGAAGTGAGGTGTGCATATTCAAACAAGGACAATGATCGAGTTCACTAGAGATGATCAAATTTTAAATTCGTATTTGGACTAATCAACGAAGATGGTAGGTAGTTCATTAAAAATTAGTTCATAGAGAATACACATTGATATGCAAAATCATCTGGATCCATTATCCCTTTCTTCCTTTCTTCAACTCCTTCGGATTTTCTTCAAGTTCCTCTTTGTATTCAACTCATGTTGTGCTCTGCTATCTCAAAAATCTTGTCGTGTTTGAAATCTCATTGGTCTAGAGTCTCTTCCAACTTGTTGTGTTAATAAATATTCATTCTTCTCAAAAATCTTGTCGTGTTTGAAACTTCATTGGTCTACAATCTCTTTCAACTACCTTCGATCTTCATTTAGAGGTATTAGGAATTCTAGGAAATTGATGGTCATCCAAAGGCAAAAGATGGAAAAAAAAAAAAAAAAAAAAGAATGAAGGAATGAATAATTTGTTTAAATAAATGTGTCCCCTGTAAAAGGGAAAAAATTCAATGAACCCATGGCCTAATCAACTCTTTCTTGTTAATACTTTTTTTTTTTTAAAGAAGCTTTTTAGAAATGGGAGGGAAAATAAAAAATGTAAGATGAAGATTCGAAAAGAAATGAGGAATTTGAAAATGAGAGATGAAATAGAGAGGATAAAGAAAAAAGATGAGAAGAGGGAGAACAAAAGAAAAGATGGAAGAGAGAGACAAAAAAAAAAAAAAAAAGATGATGAGAAGAAGAAAAAAGATGAGAGGATAAAAAAAAGGGGGAAAATAAGAAAGGAGATGAAAAATAAATAAATAAATAAATAAATGGTGAAGATAAGAAGAGAAGAATGACATGACCTATTGTGTTTAGTTCCATCCTGATGTGTTTGGACCAAACTTTATGTGAGCCAACGTGTTGATGAGACCTAATCATTGTGAAAAGTTAAAAAGATTTAAAAAATTTTAAAATTCCAAAGAGGAGTTCAAAACTTCAAGGAGGTTGTCACTTAAGATAGACTTAAAGTTCGAGAGAGATTGGCACTTAATAAAAAAGGCATGAATTTCAAAATTTTAAGGAGAATTTCAAAAGAAAATATTTCAAGTTTCAAATATTCAAGAGAAATTTCAAGAATAGAAGAAATTTTTCAAAAAAAGATGGATTTGAATAATGAATTTCTTAAATGATTTTCATTTCCTTAAATAATAACATTTTTGGAAATAAATAATGCATGTCTTGAATGATGAATTCCTAGATGTAAGATGTTGAGTCTTTTGATCATCTTTACAATGATCTGATGTTATGATGTGTTAATGTGCTTTTGGATTAGGATAGTAGCCATTCATGTTGTGTGCCTTTGATTCTAAGTTCGACTCTTTGGTTGATGTTGTGTATATGATGTGATAAGTCTTCTTTTGGCTTAGGATAGTAGACATCCTTGGTATGTTCATGATGTGTTGTTGATGTGATGATAACATGATGTGATGGGTTTTCTTGGCTTAGGACAGTAGCCATTCTTGTTGTTAATGTTATGATTAATAAAGTTGTTTTATTATTATCCAAAATAATAGTAACATGAATATTTGGACATTATCATATAGTCCATGAGATGCATAGTATGTAATTTATGTGAAAAGTCACAGAAGATATAAATCACAAGTTCTTTGTAAACTCAGGATTATAGTTTGTAGTCAGTGATAAAATTAGGCATTTCATCTGTGAAGACTATAACATATCAACTAAGATGATTTATCTTGATTATGGAAGTGGAGACTTCTAGTGGGAATGTTGATATGTTTTAAGAGTGAAGACATATTAAACTGGACCGCTATAAGATTTATTATTCTCCTAACGACTGTCAAATGAATAATAAATCTCACAACTTCTATTTGCATGAACTCTTAATTCTGAGAGAATAATGGACCTGATAATGAGATGTAGGTTGCTTTGATATATCAGAAGTGAGATTTAAAGTCACGATCAAAACCTCAGTATGTTGGGCAACCACATTTAGTGTTGATGGAACATATATTCTCAAGATGGAATTCATAATCTCTTAACGGAGATATAAAATATTCCCTTGAGATAAGTTTAATGGGTTTGGTTATTCAAAGTGTTAGGCCTAACCACTTTTGTAAGGAGTTACTAAAGAATATATTTATGAAATTAGATTTCATAAATATATGATAAATAACTTAAAGGATTAAACCGGGCACTCAAGGATTAAGATGTAGTAATTTACAAAGTCGCAGTCTATATTCATGACTTTGTATTACTACGAATATTTTATGAAGGAATTGCATATATAATAAAGTCTTTGGATATAATTTATTAATAAAGCCTAGAGTGCAATTATATTTATATAGTGGTATTAAATATAATTAATGGTAACTTTTGACTTGTCAAGAGTTGACAGAAAAGCCCAAGGCCCATTGGAGCTAGTGTCTTATTTGTTCCCTTTTGGTCCCACTCCAAGCCACACACTAAAGCCCAATTAGGAAGGCCCAAAAGGCTAGCCCAATTAGATAATCAGTTATGTGGAGAGCAACATACAAAATTTTATATATGAGAATAAAATGGTTTGTATGTTGGTGTATGAGACTTCTTCATATTTTCTCTAGAACAGTACATAGAACTGATTGAGAGACCACACATCTTGGGCATCAAGTGGAATTGGAGTGAAGATTAAAGGTGTTCTCGAGTACTTCTAATCTTTGTTTTGAAATTCACCATACCAAGGTACACTCTCTTGTTCTTATATTCTGAAATTTACATAGCACATGTTATCAATTGCGAATGAAGTAGATTTGTTAATTTTTCGCTGCGTATGTTTTGTATGCGATACAAACATGTTATTTTACTACAATTGGTATCAGAGCGGTCTTCATTTCAAATCTGTATAACATGTTTTGTGAGTTTTGGAATTAGAGAAAATAGTTTCATCATGTTAGAAGATTTTATATGCGTTTAATTTTCTGCATGATTGTTGAAACTATGATTTGATAAAAACTGATATTAATGTTATGATGTTGTTTAAATTTGAATTTAAGAATGTTGAATTGATCTTTAAGGCTATAGCATCAATAGATTTCAGTTTTGATATCAAATTCTGCATATCATGTTCATATGGTAATTGTTTGTTCATGAAAAATCGTTGAAAACTATTTGCAACTGTTCTGGAAAAACTGAAAACACGGGTTTTTCGTGGGTTAACTTCCCACGAAGTTACTTGCGAAAAATGATTTTGAAGACAAAAAAACTTTTCGCGGTTAAGCTTTACTCGTGAAACAGTCGCAAGACAGTAGCGAAAGTTTCTGTCTGATTTTTTGTGTTTTTTCAATTTTTTCCATAACTCGTTTTTTCGGGAGAATGAGGGATTATATGCTTGTCCCCAAAAGTGAATCTTTGATTATTATTGAATGTACAAATATTGACTTATAGTTTGATTGTGATTCATAAAGTTGGACTTCAAGATATGTGTTCATCTTAGGTGGTGAAAATACACATTAAGCGTAAGTATTATCTCATTAGAGAGATATAAGTATGTGAGAAGTAGTAGTAGAAAAGATAATTTATGCAATAAATCTGGCTGAAACTTGTTGCCAAACCTTGCCTTAGAGTGACTATGAATTACTCTAAAGGGAGATAAGCATCGGATATATGGTAAATTGTCTTTGAGGGCAATTGGGAGACTGTTGGGGTTTATGCCCTAAAATCCAATTATTGGCACGTCATAAATAATTAAATTGTTTAATTATATGAGACTATCTATATATGAACTAATGGGACAATCTTAGTCCATGAGATGCATCGTATGTGATTTATGTGAAAAGCCACAGAAGATATGAGTCACAAATTCTTTGTAAACTCAGAATTTTAGTTCATAATAGGTGATGAAATTGGGCATTTCATCTGCGAACACTATAACATATCAACTAAGATGATTTTTCTTGATCATAGAAGAAGAGACTTCTAGTTGATGTGTTGATATGTTTTCAGAGTTAAGGCATATTGAACCTGAATTGCTGTGAGATTTATTATTCTCCTAATGACTGTCAAATGAATAATAAATCTCACGACTTCTATTTGCATGAACTCTTAATCCTGAGGGAATAATGGACTTAATCATGAAGTGTAGGTTGCTTTCATATATCAGGAGTGAGATCTAAAGTAATAGTCAAAACCTCAATATGTTGGGCAGCCACATTTAGTGTTGATGGAACATATATTCTCAAGATGAAATTCATAGTCTCTTAATAGAGATGCAAAATATTCCGTCGAGATAAGTTTAATAGGTTAAGTTACTTAGAGAGTTTGGCCTAACCACTTTGGTAAGAAATTACTAAAGTATATATTTATGAAATTGGATTTTATAAATATATGATGAATAACTTAAAAGGATTAAACCAGGTACTCAAGGATTAAGATATAGTAATTCACAAAGTGGCAGTCTACATTTATGACTTTGTATTACTACGAATATTTTATGAAAGGGTTGCATGTACAATAAAGTCTTGGGATATAATTTATTAATAAGGCCTAAAATGCAATTATATTTATATAGTGGTATTAAATATAATTAATGGTAACTTTGGACTTGTTAAGAGTTGGCAGAAAAGCCCAAGGCCCATTGGAGCTAGTGTCTTATTTGTTCCCTTTTGGTCATACTCCAAGCCACATATTAGAGCCCAATTGAAAAGGCACAAAAGGCTAGCCCAATTAGATAATCAGTTATAAGGAGTGAAACATATAGAACTTTTGATTTATATCTTTTGTGACTTTTCACATAAATCACATACGATGCATCTCATGGACGAAGATAATGTCCCATTAGTTCATTTATAGATAGCCTCATATAATTAAACAATTTAATTATTTATGACATGCCAATAAATTGGATTTTAGGGCATAAATGTAACACCCCAAACCCTTAAGAAGGATTTAGATGCATAACCTATCGTAGAAATAATCAACACTAATATAATGGAACAGAGCGTAATTAAAACCTCAAATAAACTTCTTATTTCATCAACGGATTTCCTTAAATATCCATAAAAACAAAACAACAATAATATTCTTGTATGTAAAATCCCCAAATAACATCTCAAAATAGTTCCAAAAAAATAATCTCATTGTCCTGAAACAATTTTACTAAAACAACTCAGCAACTATCCAAGCTCCAAACGCAGTCATCAATCTAAGGCTTCACTGATCTACCACCAAAATACACTCCAAGCCTCTAATCTGAAAGGATGGAAAAAGGGGTGAGCTAAAGGCTCAATAAGAGACTACAAACATGAGGATGTCTTCCAAAACAAAACGATAATATTTTTGAAAAAAATATAGTCCTCACAATACAATTACAATTAGTTTAAACTGTAATATAATTTATTCCATAAAGCTGTTAAAATAAAATATATCACTATAACACTGTAAACATTAATACAATAATAACCACATTAATATGCCAATATGCACCAAATAGGTAGAAACACTTTATTTTGAAAATAAACACTTTTTCACCTAAAAGAACAGTAGCAAATAAACAGTAATTCAATATGAAAAATATTAGTCAAACATAGACAAAAGCTGCTAAACACTCGGTGGGTGATTTCCCATGGGAACAATAACACTAACCTCAAAGAGGCAACACTAGCTCCAAAGAGCAACAATAACACTGCACCACACCACACTAACACTACTTCGGCCGAAGACCAACACTTAACCCTGTGTTGGCAAAGGTTGCAGACTGTCTAGTTGACCATTTGAAACAATTCTTGACAAATACAATTTCATAATAACATACAATAGATAATAAAATTCGAGTATGTGCAAAGCACTAACCATAGTATAAGTTTTTGGAACTTCACCTTTGCAATTATATACATATATAGATAAATATATATATTTTTACCACGTGTATATATATATATATATATGTATAAATATATATGTCCTGAGAGACGTCATGTGCTGAAGTCTACTTACCTCTAGTGGCTAAACCAAGCTTCACTTCAATTGCTCGAAACAACGTCAACTAGAACCTAAATGATAATTAAACAATTCAATAAGGGCAGGTTCTAAATAATCACACAGTCCTCTTGATAAAACAATTCCCTAAACTAACATCTAAAATACCCATATATTTAATTGTAAAGCTACCCACAATTGCAAACCTTTTCAATTCGGTCAACCCCTAAACTAACAAAATCAGCCACCTGCAAAATCTATACGCATAACTTATATTTAATTGTAACGCTGCCCACAAGTGCAATTCTATACAATTGTTATTATTAAATTCCAGCAAATTTAATACTAACCCTAACGCTAACATCTAATATACATATATATATATATATATATATATATATATATATGTAATCGGCAAACCAATTGAATTAACCCATGAACTATTGATGTAGTATATATATATAAATATATTCGGCCAAACCATGTATTAAATCCTAGCTAAAACAAATTCGGCCAAACTGAATTGAGTCATCCATCAGATGCACCTATAAGGTAATATATATATATATATATATATATATATGAAATCGACCAACAAGGAGAATCAATCTTCAGATGCAATTGAAAAGGTAATATATATATATATATATATATATATATATATGTAATCGGCCAACAAGGAGAATCAAATCTTCAGATGCAATTGAAAAGGTAATATATATATATATATAATTCGGCAAACTAAATTGAATCAAACCGTGATTCAATTACAAAATATATATATATATATAATGTAATATACCTATTAACCAATTGAATCAAACCGTGATTCAATAATGAATATATATATATATATATATATATAATGGTTATCATGAAATCAGTTTCAGCAAACACAATTGAAATTCCAGCAAACTTAAAAGAATAAAAAAAAAAAGGCTTTCCTAGAATGATGCTTACCTCAAAACCAAGATGAAGTTGCTGGCTGCCCTGAAGTGCACAGCCTCCTATTCTTTTGTTTTTGAAAAACCCTAATTTTAATTTCATTATAAAGCTGTTGCACTTGGGCTGAAAGTTTAGAAGCCTATTCCATGATAAGGCTAATTTCAGTTGGGCTGAAAATTTAGAAGCCCACTACACTAAAAAAAACTTCTAAGACCCACACATATTCCCACTAAACCCATTAATATTAATATTATTATCATTATAAAAATCACAATATAAAATTAATTATCTCCTCCAAAATAATTAAGCAATTTATCAAATCCACTCTCTAAAAGCAATTAAATTAAATTTAAATGAGACGGGTGTTACAATAAACCCAAACAATTTGGCCTTCAGTCAAACCTAGGGCTGGCCAGGGGTATTTTGGTCATTTTAGCTGAAAAAGGCACTTCAAGTGCTCCAATGCCCGAACAGGTTGCGCCATGTCGTTCTGGATGTTCTCGCGGCCCCATGGGGAGAAACTAATATTTTTTGATTTTTCGAGGTCCAGCACGCAAATCGAAGGCAGACAAAATACAGTATCAACAAGCATCAATCCCTACAAGTGAATCTTCTTAATTCGAGCCTTGTCTCATAGCAATCAACAGTTAGAGCGCTAGAGGTCTCGGATAGAATGGCGAAGATTAGTGCACAGTGTGAAGAATTGGAGAAGATTGTCCTCGCTTCGGATAGTGATAAATATTCTCAAATTGGAACACAACTACCTCTGGCCAAGAAGGAAGAGTTGTTGGTCTTCCTAGGAAATAACTTGGATGTTTTTGCTTGCCATCACCTCAACATGAACCCAGCCATAATGCTGAGGAGGTAGTAGCCTTGGCGATCTTCTAAGGAACATGCTAAAGCAGTAAAAAAGGAAGATAATAAGCTCAAACAGGCTAGGGCCATCAAGGAGGTTTTTTATCCTGAGTATTTGTCCAACACTGTGGTAGTCAAGAAAAAGTCAAATAAATGGAGGGTTTGTGTTGATTTCACTGATTTGAATAAGGCCTACCCCGAAGACCCCCTCTTACTTCCCAGAATTGATCAACTTGTTAATGCAAAATTCGGCCATCCTCGAAAGAGTTTTCTTGACACCTTCCAAGGCTACCATTAAATTCCACTAGCATTGCCAGATCAAGAAAAGACTCCATTCTTGACCCCTACCAGGAACTATCATTATCGAGTGATGCCCTTTAGCCTGAAGAACGCTGACTCCTCCTTGTGGGCACAATGCGTGGTGAGGAGTATGCCTTGGTCGAGTGGACCGGGGCGGAGAAAAAATAAACGGAGTTGCCACCTAGTTTTATGGCCTAGGAACCATGTATATAGCGCCCTTACATGGAAGGACTAAGCTTTACTACTAAAATATGGGTTTGAAGTTTAGGTATGGTTTTGAGAAGGTGTTACACACCCAAAACTGCCGGACCCATGGGTTGGCTTCTAGTCATTGTGTCTTACGTCTTAATCCTATTAAAGGCACATTCAACATTGCATTCTATACACACACACACACACACACACACACACACACTAGCATACATCTAAGCATACAACATGGTATCAATCATCCCAAAACTGTAAATATATCTATCATCATATCATCATAAACCCTAGCATGTTCCTATCTCTTTATATCCAAGGCAGCAAACAAATCATGGTAGCAAGCAAGCAAGGTGTATCTAGGGCAACAACATGGCAGCAATCAAACAAACATGTTTATCATATTTAAAGCATAGCACAGGACTTTGCATATACACATTCATCAAGGGAATATCAAGGTCATGTAACAAAAAAATGCATGATCATGTGAAATGCATGACTCATCTTTACTTACCTTGCTATGCCATAGCACCTATGCATCAATGCATGGACATTTGAATGCGTGTTCATAGCATATCGAAGCAAGAAATAAAAAGGAAACCTTAATCTAGCATGTTAAAGGAAAAAAGACAATCAAACAAAGAAACAAAGACTTAAGAATGTAGAAACAAGGAAAAGTAGAGGCATATTATATAAGAGAACAAATAAACAGAATCAGAAAACTCGGATTAGGGTTTCTAGGCTTGAGTATGTGTATGCATACATAGGGCTTGCGTACGCAGCCCAGTTGTATATGTATTAGTGGACACAATGATGGTTATTTGGAGTCACTGCCTAGTTTTTGCAATGGCCTAGGAAGCATATATAGCGCCCTCTCAAGGAATGACCTTTTGATCTTACCACCAGAGATATGAGTTCGGAGTTAAGGTACAGTCATGGAAAGGTGTTAGGCACTCAAAACCACCCAACCTTAAGGTTGGCTTCCCATCATTATGTCTTATGTCTTAACCCTATTAAAGGCATACTCAACATTTGTATCTAACTTACACACACACACTAACATGCATCTAAACAACTAACATGGCATCAATCATCCCTAACTATACATGGCTATTTATATTGTGAAAATGGGAGTTTGGAACGGCTCTCAGACAATGTGGGATTTTTTCAAAACCACAGTCTTTAATGCAGAAAACATGCCTTTTTGGTGTTTTTGAAACCCTACCTGCGCGCGCAGACTCTTATCTGCATATGTAGGCTTTCAGGCTATGTACGCAGGTTCATACCTGTGTACGCAGGCTTAGGGTTTCTTTTGGCCTTTATTTTCCAAAAATAAATTTTTAGCTCATTAGAAAGCTATATTTTCCATTTTAACACCTCTCAAGTCTATTTGTAATCTGATTAGGCCGTAAACCAACCTTAGGACTTAAAAATTTCAGCATCATTAGGGAACGGGGACCCAAGTTGTAAGGGGTACAAAATGCAGTGTCTACAGATACCCCACTTTTGATTTGTGAGCTTCATTCATGAATTCAAATGAATAAGTGACAAAAAATTCTGTTTCGACGTACGACTCAGGCCTAACCTACGCACACGACACACATCACGCATACTTGGGGTGAGGTGCGACTCCGTAGAGTCGCGTGGGATTCATATGTTTGAATTCCCACCTTTGTTACTTAGGAAATGAGCAACGACAGGTTCACTATCCCATAACCTGTTTTTCCAATTGCAAGCAAAAGGCGATTGATTCACTATCCTAGAGTCACTAAAAAAAAAAAAAAAACAAGGCCAACAGCCATAACCATCAACCAACAAACAAGGCTGCTCTTACAAGCTTAAAATGATATATATCTGTGGTATGCATCTGGGGCTCTTGCCACAAAATTCTCCAGATGGCATGCACCTATTGCCTTCTCCATCTCTATCTCTACCTGCTCTTGTGAGGCTCTTGCCTCGGGGTGACCTTGGTCTCTATCTCTACCTCTTCCACTGTGCCTATATGTTAAATTCCCTTAGGATATGTGCACAAGTTTCATCTATTTTGACCCTCAAGGGAGTCTCAAGTGAATGACCCACTGGGAATGATAAAGGGCACTCACAAAGGAGTATGATCTTCTTGAAATTTTGATGACCCTCAGGGGAGCCTCCTTGTTGGGGAAAAATAACTTGCTGAGAAATTTGGTGATGATTTTGACCTACGAGGAAGTCCTTGAAAATGTGTGATTCACTGGGGAAGATTTTCTTTCTTTCTTCATGGCTTACTAGGGAACTTATGTTGACTCTACCCATGAGGGGGCTTCATCAACTTCATGGGAATTATCTTCTTCACAACTCATGAGGGGGTTACGATTGTACCTTGTACTCACAAGGGAGTCCCTTCATCATATTGTACCTTACTGGGGATTTGTTTGAAAATTTGAACTGTCGAGGGAGTTCTCTTAATGACTTATGGTTCATTGAAGGATGCTCATAATTCTTTCAATCTGCTGTGGATGCTTGCATAGGTCTTTATGTCTCTTACCTGACTGAGGGTTTTTTGATCATTTTGTCATGTTCTTGAATTTCTCTTTTGCACTTCCTACGTTTCGGGAATTTACTGGAGATTTTAAGGATTATTGTCACTTCTGGATGTATTCTTGAATTTTCCTTTTGCACTCCTAGCCTCCTAGGGACCCCATGGGGACACATAATATTTTTTTTTTTTTACTAAACTACACTTAGTTTAGTGGTGAACAAAACTACATGTTTTTTAGTCACCAGCTGTTGCCGCCTCTTCATTTTTTTTCCTTAACGGTTACCAACCATTTCTTTTTTTTCTTCATCTCCCCCACCTCTTCATATTCTCTTTAACTCTTCAACTTATTTTTCTCTCTACAAAAAGCTACTGCCCCCTCTCTTTCTCACTCACAATCTGATCCTTCCCTCTCTAATCTCTCCAAAACTCTCTCTCTCTCCCAATACTTCTTTATTTTCTCCATGGCACCCAAGTCCAAGATAACCTCCTAGGTGCTCTCAAGCAACGCCTTCAACCTCACCCGTTGGAGTGGGGCAGTGAGGCTGCTGGAGCCTCCTTCCTTGACATACCAACCGGAGGATCACCTTTCGGTAAATGCCCAAGCCAAATTGGTGAGTTTTTCATTTTTTCCTCATTTTTGAGTTTTCCTCTAATCTTCTGTTTTAATCTGTTTTTGGACTTGAAAATGCTTGGGTTTTGTTATGGGATGGGTTTAGATGAAAACCTGATAGCTTAGGAGGGGTAGGAACATGTTTAGGATGGATTTTGGTCGAGATATGCTTGAAACTGTCAAAGAACACTTTCTACGTTGGTTCAAGCGTACGAGAACTCGAGCCTGCGTATGCAACATAAATTCATGCGTACGCAACCTCTCTTCTTGCATACGTAGGCTTGTTCTTGAAAGCTTGTGTGCATGGGGTTTAGCTTACGTACGTGGGCTTTCTGTTTGTGTACACAGGCTTAGGTTCACGTACACATACCACTAGGCAGAAACCCTGTTTTGGCAATTTTGAACTCCTTTTTCATCTGTTTCTCATCCAATTGCAAATTTACCACTTCCTTTCATCATTTGTGCATCTAAAATACGATTCCAACACCATTTTACACCTCATTGAAAATCTAAAACTTTTTTTTCCTTGATCCCAATTGTGAATTTAACATCACCGAACTTCTTTTGCAAGCTATATCCCCGTATTCTGGTAGGGACAGTACCAACAGGGTGGCCGAGTGGTATAGGGAGCAGACTGAGGCGACAAAGGCTCATATTCGTGCTGCGGGCTTTGAGCCCATCATCCGCCTTCTACCATAGAGGTCGACAAGTGACATCTTGGCACAATGTCTTGCAGAGAGGTGGTGGGACACTACTCACACCTTCCATATTACTGAGAGGGAGATGACTGTGACTCCCTGGGACTTTCACCACATGACTTACCTTAGGTGTGATGGTGTTACCATAAACCTAGAGGGCGAGTTGGGCATTCAGTTGGCAATTGACTTGCTCGGAAGGACGTACTCTTTAGACACGATCTGCTACTTCGACATTGAGGTGGATTACCAGCCCCTTCCTCAGGAGATAGCTGTGGACTGTGCTCGGATGGCTAGGGCATTCTTACTGTACATTCTAGGGGCATATCTCTTTGCCAATGGAGGGTAGAATTAAGGTGGCTAGCCCTCTTTCGTGACTTTGAGGCTGTTGGGGGAGATAACTAAGGGCAAATGTGTCTTGCCTATCTGTACTCGTGCCTAGACACACTCAGTCGTGGGACCTTGTGCCAGCTGGTGGGGCCTTAGAAACTTTTGGAGGTTAGTTTCTTTCTCTTTTCTCTTGTAACTCTTGTATATGCTAAGGAAAATTGTAACCCATGTTCTTGCAATCTGTCTTCATACTCTTTTTGTGCCTTGCAAACTGTCATCTTGCAAACCATATTCACTTGTACACTACAATTCTTGCAAACTGTGTTCACCTTGTACACTATGCTCTTGCAAACTATATTCACCTTGTACACTATGCTCTTACAAACTGTATTTATGCCTCTCTTTTGATGATGTGAGTTTGGGATTCAATGCCTTCCATTGTGTTTTTCCACATGCTTCTCATGTTTTATTTCTAACTTCATGCATTTTTTATTACAAATCAACTGGAACCCGTGGGCCAACTTCCTCCTAATGCAACCCCTAATTTGGAGGCATCTGCCGTTACTGCCACTGAGATCACCCAGCCTTTAAAGGGTGCAGGTTTGAGGGTGCTATACTTGGAGGAATGAGTGCGCTACTAACTAGTGGGCAAAGATGTCCCATAGGTGCCTATGGACTTGCCAAAGTTCATGCTTGCCCCTCTCTCCATGACTAACGCTGAGTACGCCCTGTGGAGTCTTAGTATGGCCTATGTCAACCAACTTAGGGAGGAGTTGGAATATGATGAGTTCATCCGCACTCACCTCATATCGTCCCTTACTGTAGAGGTATTACTCCTTTCTTCTTTGCCCTTTCCATTCCTACTTACTTCTATTGCATTCTTGTACACGGTAATATTTAACTGAAATTCTTGAACTAGAATGCCCCTACTCCTAGTGTTCCTATTGACCCTCCTCACTTGCCTTGGATGGTATATGCTTACGGCGCTGATGGCTTTGCTAGGGAGCATCTCGTGCCTCGCAACACAAATGTCATGGGCTATCCTTTTCCTGATGGCACAGGGGCGATAAGTCCTCTACCATCTTTTTCTTCTTTTTTTTCTTCTTCTCTTGCATCTTTCAACTGCTTATTCTAAACTATTTCCTTCAAATTTCAACCCACTATCCAGGAGAATGAGGAGTTAGTTTGGCTAGCTGGGAACCTCAAGCTAGAGGTAACTTAGTGTTAGAAGGACTTGTACGACCCTAGAGGACTGGCTTATACCGGTGATGGGGATGATGATGATGATGATAATGATTGTGGGGATGATGATGGTGGTGAGTGATGGAAATAAACACGTTTGTATTGCATACAAAACATACGCAGTGGAAAAATAACGGATCTACTTCATTCACAATCGATAACATGCACTATGTAAGTTTTAGAATATAGAATCAAGAGAGTGTACCTTAGTACGATGAATTTCAAAACCGAAGATCAGAAGTACTCGAGAACACTTTTAATCTTCACTCCAATTCCACTTGATGCCCAAGATGTGTGGTCTGTCAATCAGTTGTATGTGTTTGTTCTAGGGAGAATGAGAAAGTGTCCAACACTAACATACATATCATTTCATGAAGAAGTCTCTCTCTCTCTCTAAATTCTGTACGTTTCTCCCTTAATAACTGATTCTCTAATTGGGTTAGCCTTTTGGGTTTTTCCAATTGGGCTTTAGTATGTGGCTTGGAGTGGGACCAAAAGGAAACAAATAAGACACTAGCTCCAATGGGCCTTGGGCTTTTTTGACAACTCTTGACAAGTCCAAAGTTACCATTAATTATATTTAATACCACTATATAAATATAATTGCACTCTAGGCCTTATTAATAAATTATATCCCAAAACTTTATTGCACATACAACCCCTTCATAAAATATTTGTAGTAACACAAAGTCATAAATATAGACTGTCACTTTATAGATTACTACATCTTAATCCTTGAGTACCTGGTTTAATCCTTAAAGTTATTCATCATATATTTATGAAATCCAATTTCCTAAATATATACTTTAATAACTAATTACTAAAGTAGTTAAGCCTAACATTCTAAATAACAAACCCATTAAACTTATCTCAAGGGAATATTTTGTATCTCCGTTAAGAGACTATGAATTCCATCTTGAGAATATATGTTCCATCAACGCTAAATGTGACTGCCCAACATACTGAGGTTTTGATCGTTACTTTAGATCTCACTCCTGATATATCAAAGCAATCTACACTTCATGATCAGGTCCATTATTCTCTCAGGATTAAGAATTCATGCTAAATAGAAGTCGTGAGATTTATTATTAATTTGACAGTCATTAGGAGAATAATAAATCTCACAGTGGTCCAGTTCAATATGTCTTAACTCTTAAGACATATCAACATATCAACTAGAAGTCTCCACTTCTATGATCAAGACAAATCATATTAGTTGATATGCTATAGTCTTCGTAGATGAAATGCCCAATTTCATCATTAACTACGAACTAAAATTTTGAGTTTACAAAAAACTTGTGATTTATATCTTCTGTGACTTTTCACATAAATCACATACTATGCATCTCATGGACTATATGATAATGTTCGAATATTCATGTTACCATTATTTTAGATAATAATAAAACAACTTTATTAATTACAATACCAAGTCATACATAATGTCATACATATGTATAACACAAAATTATAAATGTAGACTGTCACTTTATAGATTACTACATCTTACAATAAGATTCAAGAGTACTAACCCTAAAAGTGTGGACTCGAAGGCGACCCCTAGTCACCGACCAAGGAAGAGACATTTCTGGTGATCCCTATAGACACACACACACACACACACACACACACACACACACACACAGAGCATAGCATAGCATATCTTTTTTTTTTTTTTTTTTTGCTTTTATTATTGTTTTCTCTTTTAGCTCACATTTCTACACTTTGGATTTAGTTTAAGACATTGGGTTGTATTTTAAGAACATCTTTTACATTCATGACATTTATTTGGGACATGTACTTAATTTACAACTTATGAGAACGGATGCACAATTCTATGCTTTTATTATCCTTGATGCTTGAAAATTTGAGCTTGAGTAATGTCTTGAATAGTCCTTTGGGCCATAGGATCCATAGGAGAAGCATGTGGAAGAAAACCATACTTAAAACAGAGAAAACTAGGGTTCTACCTCTCACTGTTCGTTTGTGTAAGGGACCTTACGTACGCAACCTTGACCCTATGTACACAGGTTTGACCATGCGTACGTATGCCATAGGTCAGAGAAACCCTAGTCGCCCTTCCATAGTATAAAATAGCCATTGGGGGTTCCCACACCTCACCAAATGTATTTTGCTCCTAGAAAACACTCATTTCAAGTTTCCCAATGGTAGAATTCTCCCCCTTCGAGGTATCGACTTGGATTAGGAAGCTTAGCCCTAATTTCAAAGAGGCTATCATTCCTTATGGTCCCTCTTGCATTTTTTCCATATCATCAAATTGAGGTGGACGAACCTCTTCTTTGTGCTACTGCCAAGTATTAGATCCTTACTCGACATGCATTTCACTTCAATGGTGTATAGATATGCCCCACTCTTGAGGATTTTAGGGCAATCATGAGTGAACCTTTGGTAAATGATCTTGTCTTTCTTACCATGGGTGGTGATCTTCCTACCTTGATTCAAGATTTTTTGGGTGTTCCTCTTGAAAAGGCCAAGCAATGGTGTGTTTTTGGCAAGTTGAATGTTCATTTTATCTTTGCATACTTCTCTCAGTTAGCTGTCCCAACTGATGGAAAAATTACATGTTTGTATCGCATACAAAACATATGCAGTGGAAAAATTAACGGATCTACTTCATTTGCAATAGATAACATGTGCTGTGTAAATTTCAGAATATATGAATAAGAGAGTGTACCTTATTATGGTGAATTTCAAAACTGAATGAAGAAAAGCACTTGGAAACACTTTTAATCTTTACTCCAATTCCACTTGATGCCCAAGATATGTGGTCTCTCAATCGGTTTTATGTGTTTGTTCTAGAGAGAATATGAAGGAGTCTCTTACACCAACATACAAACCATTTCATTCTAATAAAAATTCTGCATCTTTCTCTCCACATAACTGATTATCTAATTGGGCTAGCCTTTTGGGCCAGTCTTTTGAGCCTTCCCAATTGGGCTTTAGTGTGTGGCTTGGAGTGGGACCAAAAGGGAACAAATAAGACACTAGCTCCAATGGGCTTTGGGCTTTTCTGTCAACTCTTGACAAGTCCAAAGTTACCATTAATTATATTTAATACCACTATATAAATATAATTGCACTCTAGGCCTTATTAATAAATTATATCCCAAGACTTTATTATACATGCAACCTCTTCATAAAATATTCGTAGTAATACAAAGTCATGAATATAGACTGCCACTTTGTAAATTACTACATCTTAATCCTTGAGTACTCGGTTTAATCCTTTTAAGTTATTCATCATATATTTATGAAATCTAATTTCATAAATATATACTTTAGTCTTACTAAAGTGGTTAGGCCTAACTCTCTGAATAACTGAACCCAATAAACTTATCTCAAGGGAATATTTTATATCTTCGTTAAGAGACTATGAATTCCATCTTGAGAATATATGTTCCATCAATACTAAATGTGGCTGCCCAACATACTAAGGTTTTGACCGTTACTTTAGATCTCACTCCTGATATATCAAAGCAACCTACATTTCGTGATCAGGTCCATTATTCTCTCAGGATTAAGAGTTCATGTGAATAGAAGTGGTGAGATTTATTATTCAATTGAAAATCGTTAGGAGAATAATAAATCTCACAGTGGTCCAGTTCAATATGTCTTAACTCTTAAAACACATCAACTAGAAGTCACCACTTCCATGATCAAAACAAATCATCGTAGTTAGTATGTTATAGTTTTCGCAGATGAAATGCCTAATTTCATCACCGACTACGAACCAAAATTTTGAGTTTACAAAGAACTTATGATCTATATCTTCTATGACTAAATCACAAAAATCACATACTATGCATCTCATGGACTATATGATAATGTCCGTATATTCATGTTACCATCATTTTAGATAAGAATAAAACAACTTTATTAATCACAATATTAAGTCATACATCATTTCTCACATAATGTCAAACATAATATCATACAAATGCCAAAAAAGGCCCCAATCAAAAGAAAATTGACTTGAGGTTGTTTTGTGAAAAACTCCCTCTTTAATTCACTATTTCTAGTGAATCTTAGGTTTTCCCATAGGACTTTTTGTGTGTTTTGAAAAGGTACCATGTATGGCTTTTTATAGTTGAAAAACGAGGGTTTGGAACAACTCCCAGATGATGTGGGATTCATTTCAAACCTCAGTCTTAAATGCAGAAAACTTGCCTTTCATAGCTCTCACGAACCCTAACTGCGTATGCAAATCTGTGCTTACGTACATATGTATCAAACATGCGTACGCGTACTCATATGCGTGTATGCATACGCAAGCCGAGGTTTTCCTTGGCCTTTATTTTCCAAAAAGAGGTTTCTTTGCTCATAAAAAGTTGTATTTTTCATTTTAACATTTCTCAAGTCAATTTAGAATCTAATTGGGCCTTAAACCAACCTTGGGTTTGAGAATTTCAGCATCATTAGGGAACGAGGGCCCGGTACAAAATACAGTGTCTACACACCTATCAAAGAATGGTGGCGAGAATGTTTAAAGCTCAGCTAGGCAAGAATGTGGAGGCTTATATAGATGACATGGTAGTTAAGAGCAAACAAGTGTCCGAGCATTTAGGGTATTTAGCTGAAATCTTTGCAATCTTAAGCAAGCACAAGTTGCGCCTAAATGCTTCTAAATGCTCCTTTGGTGTGGGATCAAGTAAATTCTAGGGGTACATGATCACTCACCGAGGAATAGAGGTTAACCTTGATCAAATCAAAGCCATTCATGATCTACACCCACCTCGTAATCTAAAGGAGGTGCAGCGCCTGACCGAGATAATAGCGGCTTTAAACAGCTTCATCTCTCGGTCGGCTGACTATTGTAGACCATTATTTTAGTTGCTTCACAAGTGGAAAGATTTTACTTGGTTTGAGGAATGTGGCAGGGCCTTTGAGGAGTTGAAGAAGTAATTGGCCCATCCACCAATTCTTATCTAGACCCTTGAGGGAAGAAGTCTTGTACGCCTATATAGCAGTCACGGCCCATGCAGTGAGCTTAGTTCTGGTTCGAATGGAAGCAAGGGTGCAGAAACCTGTATATTATGTGAGTAAGTCCCTCCAGGAGGTAAAGACCCTATACCTGCTCTTAGAGAATGCCATCTTGGCCATCATACACACCATAAAGAAGCTTCCCCATTACTTCCAAGCACATACAGTCTTCATCCTCACCGAGCTTCCTTTACAAGCATTGCTCCGGAAGTCGAATTATATAGGGAGAGTAGCAAAGTGGGGAACCACGTTAGGATCATTTGACATTAGGTACTTACCTCGTACAGCTATAAAAGGGGAAGGTTTGGCCGACTTAGTAGCTGGGTTTACTGAAGGAATGGAAAAGGATGGCACCAAGGAGGGAGGTATGCCTGACAAAGAGATTTTGGTGATTACAACGTCACGTTCGCTACTTTGGGAAATATACGTGGATGGGGCCGTTAACCAGAAGGGTTCAAGGATCGGAATTGTTCTAGTACCTACTGAATGCGTAACCATAGAGAAATCCTTAAGGTTAAGCTTTCCAGCCACGAATAACGAAGCGGAATATAAAGCTCTTCAGGCAAGCTTAGTTGTTGTAAAGAAACTTGGAGGTAAGACCGTGGAGGTATTTTGTGATTCGAAGCTTATCGTGGGCCACGTGAGAGCAGAATTAGAGGCCAAGGATCCAAGGATGCATTGGTATCTAAGCTAAGTGAAACAACTGCAGTCTAACTTTAAGGTATTCTCTATAAAGCAAGTTCCTAAGAGCAAAAATGTCCATGCTAACTCATTAGCGACCCTAGCCACCTCATTAGGAGAAGGCCTACCAAGGGATATAATGGTAGAGGATCTAGTGGCATCCAGTTGGGACAACTAGGTCCTCGTCAGAGTAAACGCAATACATGTCAGCTCGAGCTAGATGGAGTGGTGTCATTCTAGAAGGATGGAACACTACATGAAGACAAGACCAAGGCCAAAAAGGCTTGGAGAAAGGCACCATGGTACTAACTTTTAGCAGAACAGAAGCTGTACAAACAATTGTACTCAGGGCCATACTTGTTATGTGTTCATCCCAAGGCAGTGGAGGCATTACTGGAAGAGCTCCATAAAGGAAACTGTGGCAGTCATTTCAGGGGAAGGTCTTGATGGAAATAACATGTTTGTATCCTATACAAAACATACGCAGTGGAAAATTAACAGATCTACTTATGTGCTATGTAAATTTCAGAATATAAGAAAAAGATAGTGTACCTTGGTATGGTGAATTTCAAAACCGAAGATGAAAAGCACTTGGGAACACTTTTAATCTTCACTCCAATTCCACTTGATGCCCAAGATATGTGGTCTCTCAATCGGTTTTATATGTTTGTTCTAGAGAGAATATGAAGGAGTCTCTTACAGCAACATACAAACCATTTCATGCTAATAAAAATGCTGCATGTTTCTCTCCACAAAACTGATTATCTAATTGGGCTAGCCTATTGGGCCTTTCCAATTGGGGTTTAGTGTGTGGCTCGGAGTGGGACTAAAAAGGAACAAATAAGACACTAGCTCCAATGGGCTTTGGGCTTTTCTGTCAACTCTTGACAAGTCCAAAGTTACCATTAATTATATTTAATACCACTATATAAATATAATTGCACTCTAGGCTTTATTAATAAATTATATCCCAAGACTTTATTATACATGCAACCCCTTCATTAAAATATTCGTAGTAATACAAAGTCATGAATGTAGATTGCCACTTTGAAGATTACTACATCTTAATCCTTGAGTACCCGGTTTAATCCTTTTAAAATTATTCATCATCTATTTATGAAATCCAATTTCATAAATATATACTTTAGTAATTTCTTACCAAAGTGGTTAGGCCCAACTCTCTGAATAACTGAACCCATTAAACTTATCTCAAGGGAATATTTTGTATCTTCGTTAAGAGACTATGAATTCCATCTTAAGAATATATGTTCCATCAACACTAAATGTGGCTGCCTAACATATTGAGGTTTTGACCATTACTTTAGATCTCACTCCTGATATATCAAAGCAACCTACACTTCATGATCAGGTCCATTATTCTCTCAGGATTAAGAGTTCATGCAAATAGAAGTCGTGAGATTTATTATTCATTTGACAGTCATTAGGAGAATAATAAATCTCACAGCGGTCCAGTTCAATATGTTTTAACTCTTAAAACATATTAACATATCAACTAGAAATCTCCACTTCCATGATCAAGACAAATCATCTTAGTTGATATTTTATAGTCTTCGCAGATGAAATGCCCAATTTCATCACCGACTACGAACTATAATTCTGAGTTTACAAAGAACTTGTGATTTATATCTTCTATGACTTTTCAGATAAATCACATACTATGCATCTCATGGACTATTTGATAATGTCCAAATATTCATGTTACCATTATTTTAGATAATAATAAAAACAACTTTATTAATCATAATGTTAAGTCATACAGAATGTCATACTTGATATCATACATAGCATCATACAAAAGGATTTAAGGGCACTAATCCTAACAGGTCTTTATCGTACAAGGCTCTTACTCAGGGATATTGGTGGCCTAGCATGCAGAAGTATGCTCAAGAATACTTTAGAAAATGCAATCAGTGCCAAAGGTATGCCTCGAATATTCATCAACTGGGAGGGAAACTAAATCCTCTTTTTAGTCCATGGCTTTTTGCACAATGGGGCTTGGATATAGTTGGACCCTTCCCAAAGGCAACTAGAAACCAAAGATGGCATCTCGTCGAGACTAATTACCTCACCAAATGGGTCAAAGCAAAGCCTCTTTCTAATATCTGAGAACAGGACATGAAGAAATTTGTCTGGCGGAATATCATCACAAGATTTGGAGTCCCACATACTCTTATATCAAATAATGGTCTTCAGTTTGACAGCAAAGATGGGTAGACGAGTTACCTCATGTCCTATGGGCATACCGCACTACACCGAGGAGATCAACTAGAGTAACACCCTTTTCAATGACATATGGCTCCAAGGCAATCATTCCTCTAGAGATGGGGTTTCCAACGATGAGAACCGTCTAATTCGATAGCAGCAAAAACAAACAACTCCTCTCTGCTAGCCTGGACTTGGTTGAAGAAAAAAGGGAGATTGTTACCATTAAGCTAGCCCATTACCAATAAAAGCTCAAACAAGGGTATGATAGAGGCATCAAGACAAGGGAGTTTGTGCCAGGGGACTTAGTCCTAAGAAAGGTCATAGGGAACACCAGGAATCCGACATGGGGAAAACTCAGACCTAACTTGGAAGGACCCTATCATATCACATCAGTGGCAAGAGTAGGGGCTTATTGTTTAGAAGACCTAGATGAAATCCTCGTCCCATGGCCGTGAAATGTAAATAACCTACGAAGATATTACTATTAATGACAAATACTGGTGTTACTCATATCGTGTCTTTATTCTTAAAGGTTTTTACTCTTACCAGCATCTTTATGTTATTAAGGGTTAAATAGAACCTCCGTCATTTGCCTCTGGTAAATTAACTCTTATGAATCAAAAAATGGTTACTAGTTAAACAGAACCTTAGCCAAGTTTGACTCCTCGAGTCACCTGCCTTGGTTAAATTAACTCTTATGAATCAAAAAATGGTTAAGGTTTAAACAGAACCTCGGCCAGTTTCGACTCCTCGAGTCACCTGCCTTGGGTCAATTAAATCAAAAATGGTTAAGGGTTAAATAGAACCTCAGCCAAGTTCGACTCCTCGGGTCACCTGCCTTAGGTAAATTAACTCTTATGAATCAAAAAATGGTTAAGGGTTAAATAGAACCTCGGTCAGGTTCGACTCCTTGAGTCACCTGTCTTGGGTAAATTAACTCTTATGAATCAAAAAATGGTTTAAGTGTTAAGCACAACTTCGGGAAAGTAAAGAATGAGTCAAAGCCCTAAAACTGAGCCTATTATCATTCGTGAAAGGCACATATTACATGATGAATAGATGTTAAGCCAAGAAAGAAAATTCATGTATTTTGAATAAGAAATGGCATTTATAAAAATAAAGAACAGATTCGTAAGCACGAAACACATTAAAAGAAGATTTTCCTTTGATATTGATTTAAAGTAGAATTACAAATTAAGGGGCCCTACAGTTAAAGCAAATACAAAATTATGGAGTCCTATTACAAAAGGCACGGTCTCTCCTACTTGCCTAACCTCTATTCAGTAGCTTCGCTCCCCTTCTCACTCTCTTTTGAAAGCTAAGAGGCCGAGACAATGGAGCTCCCTTTCTCACCCTCATTTAAAGGTCGAAAGGCTGGCGCAGTGGAGCTTGTCCCTTAAGTAGAAGACCTGGAAGCATCCCCAAAAGCAGGGAGTAGATGACCCTCTCCAGGTTCCTTAGCTCTAAAGAAAGTTCTATCCCAGCAGCATTCAAAGCTATAGCCCAGACCTAAAGGCAAAACCAATGGTACACTTCCCTAAGCTAGGACTTAAGACCTTCCTCGGTCTCTTTTTACCCCGACTCATACGCAGCCTACTCAGCCTTAGTTATCTCTACTTCTTTCCCTTCCAGCTCTTTTCATTGTATCTCAATCTTCTCTCGAGCAAGAGACAATTGTTCCTCGGCCGTCCAAAGTTGACCGCGTTGCTCCTCTTCTTGTTTCTCAGCACTCGCCACAGCTGCCTCAGCACTTTTTCTTCCCCCCTCAGCTTTAGCCAGCCTAAAGAGGGCTTCCTTATGCTTCTTCTTGGCTAAAGCCTAGGCCTTGGTGGCTGTAATTCAGCGGGACTCCTCTTCCTTGGATTTGGACAAGGCATAGTCCACCCACTCCTTGGCAACATGAGATGCCCAAACTGCTTGTATATGACAAAGGGAAAGAGAGGGGGGTAGAAGTTTTTTTTTTTAATCTCAAGAGAAATTAAAAAAAAAAAAAAAAAAAAGGTGTGGGTTCAAAGCTCGGTTATGAAAACTTACCAAGGCCAAGTCCCTCTTTAAGGTGAGGAACACTTCGTGTTTCTTTAGGTTCTTGAGTTTCACCATGTCTCGAGGAAGAAGTAGCCTACTCAAGGGAATCGGCCACATAACCAACTCTCCCTTGTTGAAAATCTTTAATTGAGGAGTCTGAAGGAAGAGAGGCCCCTTCAAGCACCAGTGTGGGGCTCCAAGCAAAGACCCTAGATCTTCGATCAGCTGCAACCTCGAAACTCGTGCCTTTAGTTGCACCCTTCTTTTGCTAGGCCCTAGTGTAAACACCTTAGTTTGTACCCGGTTAATAAACTTTAATCTGTGGTCCCAATGATAAGCTGGACATGTCTACAAAGGTAATTGAAGTTATTTTGATAGTTTGGAAGTAATCATAACTCAAAAGTGCTTAAATCGCTTTGAAAACGATGCTGAAAAATTATCTTTGTTCACTTTTTTTACCATAACCTTTTATTGGAAAGTAGAAATCCACAAAGAATTTTTGAGTGAGCTTTGTTTCATTGGAAAGTAGAAATCCTAGCCTTCAAGTTGAACACAAATTTTTCCTAATTTGGATTAATATTGAGTGAGTTATGGCCATTTGAAGTTGGGCTGTCAGAGTTATCAAAATTAAGGTTTCTGAGGACGCATGCGTGCACGGGGAGCATGCATGCGTGCGTAGCCCCAAACCTACATACGCATGCTAAACTCCAGAAGCCCAAAAATTCATTTTTTTAAGGCCCAAAGCCTCCCTCTTTGATGGGCCCCAGCCCCTAGACCCTTTGGAACATCCAAAACCCTCTAAATGAGTCTAAAAACCCTAGTTTAAACATATAAATACAACCTTACACCTCTAAACTCAAAGCCTAGCTAGAAAGAGTGGATTTTTTTTACCTAAACTCTTCCAAAAAAAATTTCTTTTCTCTGCCTCTTCTTATTAGTTTGATTTATATGTTATGAATGCTTAGAAATATGTTTTTCGTTGTTTTTTTCTGTTTTGTTGTGTCTCATCATGTTTTGATTGGAGAGTTGAATGATTGGATATATTGATGAACATGTTTTGATGTTAAGTATTTTTCTTGTTTGTTGTTAGATCCAATACAAGTTTAGGAATAATTTCTTTTTTGGTTTATATTTGATAGCTTTGTTGTTAGTTTAGGTTGTTTAGTTTTGTTTAGAAGTTTGCTAGGGTTTGTTAAATTGTCGTCTTGTTTACTGTTCTGAAGCTATGTTTTTGGGCGTGTATGCATGCGCGTGCTTCATGCCTGCGTATGCATACTCGAGTATGCATACACATACCTCATGTATGCACACACGTACTTATGCCCAGAAACGTAGATTTAGGATTTTTGCGATTTTTTTTTTAACTTAGTTTTAATCACATGTTTAGGTCTTATTAAGTCTAGTTTTCACATGTTTAACATTAGTAGAATAACATGTTTCACATGCTTTATTTGTTGATTTGATAATTAGGGTATGTATCTTGGTTGTATCCCACGAACATTCATGAGAACTTGAACATGCATCAATGCATAGGTGCTGAGGTTTTATGGTGGAACGACGTAAGTAAGGTAAGACATGCATAATCACATGAACATGCATTTGATTTGGTTGATGAACATTGTGAACTTTCTTGGTTGATGAAAATGATAATTATGCTTGATTAATTCCCTTGATTGATGGTTTGTTTTATGATATGCTTGCTGCCCTTGGATATATTCTTGCTAGATGAATGGTAGGGTTTTATGCTATGGATGAGTGTGGGACATATGCCATGTTTGAATGTTAGATGCATGTTAGTGTGTGTGAGTTTAGAATAACATATTAGAGGACCCTTTGATGGGATTAGGATTTGGAACACAATAAGTGGAGGCCGACCTAGTGGTCGAGTGGGGTTAGGTGACTAACACCTTCCCATCCTTACACCTAAACTCCGAACACGTGCTCTAGTAAAGATCAGTCCTTCCACAAAAGGGCGTTATATACATGATTCCTAGACCATAAAACTAAGTGGAAACTCCATTATTCTCACCCCCGATCCACTCAGCCAAAGCGTACCCCCACTGCACCCACACCTAGTGACCTTGGATCCCTTAGGGATCTCTTGCTCCACTTGGTGCTAAATCTCACCATCCTCAGAGATATCTTTTTCGGGCCTCTTGTCCCTCTTCCTTTTCATTTCTCCACGCTTAAAAGGAGAAGATCGAGCTAAGAGGGGGTGGGAGGCCTCAGATTTATGGAGACCTTAGGCGCAGCTCCCCCAGCATGGATTCCAATAAGGCCAGTAGGTTAGGAGTCTTCTTTTGGATAACCATACCTTCTGGTATATCTGTGACCTCTTAGTCCACACTGACTTATACTGTAGCCTGAGGTTTGGAGCTGGCCTCAGAGTGCTCGGCTGGATCGAGCTAGTTGAAAACCTCAAAGTCCTCTTCGATGTCAACAAAAAAGGCTCTTGTACTGGCTCTTCTGGTTCCACATCAGAGGGTATAGCGTCCTTCTCGGCTTTAATAAGGTCAGGGACTTATTAAGCAATTAATTTAACCTCTTAAGTCCCTTTGGGGGAAGACCAATGATAAACCCAGGAACGCCCACATCAATCCTTACTATCCAAGGATCTTTGGTCTTGGTCACGCGCTTCAGGGATTAGAAGCTCGAGATGGGAGTGTACCCGAGAATAATGTGGGCGACATGAGGCTGATCGTTCTTGTGGAGAAAAATCTCGGATTTCAAAATTCTGTTAAGATCCTCGCGGTTCACCAAGTTAAGATTTGTGAAGGTAAAATTTTTATCTGCGAGAATTTAAGAAGAAAAAGTTAGGAGTTAGGCATTAAAAAAAAAAACAAACAAACAAACAAAAAAGAGTCTAGAAGTAAGGGAAGAAATTCTCTATGAACTGTAAGCTACTTTATAAGGCCTATGATCACCACACTTGGTTCCCTATCCTACGTAGGACAGTGTAAACCATCATGCCAGTCACCTGAAACAATCAGATAATCCTTTTCCATGCCTTTGTTGGTCTTAGGAAGGCAAGAAATTAATCTAACTATGGGTACCCTAATCCTAAGGAAGTGTCCCGTGTCCTTGCTATTTTGGCAACTGTAAACCTAATTGACCTCATGATGAGACAAGATGACACCCATCTTTTGGTTTAGCATATCTACACTGCCTATCACCCTAAAGAGGTTTGGAGAGCATTGAGTGGGGTAAAGACTATAGAAGATCAAGAAATCCCTCATTACCCTACCCATGGAATTTGCATTCCACCTTCTATAAAGGAAATCATAAGAATGACCACAACACCAATTGGACTCTTGGTGTACCATTCTCTTAAATGGCAGTGTTCTATCTCTACCCCGGCGGGAATATTATATTTAGCTTTAAAGGCCTCTCTCCCTCAAGTGTGCTTACTAGACTAGCGAATCTACCCATCCTAATGACTAAAAAAAAGAGGAACTCTAAACTAAGTAAGGGCTTAAGACACTTATAAGTCTGGGAAGTGGGGCTCCTCGGATGGCTTCTCTGAAGGTAAGGTAAAGATTGCTGAAATATGGGAAAGTGGTTCCCTTCTCCCTTTATATAGGGGTGAAAAAGGAGCGGTAATTTTCCCACCCATTAATTCAAAAAAATTTCAACCGCTAGACCTTCATCACGCCGTAGAACGTGGGGGACATACTACTGCCTACAGCATTGTGGATGCCGAAGTGTCAGAAGCGTGTATAGGACAGGTCAAAAGACACTCCTTCATGGGAACGCATCCAAAACGTGCCAACTTTCCTACCCTTTACCAAAACCACACTCTCTCGAGTAGCAGAGAGAGTGAAGTTTTGAGGGGCTATTGTGGGAGGGGTAAGATTTGAACACAACATAATGTCACATGGGTCCGACCCAAGGAGATGGAAAGGCCCATCCTCTCATCAATTCTGGCCCAATACATTGATAAGAGCCCGAGTATTGAAGCCAAAGAAGCCGACCGCCCGAGGTGCCCGAAGAGCGAACATTCCTTGAAAGGCTTTAAGCAAACCATTTGGACCAAAAGACAAAATTGTTGGGAAAATACATGTTTGTATCACATACAAAATATACGCAATGGAAAATTAACGAATCTACTTCATTCGCAATTGATAACATGAACTATGTAAATTTCAAAATTTCAGAACAAGAAAGTGTACCTTGGTGCGGTGAATTTCAAAACAAAAGATTAGAAGCACTTGGGAAAACTTTTAATCTTCACTCCAATTCCACTTAATGCCCAAGATGTGTGGTCTCTCAATCAGTTTCCAAGGAGAGAACAAAGGAGTGTCCAACACTTACATACAAACCATTTCATTCCTTGTGTAATCTTGATGAAAAACACCTGTGAAAAGACTCACTTAAAGAACCACTGAGATTCTGTATGTTTCTCTCCTTATATATAACTAATTATCTAATTGGGCTAGCCTTTTGGGCCTTCCCAATTGGGCTTTAGTGTGTGGCTCGGAATGGGACCAAACAGGAACAAATAAGACACTAGCTCCAGTGGGCTTTGGGCTTTTCTGTCAACTCTTGACAAATCCAAAGTTACCATTAATTATATTCAATACCACTATATGAATATAATTGCACTCTAGGCCTTATTAATAAATTATATCCCAAGACTTTATTATACATGCAACCCCTTCATTAAAATATTCGTAGTAATACAATGTCATGAATGTAAATTGCCACTTTGAAGATTACTACATCTTAATCCTTGAGTACCCGGTTTAATCCTTTATGTTATTCATCATATATTTATGAAATCCAATTCCATAAATATATACTTTAGTAACCTTACTAAAGTGGTTGGGCCCAACTTTCTGAATAACCAAACCCATTAAACTTATCTCAAGGGAATATTTTATATCTCCGATAAAAGATTATGAATTCCATCTTGAGAATATATTTTCCATCAACACTAAATGCGGCTACCCAACATACTGAGGTTTTAACCGTAACTTATAGATCTCACTCCTGATATATCAAAGCAACCTACATCTCATGATCAGGTCCATTATTCTCTTAGGATTTAGAATTCATGTAAATAGAAGCATGAGATTTATTATTCATTTGACAGTCGTTAGGAGAATAATAAATCTCACAGCAGTCTAGTTCAATATGTCTTAACTCTTAAAACATATCAACATATCAACTAGAAATCTCCATTTCCATGATCAAGACAAATTATCTTAGTTGATATGTTATAGTCTTTACAGATGAAACGCCCAATTTCTTCACCGACTACGTACTACATTCTGAGTTTACAAAGAACTTGCAATTTATATCTTCTGTAACTTTTCACATAAATCGCATTCTATGCATCTCATGGACTAAGATAATGTCACATTAGTTCATTTATAAATAGTCTCATATAATTAAACAATTTAATTATTTATGACATGCCAATAAATTGAATTTTAGGGCATAAACCCCAACAATCTCCCACTTGCCCTCAAAGACAATTTACCATATATCCGATGCTTATCTCCCTTTAGAGTAATTCAAAGTCACTCTAAGGCAAGGTTTGGAAACAAGTTTCAATCAGATTTATTTCATAAATTATCTTTTCTACTACTACTGAAGTACTCATATCTCTCTAGTGAGATAATACTTACGCTTAATGTGTATCTTCACCACCTAAGATGAACACATATCTTGAAGTCCAACTTCATGAATCACAATCAAACTACAAGTCAACATTTGTACATCCAGTAACAATCAAAACCTCACTTTTGTGGACAAGCATATAATCCCTCATTCTCCTAAGATATTTGAGTATATGCTTTACTACCACTAAATTAAGTGATTTTTTATTCAATTGATATTTGCTTACCATGCCCACCGCAAAATAGATATTTAGCCTAGTATATAGCATAGCATAAGGACTTCCTATTGATATGATATTAGAACCATCTTAATATGCACTTCCTTTTATATGTCTTAGGACTATAGTCCTATATAAAGGAACTTCAAACTTAAAAAGAAAGAATCCTTTCTTGAAGTATTACATACTATACTTGGCTAGAATCTAATCTATTTAAGTCTCAAATTCCTAATTTCTGAATTGTAACAAAGTTTAAATTCTTAGGATATGACTAGTCTTTCCCAAGTACTTTATATCAAACTGGACTAGACAACCAAAACTCTATTGATGACAATAACTCTACATCATTCCAAATAATTAGAATGTCATCAACATACATTAAGAAATTTATTATTCTATATAGCTTTTACACACATAAGGCTTTTTGATACTTGATCAAAATCAAACGATTTGATTCCTTGATCAAAGATGACATTTTATGATTCAGATGCTTGCTTTAATCCTTAAATGGAGTTTAAGCAACTTTCAAACTAAAGACTACTATTTCTTTTAGCTATATGTACAAGTCTAGTTACATCATATAAATGTCTTCCTCAAGATTGCTACTAAAAGAAGCTTTCTTGATATCCACTGCCATATTTCATCCAAATGAAATATAATGGATAAGAGAATCTTGATAGAGTCAATCTTGACTATTGGTGAAAAAATCTTTTCATAATTGAACCATTTCTTTCTGAATAAATCTTTTCGCCACTAGTCTTGACTTTGAAGGTTTGCACCTTTAAATCTATTAATCTCATTTACTTGTAGACCTATTTGAAAACAAAAGGCCTAATGCCATTAGACACCTCTACAAATTCTAGACTTCAAATAGAATCCAATTGTATTCACATAACCTTGATCTAGTAATCCATATTCAAATCATCTATTACCTTTACGTAGGACCGAGGATCAAATTCATATCCTTGTGGAATAACTTCAAAAGTTTATCCTAAAAGTATAAACTTACTTGGTAATAATAATCCTCCCACTACGATATTGTACCGGTGTACTAGCTATATATCTAGAATAATGTCTTGTGGTGTATCTAATACAACCATCTCATTTCTAAATGTATTTTAGAGTTGTCTTTCAACAAATTCTGATATCTTTCTTCTAGAACAATTATACGTTTTGCTTTCAGATTATTCATATAGTCATCATCAAGAACTTTGTATTTGTACTATACAAACATCTTGTTTTCTTTATGACTACCAAAACAATCTTTTGCAATTCCTTTTGGATACTCATTATAAACACATATTTTTCTACCTTTTGATTTTAAATTTGTTAGACTTCCTTTCTAGCACAAGTGCTGAACATCTCTAAAAGTGGAAGTATCATATACTAGGTTTTCACCCAATCCACGATTTGACAAATGTCTTAGGAACAAACTTTGGAAATCAACTTTAGAAAATGTATAGTAATTATTAGAGTATATCTCCAAAATAAATAAGCAAATGGAAATACTTATCATGCGCTTTACTTCTAAAAGAGTCTTATTCCTCCTTTGTGTATGCACTAACTTAAAGAAGTCAGTGAAACTTTATTCCTATACAAAAAGGAGCCCTAGATCTTATTATCCTCTAAATAGAATTCATAGACTAGGAATATAATAAAATAATGGTTCTAAAAGCCCATCTTTCACCAATCTTGAATATCATTTAGATTAATAAGATCTAGGCAAAAGTGCCAAATAGATACAATAACAAAGGATGGAAACTTTCTCTTTAAAAAGTAAAACATGTAAATTTCCATCTAGAAAATAATCATGAACAATGCTTAGCTTTACCAAAACAGAAACACTTTCCTTTTGGTCATGCTTTTGAATCTAATTTCTTTTTGGCAACTACTAGGACAACTTGCTTGTCCAACTGTTTGGTATTATAATTCATCTTCTTATCACCCTTATCTTTCGGTTCAGGCTAAGAATTTGAATTAAATCATATTAACTTTTAGGATGTCTTCCGTTGCGTAGAACTCACTCATCAATTCAGATAACATAAAAATAATTTATTTTGAAAACAATCTGAATTGATCAAATGATTTTAACAAGGACTTGTGGATCATATCCATATGAGATTAACATTTAATCTCTACATCCAAGAATTCCAATTCATTTTTAAAATTAAAATATTTTCATAAAATGACATAGAATTGAAACTCCTTAAGCTTTTCTTAGCACTCAATATAATTCATACCAAACATCTCATTTAGACTTAAACTAAAGTCTAAGTGTATTATTAACTCTTACATCTCATGCTGTAGCACACTTGAGATAGTAGCCAATGTAACATTTTAGCATTTCAATGGAGACTATGATCAAATCATAAGCTATCTTCCATAAATGCATCATGCATGGGAAATTATGAGAATGCTGAATCGAAACATATTTATGTATTTCAGCTCCTTTAAGCACCATGTCCAAAATTATTTTCTTAGTTAATGTGATTCAATTAAAATAGTAGCTAGAGAACAAAATTAATGACAACTTTATTTTGAGACTATGAACATAATTACAGGGACATTATATTTTGCATCCATAACCATATAGTATGAAACCCAAAAATACTATACTAGGTGCAACGACAACCTAATCCCACAATTAATATTCCTCGAAAACAAGGTCATACCAATCACTATGATTAGGCGAGAAATATTCTCATTATTAATGCTATCATGGTAACTCTTACAAAAAAAAAATAATTTGCCACTTTTCCTTTGGCCTCTAAGTAATAATAGCAAGAACTCAGCATAAAGGATACTATTAAACTTAGTCTAGTGTACACCACTGTCTAGAATCATGTGTAGCCACATTTCATCCCTTTAACAGGCTTATTTTGTAGTACCATGATAAAAACACCCTCCGCATGGAATGCAAAGCTCGAAGCAAAGACAAGGTGTTTGATCAAACCACTATAAACCAGGAAATTCAATCTTGTAGTACCATGAAATAAACATCCTCCGCATGGAACGCAAGGCTCGAGGCCAAGACGAGATGTTTACCCCACACCACTATGAACCGACAATGGAGGCCGTGAGATCCAACCCTTGTATCTCTCTCCCACTAGTAATTTTAAAACAAGTGGATTGTAATGAAATCATTGTGATCTAATCAAATTTTTAACCCTACACATCACATGTGTTTAATTTTTTAAATTCAATGTGATGTTACTAAGTCACGTCACTTTAGCGTAACGAACACTCACGCAATCACAAAGAAGTTTATCCTTGTAATCCGTGAAGTAAATTGTAACACCCCAAAACCCAAACCAAGGATTTAGATGCATAACCTGTCTTAGAAATAATCAACAATAATATAATGGAACAGAGCGTAATAATTATCCACAAATAAACTTCTATCCAACATCAAGTTTCTTATAAAATCCATAAAAACACAAAATCCTTCACAATAAAATCTCCAAATACAATCTCAAATATTTGCACAAATGTCAAACTCAATGTCCTGAAGAAATTGTACTAAAACGATTCACCAACTAACATAGCTCCAAACGAAGTCGTCAATCTAAGGCTCCACTGATCTACCACCAAAAGACACTCCATATCTCTAATCTGAAAGGGTGGAAAAAGGGGTGAGCTAGAGGCTCAATAAGAGACTACATAACATGAGGATGTCTTTCAAAACAAAACATTAGTATCATTGACAAAATATAGTCTTCACAAAACATTTACAAATAGTTTTAACAGTAATATAATATATTCTGTAAAACTGTTAAAGACAAAACATTTCACTATAACGCTGTAATCTGTAAATTAAATAATAACCACTTCAATATGCCAATATACACTAAATAGGTAGAAACAATTTATTAGGAAAATAAATAATTTTCCACTTACCAAGATCTGTAGAAATAAAACAATAGTTCGATATGGATAATATTAGTCAAATACAGACAAAAGCTGCTAAACACTCGGTGGGTGATTCCCATGGGAACAATAACACTAACCTCATAGAGGCAACACTAGCTCCAAAGAGCAACAGTAACACTGCACCACACCACACTAACACTACTTCGGCCGAAGACCAACACTTAACCCTGTGTTGGCAAAGGTTGCAGACTGTCTAGTTGACTGTTTGAAACATACTTGACATATATAAATTCATAACAATATACAATAAATAATAAAATTTGAGTATGTATAAAGCACTAACAATGGTATAAGTTTTTGAACTTCACTTTTGCAAATATGTATATATACATATAAATATATTTTTACCACAAATATATATATATATATATATATATGTCTTGAGAGACGTCATGTGTTGAAGTCTACTTACCTCTAGTTGCTAAACCAAGCTTCACTTCAAATGCTCGAAACGACGTCAACTAGAACCTAAATAATAATCAAATAACTCAATAAGGGCAGGTTTTTAATAACCACAACGTCCTCTTGATAAAAATTCCTCAGCCACTAAGAAGATTTGGCAGATTAAAAATTAACATATCTTTCTAATATACCCCCAAACCTGTTCTAGATTAAACAATTGTAAAGCATTCCCTAAACTAACATCTAATATACCTATATACATATATATATATATATATAAAAGAACACGTAATCCACCTGATGAAAACCACCCAAAGACATCTAATATATATATATATAATAACACGTAACCATCCATCTGATGAAAACCACCCAAAACATCTAATATATATATATATATATATATATATATCTAATAACACGTAACCATTCGTCTGATGAAAACCACCCAAGACATCTAATAGATATAAATATATATCTAATAGCACGTACCCATCCATCTGATGAAAACCACCCAAAACATCTAATATATATATATTTAATAGCACGTAACCATCTGATTCAAAAAGAAGATCGAATATAATAGGGTATGACTAAATATACTTCCATGATCTCTATCCCTATGCACTATTATAAAAATTCTAAGAATCTGGACCAGCAAGAAGACAAAAGCTTCTCTTAACCAACAAAGTGTCCAGCGAAAAACAAAAAGGCTTGCATAGATTACTGTTTTACCTCAAGTACAAAATGAAGTTGCTGGCTGCCTCTTGTAGTGCACGGCCTCCAATCTTTTCAAATGAGAAACCCTAACTCTAGTCTTAATATTTATACGCTAATCACTGCTTCTTTTTATTTTATTATTTATTTATTTATTTATTTATTTTTTATTATTTCACTCTTGCCTTTCACGTAGGAAACCCTAACTTTCAGCTTTACACGTTAAAATTGTTCCCTACATAGGCTGAAATTTTAAATTAGAATAAAACACAGAATAACTACTTACGTTACCCCTTATTATTATTATTATCATTGTAGAAATAAAAATATAAAATAATTATCTCCTCCAAAATAAATTAAGCAATTTATCAAATCCACTCTCTAGAAGCAATTAAATTAAATTTTAAGTGAGACGGGTGTTACATAAATACCCTCCGCATGGAATGCAATACTCAAATTCAAGACAAGGTATCTATTCACATTACAATAAACTTAACAAAAAGGTTATTTCAGCACTCCCACTCATTATTTGGGTTTTTCTTAAATAATTGTGATCTAATCACAACTAATAACCTTGCACTTGTTGAAGACTCTAATATGATTAGAATCGCTAACTAAAATGGAAGTCCTAAACTATTTAAGATTCCTTAAACACTAATGAATCAAAAATTAGTTATATAGAACTCTATCCTTAACTTGTTTGATTAAGAATTCTAATCTCATTAGAAACTATATACCTTTTAATTAAGCTTTAATATCATTAAAACTTCTAATTAAAATAAATTAAGGATTTTTAATCATACAACTATTCCAATCTCATTAGAATGTTTCTTAAAAGACAAGTCCTAAACTATTTAGGGCTAAGAGTTCTATTTAACTAATATCTTTGATCACATTAGGTCTTTTAGTTAGAACCATGTGTAATCTCATCACACATTTCCTTACACTTTATACATTTGAAAACATTTAGAAAATATTCAAAATTCCCTTCAAATATATTTTCGCGAGAATCTCGCGACTAAGCTCTTCCCGTGAAAAAGGCGTAAAGAAAAATATTGAAAACAGAAAATTCAAACAGAAACTTTCGCTACTGTCTCGCGGGTATCTCGCGACTAAGCACTTCCCGCAAAAACGATTTAAAGCAAAAAATTGAAAACACAAAAATCAAACAGAAACTTTCGCTACTGGTTCGCGAGTAAAGCCTGCCTGCGAAAAATTTTTGTCTTCAGAATCATTTTTCGCAAGTAACTTCGCGGGAAGCTAACCCGCGAAAAACCCGTGTTTTCAGTTTTTCCAGAGTAGTTGCAAACAGTTTTCAACGATTTTTCATGAGCAAACAACCATCATATGAACATGATATGCAAAATTTGATATCAAAACGGAATTCCATTGATGCTATAGCCTTAAAGATGAATTTAACATACTTAAATTCAGATTTAAACAACATCATAACATCAAAATCAATTTTCATCAAAACATAGTTTCAACAACCATGCAAAAAATTAAATACATAAATAATCTTCTAACGTCCTAAAACTATTATCTCTAATTCTAAAACTCCACAGAACATGTTATTCAGATTTGAATTGAAGACCGCTCTGATACCAATTGTTGGGAAAATACATGTTTGTATCACATACAAAACATACGCAGCAGAAAATTAACAGATCCACTTCATTCGCAATTGATAACATGAACTATGAAAATTTCAGAATTTGAGAACAAGAAAGCGTACCTTGGTGTGGTGAATTTCAAAACAAAAGATTAGAAGCACTTGGGAAAACTTTTAATCTTCACTCCAATTCCACTTACTGCCCAAGATGTGTGGTCTCTCAATCAGTTTCCAAGGAAAGAACAAGGGAGTGTCCAACACTCACATACAAACCATTTCATTCATTGTGTAATCTTGATGAAAAACACTTGTGAAAAGACTCACTTAAAGAACCACTAAAATTCTGTATGTTTCTCTCCTTATATATAACTAATTATCTAATTGGGCTAGCCTTTTGGGCCATTCCAATTGGGCTCTAGTGTGTGGCTTGGAGTGGGACCAAAAGGGAACAAATAAAACTCTAGCTCCAATGGACCTTGGGCTTTTCTGTCAACTCTTGACAAGTCCAAAGTTACCATTAATTATATTTAATACCACTATATGAATATAATTGCACTCTATACCTCAAAAGGACTAGTCACTATTGAGGTATAGCGCAGATGTGGCTAGCGCTTTTCCTTGGGTCGTTACATATATGGTATCAGAGCCGGCCCGGTAACTCCGTGTGGGCTCGGAGACACTACCCCACAAAGTGGGCCCTAACGAGGACGTTAGGGATTTAAGTGGGGGAGATTGTGATGCCCCAATTTGATTGATTGATTGTGTGATGTGTGTGGGTATGTGATGAGTCCCACATCGGGTATTTACTGGGTAGATCTGGGCTTTATTAACAACTACAAGGAGCCTCAATAGTGACTAGTCCTTTTGAGGTATAGCGCAGATGTGGCTAGTGCTTTTCCTTGGGTTGTTACATATGAGAGGCTCCTTGTAGTTGTTAATAAAGCCCAGATCTACCCAGTAAATACCCGATGTGGGACTCATCACATACCCACACACATCACACAATCAATCAATCAAATTGGGGCATCACAATCTCCCCCACTTAAATCCCTAACGTCCTCGTTAGGGCCCACTTTGTGGGGTAATGTTTCCGAGCCCACACGGGGTTACCGGGTTGGCTCTGATACCATATGTAACGACCCAAGGAAAAGCGCTAGCCACATCTGCGCTATACCTCAAAAGGACTAGTCACAATTGAGGCTCCTTGTAGTTGTTAATAAAGCCCAGATCTACCCAGTAAATACCCGATGTGGGACTCATCACACACCCACACACATCACACAATCAATCAATCAAATTGGGGCATCACAAATACGTGGTTTCTAAGTGCTAAAATACAAGCAAATTGGCACGGAATAAAGCCAACAAAATAGTTGATAAAATTCAACCTTACAGAATCATTGAAATATGAAATAAAAAGTAATGCACCCAATCAAATTAGTAAATGTTGAAGTGAGATCAAAACACACTACCTCTACTAATCATTCAAATAAACAAATACATATCCAAACGTAACTCTAAACCAAAATCAAGTCAACTAAAAATACCAAAGCCTAAATCATATTTAACCGGCAAGTGTATAAAAAAAATAAAGAACTTTACCTGTAATATTTTGGAGAAAGATTGGTCTAACAAAGGGTTTTCCTCTCCCTCTCTAATAGTCTGACTCTCGCTGCCCCTTATTGGTGATCTCAATAATAGTGAAAGGCATTTATGAATATGTCGGTTTTTTTTTTTAATAGGGAAACCTGAAAAGGTTAGAGCATCAATTCACACCAACTTAGCCACGAAAAAAAAATGTAATTTATTATAGGCAACATAACTCCAATCAAAACCAACCCAACCAAATACCCAAAACTAATTCATAAGTTCATAACCAAATCGAACGGGAAAAAAAAAAAAAAAAAAAAGCATGGCAGATTTCAGAAAACAAAAACAATATTTGAAGAGGAAAAAAAGTATACAAACCTTCAAAATATGCTGTTGCAGAGACAAACTAGGCCAGAATTAGGGAAATTTTAAGCCTCAAGCGGTCTCTCAGATGACTGAATTAGGGAAGACATGTAGCCTATACATCTCCTTAAAGAAGAAACTAGACTGAATTAGGGAAGACATGTAGCCTATACATCTCCTTAAAGAAGAAACTAGACATTGGATGCATTTGTAGCCTTCTTACAATGAATCAAAGTCACCGTTGAGGCTATGATTGAATGGAGCTGGAGATGGGTGGTGCTAGACCAAGAACGTAACCCTAAACCAAAATCAAGTCCTTCAAAACCCTAAATCATATTTAAATTTGAGAGAAAAAAAACATTTTGATAGAGAATCCAAAAACCCAAAACAAAAACGAATCAAATCTAAACCTTTCCAAAAAAAAAAAAAAACTCAATCAAAAGTAACATTTAATACCCAAATCTAAAAAATGGAAAGAAGAAAAAAAAAACAAAAAAAAAAAAGTACCGGTGCCGGTACTTCCGACGGTCTAAGTCTGGCGAGGGACCCAAATTGCAGTACACATAAATCATAATTATCGCATGATTTTGGTTTTTTGTTTTAAAAATTTATTAAAAAATCAAAAATCAAAGAAAGCAAAAAAAAGAAAACTCACCCTGTAACAGAGTACCGCCGGTTGAGGGAAGCAGTATTTTTGGCGGTCAGAGTCTGACGGTGGTGCCGGCTTCTCTATCTTGCTAAACTCTGACTCCTCTATTCTCTATTTCATCTCTGTGTCCCAGGTTTCACCGCCTCTTTCTCTATTTCTCTTGTGTCCCAAGCTTCTTTGTATTTTGGTCAGTTATTTTCTTTTTTATACCAAGAGCTACAAACGGTGTGCTAACAGCGTGAAACAATATAATGTTTCACTTTTTTTTAATTGTGAACGTGTCAGATTTTTAGATGGGCATTTTTCCTACATGGCAGCACTTCCTTAATTACAGGAAAAGGCTTCTGATATTATATATAATACTAGTGTTTAACCCGCGCAATGCGCGAGATCATTCTATTTTTAGTAAAATTGGTGTATACACAAATTACTATTACATGTGAAGTGTATATTGTTAGGAAATCATCATGTTTGCATCGCATACAAAACATACGCAGCGAAAAATAAATGGATCTACTTCATTCGCAATAGATAACATGCACTATGTAGGTTTCAGAATATAAGAACAAGAGAGTGTACCTTGATGCGGTGAAATTCAAAACCGAATGAAGAAGTACTCAAGAAGACTTTCAATCTTCACTCCAATTCCACTTGATGCCCAAGAAGTGTGGTCTCTCAATCAGTTCTATGTTTTCTTGAGAGAATATGAAAGAGTGTCTCTCTTCCTTATATTATCTTATTCTCTTATTTTTTTTAAACATACAAACCATTTTATTCTATATAAAATTCTGTATGTTTCTCTTTACATAATTGATTATCTAATTGGGCTAGCCTTTTGGGCCTTCCCAATTGGGCTTTAGTGTGTGGCTTGGAGTGGGACCAAAAGGGAACAAATAAGACACTAGCTCCAATGGGCCTTGGGCTTTTCTGTCAACTCTTGACAAGTCCAAGGTTACCATTAATTATATTTAATACCACTATATAAATATAATTGCACTCTAGGCCTCATTAATAAATTATATCCTAAGACTTTATTATACATGCAACCCCTTCATAAAATATTCGTAGTAATACAAAGTCATGAATATAGACTGCCACTTTGTAAGTTACTACATCTTAATCCTTGAGTACCCGATTTAATCCTTTTGAATTATTCACCATATATTTATAAAATCCAATTTCATAAATATATACTTTAGTCTTACTAAAGTGGTTAGGCCTAACTCCCTAAATAACTGTACCCATTAAACTTATCTCAAGGGAATATTTTATATCTCCGTTAAGAGACTATGAATTCCATCTTGAGAATATATGTTCCATCAACACTAAATGTGGCTGCCCAACATACTAAGGTTTTGACCGTTACTTTAGATCTCACTCCTGATATATCAAAGCAATCTACATTTCATGATCAAGTCCATTATTCTCTCAGGATTAAGAGTTCATGTGAATACAAGTCATGAGATTTATTATTCAATTGACAGTCGTTAGGAGAATAATAAATCTCACAGCGGTCCAGTTCAATATGTCTTAACTCTTAAAACATATCAACATATTAACTAGAAGTCACCACTTCCATGATCAAGACAAATCATCGTAGTTAATATGTTATAGTCTTCGCAGATGAAATGCCCAATTTCATCACCGACTACGAACCAAAATTCTGAGTTTACAAAGAACTTGTGATCTATATCTTTTGTGACTAAATCACATAAATCACATACTATGCATCTCATGGACTATTTGATAATGTCCGAATATTCGTGTTACCATTATTTTAGATAAGAATAAAGTAACTTTATTAAACACAATATTAAGTCATACATCATTTCTCACATAATGTCATACATAATATCATACATAGCATCATACAATAGGATTTATGGGCACATATCCTAACATATATATCCATACTCTATACCTCTAAGGAAGGAAACATTACAAACCCTTTACATATGTGGATTAGATTTTAAAATAACTACATATATTCCAAATCTGAAAAGTCAACTCAATGGTAGGAAAATGTTCTTTATAAAATTAGTTAGGAACATATTTTACAAAAGGGGGCAATTTTGGGTTAGTTTCTTTATCGTCATAGGTTTAATTTTTTTTTTTTTTTAATCCTAAGATTTCTCTCTCTATCTCTCTTATATGTATTATCTTTGCATTTTTTAAATTTATTATTTATCATTCACGAAAAAATATGTAAAATCATAATAAAATTCTATTAATAGAACATTAGGTCTTTCACTAATTGTCTATCAAACTCTAATAACGTAATCTTGATACAAAAATTTTGTGCTAACTCCATTGGCCAATCAAACATTATCATGATATCATAAAAATATTATGATAACTCCATAGACAATTAAAAGAAATATACTGATTTTTTTAAAGAAAAAAAAACTTCCCTTTTATTATTATTGTTGTTGTTGTTGTTGTTGTTATTTTAAATGATGAGAAACTCCCTTAAATATGGTCAAATGAAGACATACTGAATAGGGAAAATACAAAAAACCTCAATTATACAAACTATGTTTATCACAATTATAGGATTCTTACTATAACTATCCAATTTAGACTACACAAAGGACAATTAATTTAAGGAATACAATTAATTTAGGCGCACTTGTCTTGCATTTTCTGTTTTTTAATAAGTCAAAAATGACTAATCTGAATTAACATGTGGGGGAAAATATGTCATTATAAATACAAAATTTCTGAAAAGAGTCAATATAAATGAGTTGCTACAAACTGAGATCCTTTAAAACATGCGATTGTATGTTATATAATTAATTATATATGTTATATAATTAATTATAATTATTTAAAATTCAGAAAACATGGCAAGTTTATATTAATGAAACATTACAAATTTTGAATCAACACCATACAAACACTGGTGAGGATAAATGCAAGAGACCAAAATACATATATGAACAATGTTGTCCCAATCTGCAAGTATGTTTGATCATATCTAAAACAAATTAATAAAGTACTAATATACGTCATTGACATAGTCAATCTTTCTTTAAGAGACTAATTTTCAATTGGTAATCTTAGTCACAGTTAATTTTTGAAGTTTTCTACTAAGACTGAAGATGATTAAAGAGCAATTAACATTGCAAATGTTTGATACCCCTTTGCAGCTTCAGCTCTGTGGTCACCAGAGTTAATAATTGGAAATTTTAGACAAATTAAGTTTCATATGGATCATGATTTGGCTATTACAAACCCTTCATTTAATCGAATAATCCTTCCTCTTGAACTTTTTCTTAACACTTTCATGAAAGTCAAATCATAAAGAAACAAAAGCACTTAAACATAAACACTCAATAAGACAACAAGAATCAAGATTAATTACACTAAAGTGTTAGGATATGTGCCCTTAAATCCTATTGTATGATGCTATGTATGATATTATGTATGACATTATGTGAGAAATGATGTATGACTTAATATTGTGTTTAATAAAGTTGTTTTATTCTTATCTAAAATAATGGTAACATGAATATTCGGACATTATCAAATAGTCCATGAGATGCATAGTATGTGATTTATGTGATTTAGTCACAGAAGATATAGATCACAAGTTCTTTGTAAACCCAGAATTTTTGTTCGTAGTCGGTGATGAAATTGGGCATTTCATCTGCGAAGACTATAACATATTAACTACGATGATTTGTCTTGATCATGGAAGTGGTGACTTCTAGTTAATATGTTGATATGTTTTAAGAGTTAAGACATATTGAACTGGACCGCTGTGAGATTTATTATTCTCCTAACGACTGTCAATTGAATAATAAATCTCACGACTTGTATTCACATGAACTCTTAATCCTGAGAGAATAATGGACCTGATCATGAAATGTAAGTTGCTTTGATATATCAGGAGTGAGATCTAAAGTAACGGTCAAAACCTCAGTATGTTGGGCAGCCACATTTAGTGTTGATGGAACATATATTCTCAAGATGGAATTCATAGTCTCTTAACGGAGATATAAAATATTCCCTTGAGATAAGTTTAATGGGTACAGTTATTCAGAGAGTTAGGCCTAACCACTTTAGTAAGACTAAAGTATATATTTATGAAATTGGATTTTATAAATATATGGTGAATAACTTAAAAGGATTAAACCGGGTACTCAAGGATTAAGATGTAGTAATTAACAAAGTGGCAGTCTATATTCATGACTTTGTATTACTACGAATATTTTATGAAGGGGTTGCATGTATAATAAAGTCCTGGGATATAATTTATTAATGAGGCCTAGAGTGCAATTATATTTATATAGTGGTATTAAATATAATTAATGATAACTTTGAACTTGTCAAGAGTTGATAGAAAGCCCAAGGCCCATTGGAGCTAGTGCTTATTTGTTCCCTTTTGGTCCCACTCCAAGCCACACACTAAAGCCCAATTGGGAAGGCCCAAAAAGGCTAGCCCAATTAGATAATCAGTTATGTGGAGAGAAACATACAGAATTTTATAAAGAATAAAATAGTTTGTATGTTTAATAAGAATAAAAAATATAATATAATATAATATAAGGAAGAGAGACACTCTTTCATATTCTCTCTAGAAAACATAGAACTGATTGAGAGACCACACATCTTGGGCATCAAGTGGAATTGGAGTGAAGATTGAAAGTCTTCCCGAGTACTTCTTCATTCGGTTTTGAATTTCACCGCATCAAGGTACACTCTCTTGTTCTTATATTCTGAAACCTACATAGTGCATGTTATTAATTGCGAATGAAGTAGATCCGTTTATTTTCCGCTGCGTATGTTTTGTATGCGATACAAACATGATGATTTCCTAACATTGGTATCAGAGCGGTCTTCATTTCGAATCTGTATAACATGTTTTGGGCGTTTTGGATTTAGAGATAATAGTTTCAAGTTGATAGAGGATTATTTATTTAATTTTCTGCATGGTTGTTGAAACTATGATTTGATAAAAACTGATATTGATGTTATGATGTTGTTTAAATATGAATTTAAGAATGTTAAATTGATCTTTAAGGCTATGGCATCAATAGATTTCAGTTTTGGTATCAATTTCTGTCTATCATTTTCGTATGATGGTTGTTTGTTCATGCAAAACCGTTGAAACTGCCTTAGAAGAATTTCTGGAAATTCGAGTTTTACGATTTTCGATCGATCGAAATTTACTTTCGATCGATTGAGTAAAACAGAGACTAATCCTTTTGAATCGATTAATTTTCGATTGCTAGTCGATCGATCGAATTTTATTTTCGATCGATCGAGAGGCGATCGAGTATCAATCGAATCAGACAGAAGGTTTAGTTCGAATTGTTTAATTTTTTCGATCGATCGAGGGGCACATTCGATCGATCGAAAGAAAGAAAATCTGAAATTTTTCTAAGTGTTTTCAAACTTAAAGATAAAAACCTTTATTGTCGGTTTATAGTAATGTGATTAATCACCTCGCCTTGGCGTATATGCCTTGCTCCCTACGGAGGGTGTTTAATTCATGGTACTACAGGTTAAACTTCTTAATGATAGATGAAGTGTGTTTTTACATTAAGAGCGACCACGCTACCATGGAGTTACTTGGTGACTCACATTGAATCTAGACAATGGTGTACACTAGACTAAGTATGATGTTAACCTTCCTACGGAGCTATGTCATTATCACTTAGAGGCTAAAGAATAAGCGGCACATTATTTTTGTTTGGTAAGAGTTACCATGATAGCATTAATAATGAGGATAATCCTTGCTTAATCATAGTGATTGGTATGACCTCGCTACCGAGGAATATTAAATGCGGGATTGGGTTGTCGTTGCATATATTATATTATGGTTTTATTAAGGTTCCATATTATATGTTTATATGCTAAATTGATAATGTCCAGTTTACTTATTATATTCATGTATATTATTTTCAGATTTGAACATGGCATCATTTAGCCCACTTGTTAGCATTCTTAATCAAAACAAACTGACTGGAACCAATTATGTTGACTGGAAAAGAAACTTGGACATAGTTCTCACAGCTGAAGAGCACAAATATGTGCTTACTCAACCATGTCCTAGCTTTCCTTCATTAGATGCTCCTCCTGAGGAAAAACAACGATATGATCGTTGGCAGAAATCTAATGAAATGGCCAAATGCTACATCCTAGCGTCCATCTCAAATGTTCTATAGCATCAAATGCAGGATGTAGAACTAGCTACAGACATTATGCAAAGTCTGAAGGAGATGTTTGGTGAGCAAGGCCGTTCTGCAAGGCAAGAAACCATGAGGCAAATTTATAATACCAAGATGGCTGAAGGTAGTTCAGTGAGAGAACATTGTCTTACAATGATCTCTAATCTGAATACTTTAGAAGTTTTGGGTGCCGACATTGATGGAGAATCCCAAGTGGATATGATACTCCAGTCACTACCGGAGTCATTCAAGGAATTCAGACTTAATTATAACATGAACAAAAAGATTTATTCTTTGTCTGAATTAATGAATGAGTTGGTAGCGGCGGAAGGCATCCTTGGTACTTCTAATGTTGAAGCCAATGTGGGTGAAGCTTCTACTTCTCAACCTAAGTCGAAAGGCAAGGGTAAGAAGAAGAAGAAGAAGGACTTCACTAAGCAGGAGGGTAAACAAATTGTCTTAGGGGTTGCCGACAAAGGAAAGAAGCTGAAAGGAAAATGTTTCCATTGTGGTGAGAAAGGACATTGGAAGAGGAATTGTCCAAAGTTTATGGCTGCCAATAAGGGTATGAAAATTTCATTCCTTCTTGAAATATGTTTGGTACAAAATCCCATGGATTCCTAGTGTGTGGATTCAGGTTGTACTAATCATATCTGCAATTCTTTGTAGGGGTTCTAGGAGACCAAAAGACTTAAAGAAGGAGAGTTGTTTCTGACCTTGGCTGATGGGAGTAGGATTCCAGTTGTAGCTATTGGAGTTTTTAATTTATGCTTTGAAACTAGGGTTTTAATATTGGAAGACTGTTTATTTGTACCTAATGTTCGTAGGAATTTAATTTCTGTAACTTATTTAGGTAAAAATGGATATTGTGTTATCCTGAAGGACAATGTTGTAATAAAGAAGGATAAAATGTTTATCTGTTCTGGCAATATTGTGGATGGTCTTTATATTTTAACTCCTGATAAGCATGAATTATACAATTCTGAATTAGATAATAACTCTCATGTAAAATCATTAAAGAGAAAGTTTCCTTTCTACTAATGATGCATATTTTTGGCACTTGCGTTTGGGTCATATTAATCCAAACAGAATTCAAAGACTGATCAAAGATGGTCTCTTAGAGCCATTGGACTTTGATGAATTTCCAGTTTGTAAATCTTGTTTGGAAGGCAGAATGACCAAACGACCTTTTAATGCAAAAGGTAGAAGAGCCCAAGAGTTGCTAGAATTAATTCATACGGATGTTTGTGGTCCTATGTCAACCCAAGCAAAAGGAGGTTATGAGTACTTCATCACTTTCACCGATGATTACTCTAGATTTGGTTATGTGTACCTAATGAGACGGAAGTCTGAAGCCTTTGAAAAATTCAAAGAGTTTTAGGGCTGAAGTTGAGAATCAATTGGGTAAACACATAAAGGCCATTCGATCTGATCGTGGTGGCGAATACCTTCTTGGGGATTTCAAGGATTACTTGACTCAAAATGGGATTGTATCCCAATTGACTGCACCTGGAACTCCCCAACAAAATGGTGTAGCAGAAAGAAGGAATAGGACTCTTTTAGAAATGGTTAGGTCCATGATGAGTTACTCAACTTTACCTATTTCTTTTTGGGGTTATGCCTTAGATACAGCAATACATCTTTTGAATTTAGTTCCATCAAAATCTGTTCCCAAAACACCCATGGAATTGTGGAGTGGGCGTAAGCCTAGTATGAAATATCTCCACATTTGGGGTTGTCCAGCACATGTGTTAAAAGGGAAGTCTGATAAGTTGGAATCAAAATCAGAAGTATGTTTGCTTGTGGGTTATCCAAAAGAAACTAGGGGTTATTTATTCTATAGTCATAAAGATAACAAAGTTTTTGTTAGTACAAATGCTAAATTCTTGGAATATGACTATATGAATAATTTTACTCCTAGAAGTAGAGTTGTCTTGGCTGAAATGAATGCACCTGTAATTAAACAACCAATGGTTGAAACTAGGGATGATGTGGCTGTATTGGATACACCACAAGATACTACTCATGAGATGTCTAGTACACAGGTGCCTCGTCGTAGTGGGAGGAATGTTAGGCCACCTATAAGATTCATAGGTCTTGGAGAGACTTATGAGGCTATCTCAGAGGAGGCCGAAACTGATCCTTATACTTATGAAGAAGCAATGAATGATATAGATGCACATCATTGGGTCCAAGCTATGAAATAAGAATTAGATTCCATATATTCCAATCAAGTTTGGGATCTTGTAAAGGCACCTAACGGCATTAAACCTATTGGTTGCAAATAGGTTTACAAGAGGAAGAGAGGGATAGATGGAAAGGTTGAAACCTTTAAAGCAAGGCTAGTGGCAAAAGGGTATACTCAAAAAGAAGGTATTGATTATGAGGAAACCTTTTCGCCAGTAGCAATGCTTAAATCTATCAGGATTCTCTTATCCATTGCTGCTCATTATGATTATGAGATTTGGCAAATGGATGTCAAGACTGCATTTCTTAATGGCAATCTTGAAGAGGAAATCTATATGAAGCAACCAGAAGGTTTCATAGCAAAGAAGCAAGAGCATATGGTATGCAAGTTGAATAGGTCCATTTATGGACTTAAGCAAGCATCTAGGTCATGGAACATCAAATTTGATCAAGCAATCATATCATTTGGTTTTGAACAAAATCTTGATGAACCATGTGTGTACAAAAGAAATCAAGACAAAGTAGTAATGTTCCTAGTGCTTTATGTTGATGATATTCTACTCATTGGAAATGATGTAGGGGTCATGTCATCAGTAAAGGTTTGGTTGTCAAGCCAATTTGATATGAAGGACTTGGGTGAGGCTAACTTTATTCTAGGGATCAAGCTTTGGCGAGATCGTAAGAATAAGATGTTAGGCTTATCACAAGCTGGATATATAGATAAGGTTCTAGAACGGTTTAGCATGCAAAACTCCAAAAAAGGGTTACTTCCTTTCAGACATGGAGTTCCTCTGTCTGATGACCAAAGGCCTAAGACTCAAGAGGAAGAAGATATGATGAGACAAGTTCCTTATGCTTCTGCAGTAGGAAGTCTCATGTATGCCATGCTTTGTACTAGATCGGATATCTGTTTTTCAGTTGGCATGGTCAGCCGATATCAATCAAATCCAGGACCACAACATTGGCAAGCTGTAAAGCATATTCTCAAGTATCTACGGAGAACGAGAGATTATATGCTTGTTTACCGTTGTGAGGATTTGATTCCCGTTGGCTATACAGATTCAGATTTTCAATCAGATCTAAATTTCAGAAAGTCCACATCAGGATGTGTATTCACCTTGGGAGGTGGAGCCATAAGTTGGAGGAGTGTTAAGAAATCTTGTATTGCGGACTCCACCATGGAAGCTGAATATGTTGCTGCTTATGAGGCAGCAAAGGAAGCTGTTTGGCTCAAGAAATTCCTTTCTGATCTTGGTGTAGTGAGAATGGAGCAAGTTCCTATTACATTGTTTTGTGACAATAGTGGAGCGGTTGCACAATCCAAAGATCCAAGGAATCACAAGAAAGGAAAGCACATTGAGAGGAAGTACCACATCATTCGAGACATTGTTGCTCGTGGAGATGTGGTGGTGGCAAAGATTGAAAGTACAAATAATCTAGCAGATCCCTTTACCAAAGCCTTGCCTCAAAGGACCTTCGAGTCACATTTGGAGGGAATGGGAGTTTGATTAGTGCACAATAGTCTTTAGGGCAAGTGGGAGATTGTTAGGATATGTGCCCTTAAATCCTATTGTATGATGCTATGTATGATATTATGTATGACATTATGTGAGAAATGATGTATGACTTAATATTGTGTTTAATAAAGTTGTTTTATTCTTATCTAAAATAATGGTAACATGAATATTCGGACATTATCAAATAGTCCATGAGATGCATAGTATGTGATTTATGTGATTTAGTCACAGAAGATATAGATCATAAGTTCTTTGTAAACTCAGAATTTTGGTTCGTAGTCGGTGATGAAATTGGGCATTTCATCTGTGAAGACTATAACATATTAACTACGATGATTTGTCTTGATCATGGAAGTTGTGACTTCTAGTTAATATGTTGATATGTTTTAAGAGTTAAGACATATTGAACTGGACCGCTGTGAGATTTATTATTCTCCTAACGACTGTCAATTGAATAATAAATCTCACGACTTGTATTCACATGAACTCTTAATCCTAAGAGAATAATGGACCTGATCATAAAATGTAAGTTGCTTTGATATATCAGGAGTGAGATCTAAAGTAATGGTCAAAACCTCAGTATGTTGGGCAGCCACATTTAGTGTTGATGGAACATATATTTTCAAGATGGAATTCATAGTCTCTTAACGGAGATATAAAATATTCCCTTGAGATAAGTTTAATGGGTACAGTTATTCAGAGAGTTAGGCCTAACCACTTTAGTAAGACTAAAGTATATATTTATGAAATTGGATTTTATAAATATATGGTGAATAATTTAAAAGGATTAAACCGGGTACTCAAGGATTAAGATGTAGTAATTAACAAAGTGGCAGTCTATATTCATGACTTTGTATTACTACGAATATTTTATGAAGGGGTTGCATGTATAATAAAGTCTTGGGATATAATTTATTAATGAGGCCTAGAGTGCAATTATATTTATATAGTGGTATTAAATATAATTAATGGTAACTTTGGACTTGTCAAGAGTTGACCTAAAGCCCAAGGCCCATTGGAGCTGGTGTCTTATTTGTTCCCTTTTGGTCCCACTCCAAGCCACACACTAAAGCCCAATTGGGAAGGCCCAAAAAGGCTAGCCCAATTAGATAATCAATTATGTAAAGAGAAACATACAGAATTTTATAAAGAATAAAACGGTTTGTATGTTTAATAAGAATAAAAAATATAATATAATATAAGGAAGAGAGACACTCTTTCATATTCTCTCTAGAAAACATAGAATTGATTGAGAGACCACACATCTTGGGCATCAAGTGGAATTGGAGTGAAGATTGAAAGTCTTCCCGAGTACTTCTTCATTCGGTTTTGAATTTCATCGTATCAAGGTACACTCTCTTGTTCTTATATTCTGAAACCTACATAGTGCATGTTATCAATTGCGAATGAAGTAGATCCGTTTATTTTCCGTTGCGTATGTTTTGTATGCAATACAAACATGATGATTTCCTAACATAAAGTTCTTCAAAAATTTTAGGCTTTGTTTCAATATCACATAGAGATAGATTAGATTATACACACACCCAAGTTATGGAATTCATGAAGCTTTTCACCCATTATTATGTAATCTTCTATTCATAAAATAAATAAATAAAATTAAAGCATCTATAAGTACTCAATCCAAAATAATAAGACACAATAAAAACAAATGAATAAACAAAATTAACACAGCTAACAACAACAACATTTAAAAAAAACTTGCGAATAAACTGAGCCTAATAGCCTGAGCAATACAAAAATTAAAAGAAACAAAGTCTAATAGAACAATTTTGAAATATATGAGAAATTATTCTTAACGCAAAAGGAAAGCGTAAGATGCTCCAAAAAAAAAACAAAAACAAAATAAGCATTCTAATAAATTAGAGACATATATCAATAGAGAAATAATAGTAAAATTAAATATCAAGAAGTAAAACAACAAAGGTGATCAGAGAAGATGCAGTTCAATCTGCAAAAACTCAGTAATTAACATAAAAAACCAATTATTTTATTTACAAAAAATTACAAAATAACTGTACTCCCCAAACATTTAGATTTTAAAACATTGATCTTAAAAATATGACTATTAACAAAACATAGAATACAAAACATAAGTGATTAGAGATAGTTGATTAGAGATGGCATCACAAAATTGGTTCTAACAGCCATATATGAAAGAAAAGCCAATAGGAAATAACACTGCACTATTCTAGCGCAGAAAATATATATTGATAATTTAAAATATATATATATATATGTATTTATATATATATATATATATATATATTTATAGGCAAAGATTCCCTTAGGAAAAATCATTACAGGCCAACACAAAAAATCCTAAAAGAAAGTTACGACCTATTAAGAAAATCAATCCTTAATGGACACAAAGAAAAAGCTTCATCCATTATTACCTCCAAATCATGTCACTTTGTACTCTGTAGGCACTTACGTAAAAATGAAAACAGAATTTGACCTTTCAAATTAATTCAGTAACTCTTATTGAAGTATAATAAATGGTCTTATCAATGAGAGGACCCTTTGTAGCATTAAGTAATTGGGAATAAGAAGTTAAAGACTTTAGATAAACTGGAAAAAAAACTTTGATTTAGTAATCTATAAGCATGCAATCATCAACAAAACATAATTAGTTCCAGAAAACTAAACAAAACAGAACTTGAGTAATTGGAAAAAAAAAATTAGGGAAAAAGGTAGTCAAACCTTAATCCTTGATTAAGTAATGCAGCAAAACAGTATTTAACAAAGTCTTAAAAGAAAGCTACAACCTATTAAGAAAATCAACACTTAATGGACACATCTAATAAATATAACCTCTGTTAGTAGAAAAAGTAAAACCTAATATTTGACTCCTCCTTGTGATTCAAAATGTTGTAATGCTAAAGCACATCCCTAAGATTCCATTACTCCTCAATACAAAATCAGCCCACTACCTTCTTTTTATCTCTTCATTGGGTTGCGAAGCAAAATTTTCAATAAAAACTCAAGCACTAAGACCAAAGGGTAGATGCACACACATATGAAAAATTATGTGAACATAAAATACTTTAGGAATCATATACTTATTCAAAGCAGCCAAAACATCAAACCAACAAAAATTGGAAAAAAAAAAAAAAGCTAAGAAAGCAACCATTATTGAACGACAAACATGTTTTTTTTTTACACATATTCAAGGGCTAAACCCCATGATGCCACCCCCATTAAAAATGGATTATGATAAATCAAGAAGGCAGTAAATAATCAAAGAATATAATAATTCCAATTTCAAAAAGATTATAATGTTAGTAAAGCAGGAAAAACAAAGATTATAATCTGAGGCCAAAACATTGAAAGAGAGAAAATAAACATCTGGATTTTAATTCAAATTCAAATAACAAAACATTATTACGAAAAAAAAAATTTTAAAAACCAAAGCAATGACGCGAAAACAGAGAGATGGACATCAAGCAATTTAGGATATTGAACATAATGTTGAAAGTTGTAACAATGTATATAAAAGAGAAATCATGAAAATGAAGATAACCTCATCCTACCCAATTAGCTAACATTACAGCAACCTATTTAGCTTGGCTGGAATGAAATTGAATTTCAACTAATGCAATCCTGGAAATAGAGCATAAAATATTAAAATTTGATCAACTAAAAGTCCATAGCTTTAAAATTTGGAGTTAGAAAGAGTATAAAATATTAAAATAGCAGCAACTAAAAGTCCATAGCATTAAAATTTGGAGTTAGAAGATTGCATAGCAAAGATCACTTGCTGAACATCTGTTTTGAAATAACAGAAAAATGCCAACATTAAGACCAAATTAGAACACAACTAACAGTTCTAATATTTTTAGAAGAACCTACAATTATTTGCACAAAGCTACCATTTATAAATTTTTCTAAAACCAACAACGTCAGTATTTTGTAGAAAATGAACAGCCCAATATACTTTAAACTATATAACAGTTGGTGTATTCCATCTACTCATGCCTAGCATGGTGATAAATTAGTTTCGTAATCTAGTTGTGAACATCCTAAAAAAAATCAAGTAGAAAGAAAAGGCAACATAACAATTTACCACACCACAACACTACATGAAGAAATCAGAGTCAAACATAGTTATTGAAATCACAGAGTATAAGATTCACCCCAAAAAATAAAAACAAACCCACAACACACACACACACAAAAAAACAGCAATCTAAAGAAACAAATCAACACTGCCATTGTTGGCACACTGTAAGTGTGCTTATTTAATAGTTTTCTTCTTATTCTTCATAACTTCTAGTCAGGTATTTAGAACTCGAATTCTTTTGAATCATTCATTATACTAACAAATACTCTCTCTTGTTAATGCTTGAAAGAGGTTACATGGCTGCTAGATACCTTGCTCAAGGAAGACTAACTAAAAAAATAGATGTTTATAGCTTTGGGGTTCTAGTGCTTGAAATAGTCAGCGGTGTGAAGAACAGTATATATATATATATATATATATATATATATATATATATATAGACACACACATACACTGTCTAGTGTCCAAATTATTTATTATATATTGCATGTTAGGTTGTTGTCTTGTTCATTGATCATTGATTTTTTTTTAGGGGGGATCATTGATGTTTAGGGGGAAAAAATATTGTTCATTGATGATTAGGGGTGAAAAAAAACTGAAAAGAAATTAAAAGCTGTTGAGAGTTTTTTTTTTTTTTTTTTAAGAAGGAAAAAAAACTGTTGAAAGTTGAAACAGACTACTACTGCATCAGTCTCCAAATTGTGACCATGACCAAACAGAGCAAACATAATAATAAAGATCCATGGACTAATCAAAAACATTAATCGAAGACAATTAGAGAATTAGTGGATCAATAGAAGTATGTAGAATATTGTTGTTCTTTCGTCATTAGGTGGAACCAAGAATTAAAGACGTTTGCATAATATTTTATAGGCTTTTAAAGTAAAAAGCTTTTTCTAAAGATTGACAAACTAATTGAAACATTAATGTGTACACCACACAACAATCTTGAGTAAATAGTCCCTAAATATTCAACGACATAATTTTGAGCAATATGTTGGCTATTTAATCAAATTCAATAAATGAAAAAGAAACATAATTTTCTGCTAAAAAAGATTCAAATAATAGATTCTAAAAGCAGCAACATTGAGAAATCAACCATTATTGAATTGCAAACAAGTTTTTTCCTAAATATAGTCAAGTAACAAAATGCTGACCTTGGTGTTAAACATTTTTTATATCAAGTCAGTCCAATACGTGAATATGGTGGAGGTACCAAAAGCAGGCTCCTAAAAGCATAGCAAAAAAAAAAAAAAAAAAATCATAACAATTTTACAGTTCAGTAGAACACAAAATAAGAATTCATTGAATTAAAATAAAAATGAAGATAAAAGTAGATTAAAATATGCAATTTAGAGCCAAATCAAAACCAAACAAATCAACGAAGAAAATTTAATTCAAATTATGAGATAAATGGAGGGAAAATCAGGCTATCCAAACCTCTTAGTTTGATGCAACAACTCTTCTTGCAAAATACCTGTGTTGTACCGGCAAAGAACTCAGTATTCAACAAAATGACAGGGTAAGAAGTTTTTTAAAATCACAGAAAAGAAAGATAAAAGAGAGACTACAAAAGAAGTGGAAGCAAACATTGTAATATGGTTTGAGTTGCAAAAATATGAAAGATTGTTTTAGTTATTAACAATCTGTTGGCTATTTCTCATATGATGATGACTAAGAATTTGGCTTCCATTAGCCAAGGATATATAACATAATTACTTAAAGCAAGATTAACATCAAACAGTAACACTTTTTGGCACAAACTTGTACTGGAAAGTTTTTTTTCATCTTAGATATAAAGATTTTAAACAATCCAAGGTGAAATTTTACTTTTAACTATAATAAATCAAAGGATAACTCCTTAATGTTACCCAAAAAAAAAAAAAAACCAAACCAAAGCATCCAAAGAAAGAGAATCAACCAATCTATTTTTTAAAAAGGGTAAGAGAAAAACCCTAGACAATTAAGCAGGGCAAAAAATGAATTATGAAACAAATGTGAGGCAATTGGTAGTATTACATAGCAGGTACTTTTTTTTTTCTTAGATATGCAATTGGCTAAGAGGCTCTTCAATACCACCCCCACAGCCCCACTACCAAACACACATCTGTATCCTGGTATCCACGAGCCCTAACTTTGATAATAATCTATGTAAAAAAAAAAATTCTATTTATTTCATCTTTATTTGTATTAAATTAAAATTTTATTTTGGATAAAATTGATATGTATAATTACTATGTCCCAATTAATTTATTCTCCTTTTTTCCAATGGCCAAATAGATGGTCATAGAATGTTAGTCTGATTTATAGATGGTCTCTCATGATTCTAGGGTTCGGCATTCTTGTCCATGTCGTAAGAATCAATATTCACAACAAAGCATCTAAAGAAAGAGAATGAACATCCGAATTTCAATTCAAGTTCGAACACAGAGAATTGGTGCGTACCTTTCGTCAGAGTAGCGCCAATCTCTATCTCCATATCTCAATATTCCTGGGACATTTGATCATATTTAACTTTGGCTGCAGTTCTCTACCTAAAATATGCAAAAACAGAGGAAATTCAAACAACGAATACATAATGGATAGAATTATCAGATAAACAAAGGAAAAATTAGGCTTTCCTAATCTATCAGTTTGTTCCAGCAACTCTGCTTGCAAATTACTCAAGTTTTGTACTTGACAGAGAACTGTAGCAAATCTAAATTTCAACAAAATGACAAGGTAAGAAGGTTTTTTTTTTATAATTTCAATAACACAGTGTCTAACAATCTGTTAGAAGGTGTATAGTAATCAGTTGGTTATTAATTAATTTATTTACTTTTCAAAAACCCAGTAATTAATCCAAAAAACCATAATTTCACTAAGAAAAAAATTATAAATTACTATACACTCTAAACTTTCAGATTTTAAACCATCCAAGCATTAAAATCAAGGGCGAAATCCTTAATGTTACCAAAGCTTAAAACCAAAAATAATTATTTCAAGCCAAATCATCCATAGAGAGAGAATAAACCCATCATTACACACTCTAAACTTTCAAACTTATAACCATCCAAGTTGAAATTTGGCTATTAAAATCAAGGGCAAAATCCCTTATGTTACCAATACTTAAAACCGGAAATTATAATTTTTCCATAGAAAGAGAAATAAACCCATCTATATTTCAAAAGGAGTCAAAGAAGAACCTTACACAATTCGGTATGGAGAAAATTTTGAAATACAGATATATTGAAAAGGAAGATGGTAATTCTTGTAGTATAAACATCTGGTTTTAAACTAAAAACATCTGGTGAAAAGTTTCAGAAAACCAAAACAGTATTTGAAGAAGAAAAGAGTACGCTAACCTTTATAAAAATTTTGTTGCAAAGGAGAGAAGAGGCAGAGCAGCAGATCAAATGGCGATGGCCAGCAGGATGAAACTCCACTGGATAGCAAAGCATAGCCTAATGTGAAGAGATCGCTAGAGTTTTTTATTTCTCCATCCCTTTCTCTCTATCGCAATATCGCTGAGAGAGAAAATGTTAAGAAGTATCTAATGAGAAGAGGCTAGGTTTTTTTTAGATGCTACATTTATTTTATTTTTTTTTAAACATTTTTTTTAATATATACACAACCACTGTCAAACGGTGTTAACCTTGCCGTATCGCTTTTTTAAGTTATACGTGGCTGAATTTTAGATGGGCACTTTTCTTATTTGTCAGCACCTCCTTAATTGTAGGAGTCAACTTTCTCTCAGCTTATGCTATTATATATACTAGCTTTTAACCCATGCAATGCGAAGGAATATTTTATTTTATTTATTTGTTATGTTCTATCTTTAAATTTATTCCTTACAAAGCAACTTATATTCTTTAAATGTTTTCCTAAGAATGAAATTTAATTGGAAAGAAGGAAGAAATAATAAGAAAAAAAATTATAATTTTGATTAATCAAATGTATTATACAATGTGTAGAAAGAAAAAAAGAAAAAGAAAAAAAAATAGGAATCATTTCACATCTCTTGTAAATTTCAACTACTGATTAATTATTACAATACGCCAATGAGTATTTCATCACTAAATACAACAGTAATACTTGATTGATGCAGCCTTAATGCAATAGTAGCTTTTGAACAATGAAGCAATCTAATGTGATAGACCTATAATCCATGGGGAAAGCATGCATAGTGCCATTATGTACACACAATTTCAAAAGTAATACAATGTAGTACATCAATGGCTTCATCATTCTCTACAATTTAGGATATGCAAATCATGACTGGAACACATTGTGAAGGTCATAAATAAAAGCCTAAAAGTATATTAAAAACTATTAGACCTTTGAATGGTAATTTGAACTCTAGTAGTATAACCTACTAATAATTTAATGAAATTGCTTCCTAGAAGACATTTTGGTTTTACTACAAAAGAGGCCAAAATATTAATTATAAAGCAATAAAATTTTATCAATGTTTGCTAAGGACTTAAAGGAGGCAGCAAGTTAGAATACTGACCTGTTTTAGCTATCACAGTCACTAATATAAAAGAGTAGCTAAAAAGTCTCAAATTATTGTAGCAATATTACTTGGTGAACTGTTGCAAATTTGGCTGGTTGTTTATTTTTAACATTTTAAATAATTTTTTCTTTAGGTCTGGCTTGAATTAGTTTGGTTTGGTTTTGAGTGATCATTTACTGATTTTTCAGGGCTACCAAAAAAAAAGGAAAAGATTGAGTGCTGCACCAACCTTACTAAGGTCTTAAAAAACATAATTTGTTTACCACTTTATAGACACTATAATAAGACCAACATCTGAAGTCAAATTGCATAATATGTAAAAAAAAAATCTTGAAAAATTATAAAACATGATATTCTAATTGAATGTACTAACGAAACTCCATTATCGCATACAATTATGGACTGCCATTATCCTCCTCAACGCTGCCATCCTCAACGTAAGTAATAAGAGAATTGAGAAAAAACTCGTCAAGTATAGCTTCTAAATCATCAATATATGAAGGCCCTAGTGGGGAAAAAAAAAACCAATTTTATCAATGAAAGAAATGAAACAACAGTTCAATTGTGAAGTCCATAACAATGGGGATTAAAGGTTTCTCACCTACATCTTAAACAAAATAAACAGAACAATCAAGCCTGAAAACAATGCCTTGTCATTAATAACACCAAAAATAGAAAGAACCTAAAGAATTCTATATCAGAGTCAAAAGTCCCTTTTTTCCCACATACACACCACCTGTATGAGAAAAAGAAAATTAAAACCTTAAACAGGAGATATTACAAAAACAATCATCATATTCAAAATATTGTCGCTCTATTTTAAGTAAAAAGTTGAGATTCTTCCAAACAGAGGTATATTTTTTTTTTATTTCTTGTTTTCTTTGTAGCTTAAATTTATCATCAACTTTCAACTATTTTCCTTTCGTCAACTTAATTAACCTGAATTTTCACGGAATCAGATGGCTAAATGTAGAGATATGTTGCTAAATTACATGCTCTTTCTAAAGATAACTCCATCATTGCCCAACCTGTCATTAAGCTTTGACCTATATCACATTAGAAGTAAGTCCCTCTCTCCCACCCTCAGTTTCACAATGATTATAAAATTAACACAATTATTATATAATAAGAAGTAAATTACTGATTCCATACAAACAAAAACAAACTATAAAATAAACTGATACAAACCCAAAGGAGAAAGAAGACTTTTGCAGAACTTGTATTCGGACTATTTGAAGGATGTATACTTGTAGTTACTTTAAAAGGTACCATTGGTTCCACAGAGACCTTCTTGAAAGGATAAAATGAAGGAATTTATGGTGGCAAGAACTCCATATCAATGTGGCTTATGACTGAATCATGATTCTTCTTAGGCAGCAAAACTGCTGGTGTGTTTTTCACATCTACCTCCTATTCATTCTGAAACTATGGAAATACACTTGTTCTTCCATTGTCTTCAACATAACTATCTCTTGGTTTCACAACTCTCCCTCTTGGCACAACTAAAGATATTCAAAAAGACAATTTTCATTTAGAACAGAATAAAAGAGATAAGAAAATTTCAACAATTTTAAAAAATAAGAATGGACATTACATGATATTACATCCCTATTATTATATACATAGCATCTTATAGAAATTTACCAACTTCAAAGCTCTGCAAAGATTATTATGGTTTTGACACAACCAATTAATGGTAACCACCCTTCACACGCTATATACATCATTCATGGCAGGTTGACAATTTTCCTAGAGCATTAGAGTGTGTACATGACTAAATCTAAGAAAAGAGTAATAAATATAATGCACCTTAAAGAATATAAGACAATCAGACATATTATTGTCTTATAAATGCAGATGAGGTTAAAATTCAATTCAACAAACATAAATGATAATAATATAGTGTACAAGTGGGGCCAAGATTTTTTGGACCTAAGCAACTAATCCATTCTCTGCCATAGTTTGTAATTAGACCCTTTCTCTGCAATAATTTGCAATTCAAACTTTGTGATACATTTTTGTATTGTAAATGTTATTGATAGATTATTATGGTTCTTTATTGTTATCCTTTTGCTTAACTTTCAAGTGTATTGGTAAGAAATGATGCTTGTGCTTTCTGCATGTGTGTGTTTACAATAAGAAAGAGGTGAAATCCAATTCAGAGACAGAAGGGTCTTGTTTATCATAGGGGAAAGTCAAAGTTGTGCAATATATATATATATATATATATATATTAACTAAAAACCAGCAACAAACACCTATCATGCACTATAACTGAAATTTCAAAAACCCTGGCTTTAAACTAAACGAATTTAATTTGGAATGAAAAGAATTTGGAGAATGACCAAAGAGTACCAAATTTCTCATAACTAATTCATATTTCATACCTATAGATCTAAGAAAGAAAGGAAAAAGAAAATTACCGGTGGTAGTTCTCACTCTATCGCTATATGGTCTTACGGTGCTGATAGTCCATAGATTTTTCTTCTATGGCAAGGCTACTGATGGTGTAGGGCTCAATCATTTTGAGTTTTAAAAACCTGAAACAAAAACAAATCAAATCTGAACCTATCCAATAGGAAAACTCAATCAAAAGTAACATTTCATACCCAAAAACAAATCAAATCTGAACCTATCCAACAGGAAAACCCAACTCAATCAACATTTCATACCCAAAAAACAAAACAAAAGCTTGTAACACCCCAAAACCCAAACCAAGGATTTAGATGCATAACCTGCCTTAGAATTAATCAACAATAATATAATGGAACATAGCGTAATAATTATCCACAAATAAACTTCTATCCAACATCAAGTTTCTTATAAAATCCATAAAAACACAAAATCCTTCACAATAAAATCTCCAAATACAATCTCAAATATTTGCACAAATGTCAAACTCAATGTCCTGAAGAAATTGTACTAAAACGATTCACCAACTAACATAGCTCCAAACGAAGTCGTCAATCTAAGGCTCCACTGATCTACCACCAAAAGACACTCCATATCTCTAATCTGAAAGGGTGGAAAAAGGGGTGAGCTAGAGGCTCAATAAGAGACTACATAACATGAGGATGTCTTTCAAAACAAAACATTAGTATCATTGACAAAATATAGTCTTCACAAAACATTTACAAATAGTTTTAACAGTAATATAATATATTCTATAAAACTGTTAAAGACAAAACATTTCACTATAACGCTGTAATCTGTAAATAAAATAATAACTACTTCAATATGCCAATATACACTAAATAGGTAGAAACAATTTATTATAAAAATAAATAAACAATTTTCCACTTACAAAGATCTATAACAATAAAATAATAGTTCGATATGGATAATATTAGTCAAACCCAGACAAAAGCTACTAAACACTCGGTGGGTGATTCCCATGGGAACAATAACACTAACCTCAAAGAGGCAACACTAGCTCCAAAGAGCAACAGTAACACTGCACCACACCACACTAACACTACATCGGCCGAAGACCAACACTTAACCCTGTGTTGGCAAAGGTTGTAGACTGTCTAGTTGACCATTTGAAACAATTCTTGACAAATACAATTTCATAATAACATACAATAGATAATAAAATTCGAGTATGTGCAAAGCACTAACAATGGTATAAGTTTTTGGAACTTCACTTTTTGCAACTATATATATATATAGATAAATATATTTTTACCACAAGTATATATATATATATACATATTTATTTATTTATTTATATATATATATATATATATATATATGTCCTGAGAGACGTCATGTGCTGAAGTCTACTTACCTCTAGTTGCTAACCCAAGCTTCACTTTAATCGCACGAAACGACGTCAACTAGAACCTAAATAAAAAATTAAATAACTCAATGAGGGCAGATTATGAATAATCACAAAGTCCTTTGATAAAACAATTCCTCAGCCACTAAGAAGATTGGCAAAATTAAAATTTAACATCTCCTTCTAATAAACCCCCACCTATTCTAGATTATAAATGCAAAGTATACCCTAAAACTAACACCTAATATACCTATATATATATATATATATATATAAAAGAACACATAACCCACCTGATGAAAACCACCCAATAACATCTAATATCACAATTCTCCTTTTCGGCCAACAACGTGAAACTACAACTTCCCTTTAGTCAAATTTTCTCAACGTTCTTAATATGAAAGAGCTTTAGTTTCTTTACTCTCTACATATTAGTGTATACATATGTTGATATATATAAGGATGCCTATGAAACTTCCAGTAATCAAACTCTAACAATCTAACGATATCATGCCTATGAAACAAAGCAATATAAACTCCATTCCTATGCAACCATTATTATAACTCTAAAATTGAACTAGCAAGAGACCAACGTTTCCTCTAAATCCAAAAAGGTGTCCAGCGAAAAACAATACTTTAATCTATAAAGGAGGTTTACCTCAATACCAAAATAAGGTTGCTGGCTGCCCTTGAAGTGCACGGCCTTCAATCTTTTGGTTTGAGAAAACCCTAACTCTAGTCTTAATATTTATACGCTAATTACTGCTTCTTTTTATTTATTTATTTATTATTTTTTTTTTTTTTTTCACTCTTGCCTTTCACATAGGAAACCCTAACTTTCAGCTTTACACGTTAAAATTGTTCCCTACATTGGCTGAAATTTTAAATTAGAAAACACCACAAAATAACCACTTACGTTACCCCTTATTATTATTATTAAAATTATTATTGAAGAAATCATAATATAAAATAATATCTCCTCCAAAATAAATTAAGAAATTCATCAATCCACTCTAGAAGCAATTAAATTAAATTTAAGTGAGACGGGTGTTACATTCTCCCCTTCTTATAAAATTTTCGTCCTCGAAAATTCAAAACGTACCTCACTTTTGAAACAGCTGGGGATATTTGGATTGCATTTCGTCTTTACGCTCCCATGAAGCTTCTTCTATGGAATGATTCCTCCATAATACTTTGACCAAATGTATAGTCTTATTACGTAGCACTTGCTCTTTATGGTCTAAAATCTGAATTGGGACTTCCTCATAGGATAAGTTCTCTTTGACTTGAAGTGGCTCATAACTCAAGATATGAGAAGGATCAGGGACATACCTTCTCAACATGGATACATGGAAAACGTTATGTATCCTTGACAAAGCCAGTGGTAAGGCAAGCCGGTAAGCAACAGAACCAACTCTCTCCAAAATTTCGAAGGGCCCCACGTACCTAGGGCTTAACTTACCCTTCTTGCCAAACCGCATAACTCCTTTCATAGGTGCCACTCGAATGAAAACCATGTCTCCAACTTCAAATTCCACTTCTCTTCTCCGTGGGTCAGCATAACTTTTCTGTCTACTTTGAGCTGCACGCAACCTTTCCCGAATTACATCAATCTTTTCACTAGTCCTTTGAACAATCTCAGGACCCAAGATTCTCCTCTCTCCAACCTCATCCCAACAAACTGGGGATCTACACTTTCTCCCATACAAAGCCTCATAAGGCGCCATCTTAATACTGGAGTGATAGCTATTGTTATAAGCAAACTCCACCAAAGTCAAATAGTCATTCCAACTACCCTTGAAATCCAAGACACAAGCTCTCAACATGTCTTCTAAAGTTTGGATAGTTCTCTCGGACTGTCCATCTGTTTGAGGGTGGCAAGCAGTACTAAAGTTCAACTTAGTACCCAATGCTTTTTGCAAACTATCCCAGAACCCTGAAGTGAATCTCGAATCTCTATCAGATACAATAAAAGCTGGCACTCCATGCAACCTCACAATCTCATTTATATAAAGTTCAGCCAGTTTGTCAAGAGAGTAGTTCATTCCAATTGGAATGAAGTGGGCAGATTTAGTCAACCTATCCACTACCACCCAAATAGCATCATGATTCTTAGGTGATCTGGGTAACCCACACACAAAGTCCATGGTGATATTCTCCCACTTCCTCTCAGGAATAGGTAAAGGTTGTAACAACCCTGATGGCCTCTGATGTTCCACTTTGACTTGCTGGCAAATCAAACATTGTTCCACAAATTGAGCAATTTCTCTTTTCATGTTGATCCACCAATAAACTTCTCGAAGGTCATGATACATCTTGGTACTACCCGGATGCATTGTATAAGGCGAACGATGGGCTTCCTCCAAAATCTCTCTTTTGATCAATGATTCATTAGGCACACAAAGCCTATTACCAAATCTCAAAACACCATCATCAGAGATACTAAAGTCAAATCTACTTCCGCCACGTACTTGTTCCATGATCTTAAACAATTGAGGGTCACCACTTTGAGCAGCTTTGATCTTATCAATTAGAGTTGGTTGTACACTTAAACTTGCCAGGTAGGATTGGGAGTCTCCAGTCACTATGTCTACTCCAAGTTTCTGAAGATCAACAATAATATGCTTCTGAGTAGTTAATAAAGCAGCTGAGAAGCTATACGACTTTCGACTAAGTGCATCAGCCACAACATTGGCTTTACCAGGATGGTAATTTATTGAACAATCATAGTCTTTAATTAATTCTAGCCATCTCCTTTGCCTCAAATTTAATTCTTTCTGAGTGTATATGTACTTCAAACTTTTATGGTCAGTGTATATTTCACATCTCTCACCATATAAATAATGCCTCCAAATCTTCAATGCAAAAACCACTGCTGCCAATTCCAAATCATGAGTTGGATAATTCTGTTCGTAATTCTTTAGTTGTCGAGAGGCATAAGCAACCACCTTCCCGTGTTGCATTAGAACACAACCAAGACCCTTACGAGATGCATCACTATATATCACAAAACCATCAGAACTAGATGGAATAGTCAATACTGGTGCAGAAACCAACCGTTGCTTCAACTCCTGGAAACTTCTTTCACACTCTTCTGTCCAATCAAACTTTGCATGTTTTCGAGTTAATCGAGTCAAAGGAGTTGCAATACTAGAAAATCCTTCCACAAATCTTCTGTAATAACCTGCAAGGCCCAAAAAACTTCTTACCTCACTTACATTAGTAGGGACAGCCCAATTAACTACAGCTTCGATCTTACTAGGGTCCACTGTAATTCCATCTCTAGAGATCACATGTCCTAAGAACACCACTTGATTCAACCAGAACTCACACTTCTTCAATTTAGCATACAACTGCTTGTCTCTTAAAATTTGCAAAACCATTCTCAAGTGTTCCTCATGCTCTTCTTGGCTTTTAGAGTAAACCAAGATGTCATCAACGAAAACAATAACAAACCGATCCAAGTACTCATGAAATACCCTATTCATCAAATCCATAAAAACAGCTGGAGCATTCGTTAGGCCAAAAGGCATCACTAAGAACTCATAATGACCATACCTAGTTCGAAAAGCTGTCTTTGGTATATCATCCTCCTTAACTCTCAACTGATGATAACCAGATCTCAAGTCAATTTTAGAGAAGACTTGAGCGCCTTAAAGCTGATCAAACAAATCGTCAATTCGTGGCAAAGGGTATTTATTTCTGATGGTTACCTTGTTCAACTCCCTATAGTCAATGCACAACCGCATACTACCATCTTTCTTCTTAACAAACAACACTGGAGCACCCCAAGGGGAAGCACTAGGCCGAATAAAGCCTTTATCAAGTAAGTCTTGCAATTGCTCCTTCAATTCATTGAGCTCTGTAGGGGCCATTCTATAAGGTGCTTTGGAAATTGGGCCAGTACCAGGTACTAGGTCAATAGTGAACTCAACCTCTCTGTTAGGGGGTAGTCCAGGTAAGTCCTCAGAGAACACATCTGGGAACTCTTTCACCACTGGGATGTCTTCAACTTTTAATTCTATTTTATCACCCTTCAAAGCATAAACAAGGAACCCTTCACAACCTTTCCTTAGCAACCGTCTTGCCTGCATAGCTGAAACCAATAAAGGTGGTTTCACCACACGATCTCCCTCGAAGGAGAATTCTGGCTCCCCAGGAATTCTAAATACTACCTTCTTCCCAAAACACTCTATGGAAGCATGAAAAGTAGATAACCAATCCATCCCTAAAATCACATCAAACTCAAACATGTCTAGCAACATAAGATTTGCTTTTAATTCCCTCCCAGAGACTAAAACATTACAAGACTTGTACACTTTATGGGAAATCATTTGTTGTCCAGAAGGTGTAGCAACACACAATTCATAATTTAAACTCTCAGGTTCCATGTTTAGCCTTTGTGCAAGTCTATGTGAGATGAAAGAATGGGTTGAACCAGAATCAAATAACACTTGTGCATGTTGACTGGAAACAAGAAGTGTACCTGAAACCACTGATGGGGAGACCTCGGCGTCCTGTTTAGTTAAAGCAAAAACTCGACCCTGAACCTTAGGTTTCTGTTGGTTCCCATTTGGATTGGTAGTTTGTTCAGCTCGCAAATCTGGACAATCCTTGATGAAGTGTCCAGTCTTGCCACATTTAAAACACGCCCTTGACTCCAAATAACATGTTCCACTATGAGCCTTTCCACATCTTGGACAAGTTTTGTATGCCTTCTTATTTGAATTAGGCACCCCTTGCTTCTTGAATGAACTTCCACTAGACTTTCCCTTAAGAAAATTATTCTGGTTTGGCTTCCTCTCTTGATCATTGGCCCTTGAGAGACGATTGCAATTTCTCTCTGCTATGAGAGCTCGATCCACCACTTCTGCGTATGTTTCCAATTTGAACATGGAAACGGGTCCCTAAATTTCCTCCCTTAAACCTCTTTCAAAATGTCTAGCCTTCCTTGCTTCCGTGTCAACCATGTGTGGAGCAAAGCGGGATAATTCAACAAATTTCCGCTCATACTCATACACTGATTGAGTACCTTGTGCTATGCGAATGAACTCAGCTTCCTTTTGCATCATCAAACTATCAGGAAAATACCTCTTACGAAATAGCTCAACAAAATGCTGCCAAGTTATAACTTCTCTTCCATGTGTCCTCTCTGTGGACTCCCACCATTCCAATGCATCACCTTTCAGTACAAAAACAGCAAGGATAACTTGTTGCTCATCACTAACTTCCATTGCTCTAAAGAGCCTTTCTATCTCCTTAAGCCAGTTGTCAGCCTCAATTGGATCCTTTGTACCCTTGAAGGCAGGAGGGTCAAGCTTTCTAAACTTCTCCAAAGCACTAGTCGGATTGGTGGCTCCTACTTGATGTTGCACTATGTTGGTTAAGCCCCCAATGGCTTCAATAATAGCCTGAAGATTAGTGGTTCCCCCAGCATTCGGTTGATAATTCTCTGGGTCCCTCCTTGGTGGAGCCATCTCTCTAAGCAATACAACAAGATATCATAAGTAAAGATTTCAAATATTCCTGAGGGTCAAAACCAAACACATAGATCGTACACAATCATTCCTACACACTCTAGAATAAATAAATAAATAAAATAAAACCGCTATGAAAGGTCAAATAATCCTAACACTAAATTCCTTGTGATCACACTCTTGTTCCAAAATAATCTTAAGATTAAACCTATAAGTCTACAGAATCATAAACCTATGCTCTGATACCATAACTGTAACACCCCAAAACCCAAACCAAGGATTTAGATGCATAACCTGCCTTAGAATTAATCAACAATAATATAATGGAACATAGCGTAATAATTATCCACAAATAAACTTCTATCCAACATCAAGTTTCTTATAAAATCCATAAAAACACAAAATCCTTCACAATAAAATCTCCAAATACAATCTCAAATATTTGCACAAATGTCAAACTCAATATCCTGAAGAAATTGTACTAAAACGATTCACCAACTAACATAGCTCCAAACGAAGTCGTCAATCTAAGGCTCCACTGATCTACCACCAAAAGACACTCCATATCTCTAATCTGAAAGGGTGGAAAAAGGGGTGAGCTAGAGGCTCAATAAGAGACTACATAACATGAGGATGTCTTTCAAAACAAAACATTAGTATCATTGACAAAATATAGTCTTCACAAAACATTTACAAATAGTTTTAACAGTAATATAATATATTCTATAAAACTGTTAAAGACAAAACATTTCACTATAACGCTGTAATCTGTAAATAAAATAATAACTACTTCAATATGCCAATATACACTAAATAGGTAGAAACAATTTATTATAAAAATAAATAAACAATTTTCCACTTACAAAGATCTATAACAATAAAATAGTAATTCGATATGGATAATATTAGTCAAACCCAGACAAAAGCTACTAAACACTCGGTGGGTGATTCCCATGGGAACAATAACACTAACCTCAAAGAGGCAACACTAGCTCCAAAGAGCAACAGTAACACTGCACCACACCACACTAACACTACATCGGCCGAAGACCAACACTTAACCCTGTGTTGGCAAAGGTTGCAGACTGTCTAGTTGACCATTTGAAACAATTCTTGACAAATACAATTTCATAATAACATACAATAGATAATAAAATTCGAGTATGTGCAAAGCACTAACAATGGTATAAGTTTTTGGAACTTCACTTTTTGCAACTATATATATATATAGATAAATATATTTTTACCACAAGTATATATATATATATATATATATATACATATTTATTTATTTATTTATATATATATATATATATGTCCTGAGAGACGTCATGTGCTGAAGTCTACTTACCTCTAGTTGCTAACCCAAGCTTCACTTTAATCGCACGAAACGACGTCAACTAGAACCTAAATAAAAAATTAAATAACTCAATGAGGGCAGATTATGAATAATCACAAAGTCCTTTGATAAAACAATTCCTCAGCCACTAAGAAGATTGGCAAAATTAAAATTTAACATCTCCTTCTAATAAACCCCCACCTATTCTAGATTATAAATGCAAAGTATACCCTAAAACTAACACCTAATATACCTATATATATATATATATATATATATAAAAGAACACATAACCCACCTGATGAAAACCACCCAATAACATCTAATATCACAATTCTCCTTTTCGGCCAACAACGTGAAACTACAACTTCCCTTTAGTCAAATTTTCTCAACGTTCTTAATATGAAAGAGCTTTAGTTTCTTTACTCTCTACATATTAGTGTATACATATGTTGATATATATAAGGATGCCTATGAAACTTCCAGTAATCAAACTCTAACAATCTAACGATATCATGCCTATGAAACAAAGCAATATAAACTCCATTCCTATGCAACCATTATTATAACTCTAAAATTGAACTAGCAAGAGACCAACGTTTCCTCTAAATCCAAAAAGGTGTCCAGCGAAAAACAATACTTTAATCTATAAAGGAGGTTTACCTCAATACCAAAATAAGGTTGCTGGCTGCCCTTGAAGTGCACGGCCTTCAATCTTTTGGTTTGAGAAAACCCTAACTCTAGTCTTAATATTTATACGCTAATTACTGCTTCTTTTTATTTATTTATTTATTATTATTATTTTTTTTTTTCACTCTTGCCTTTCACATAGGAAACCCTAACTTTCAGCTTTACACGTTAAAATTGTTCCCTACATTGGCTGAAATTTTAAATTAGAAAACACCACAAAATAACCACTTACGTTACCCCTTATTATTATTATTAAAATTATTATTGAAGAAATCATAATATAAAATAATATCTCCTCCAAAATAAATTAAGAAATTCATCAATACACTCTAGAAGCAATTAAATTAAATTTAAGTGAGACGGGTGTTACAAAGCTAATATCTAAAATTGAGAAAACAATCATTTTGATAAAGATTCCAAAAACCCTAAACAAAAACGAATCAAATCTATAGCCTACCCAACAAAAAAACTCAATTAAAAGTAACGTTTTATGCCTAAACCCACAAAATTGAGAAAAAAATGTGCCATTGTTGATGTCAATTCCGGCAATCTAGTGGTCTAAATCTGGCAAGGGAACGGGCGGTGCATGGTTCCAATGAACTCTGCTCTCTTCCCCTTTTGATTGTAACGCACAATGAAAAGCCTTAGAAACTCTACCTCTTTCTCTGTTCCTTTTTCCGTGTCGCATTTCATCGCCTCTCCCTTTCTCTGATTCTTTCTCCGTGTCCTCGTCACGTCTCTCTATCTCTGCCTCTCTATTTCTCTGTCTCTCTTTTCTCTCGATCTCTATTTCTCCTTTCTCTGTAGCAATCTTCTTTTTTATTTTTTCTTTTTTAAGAGGCTAGTTTCCTTTTATACAAAGGGCTCCCAAACAGTATTTTAAACTAATCAAACATTATAATTTATCGCTTTTAAAAGGTTTGCTTTTAAAAGGTACTGTAGCATAATGAAACAATGTAATTTATCGCTTTTTTACTTAAACGTGTCTGAATTTTAAATAGGCAGTTATCCTATTTGTTAGCACCTCTTCAATTGTAGAAACCCACTTTCTCTCAACTTCTGCTATTATATATAGCATATGATATATATATATATATATATATATATATATGACTAGGTAGTCACACATTAACTCTCCATCTTCCATGAGTTGGTAATAGATTTCAGCCCAATTACACAGGTTTTACACCACATCCTTATAGAATTTAATCTCAATTCATTTTGGTTACATGTAGATTCAAAGATTGATTACATGTGTGTGTGTGTGTGTGTGTGTGTATTAAATTAATGCATACGTTTTATGGTTGAGAATGATGATTTTCACCAAAGACAATTGGTGAAAAGAACTCTGGGACAAAAGACCAATATGTAAATGAATGGTCTAGATATCGAATTGATCTGTAAATTCCCAATATTCAATTTTAGATGTTATGCAACAATTAAAAATATTTATGTGTATGTTGTGTGATTGAACATGATGATTTTGACTAAAGGAAAATTATTGGTGAAAAGCGCCTGCAAACTATATCTGTATCAATTTTTGCACTAAATAAACCAATTATTATTCTGACATCAACAGTAATCCACTAAATATTTGTAGCACAAAAAAAAAATTTTAATTTTATTATATAGCTAATTATATATCTGATCTAAAAAATAGCAATATTGACTATTATGCATTATACGATTGAGTGGGATGAACACTGAGCATCACTAACATGGTCCTCAAGTGCACGTAATAATTTATCTCATTCTGACACTTACAACTTATCTTTTCAAGGGGACAATAAATTTCAATCAAGTTTTGCTACAAATTAAAATAGGATTACCCAAAATAATAATAATAATAATAATAATAATAATAATAATAGTTCTTTATATAATAATTAATGATATTATTATAAATAATGGGTCATGCTAACGAGTGCCTTTAGAGCAATAGTTAACAATCTATTTTAGGAAAGTTTTGACACCACTTTTATGGGAAATGAAAAAAACTGTCAAAATATTAATTGTTATTCCCCCCCCCCCCCCCAATAAAAACTTTTTTTAAATTGATTGTTAACTATTGCTCTAAGGGCATCCATTAACATTCCCTTAAATAATTAATTATTTTTAAAAATATGTATACTTATAATATTTTCAAATCTATAAATTATATATATATATATATATTGTAAGGACGCAATTTGATTCTCAAGCCCAAAGGATGGATGAACTTAGGCCTAAAAAGCCCAATAAAATGAATTTGTAGAGAGTGGGTTGGAAAACTGGGCTGTGATGAGTTGAAACAAAAAATAAAGTAAATCCAGATGACAAGGAAACAACGATACAATGGTTTTACACAAAGAAAATCGTCCTCAACACAGTTCGAGGAGATTAATTCTAGTATATTTCTCTTTAAAATTTGATTACAAGTTCAGCTCTTGATTGATACAGTGTTTTCTCTCAAAATCCAAATCCTTTTCTCTTAGGGTCTCCTTTCTATTTTATACTCTCTTCCTTCCTTCACCTCCACCTTCCACGTGTAGATTAGATTACTAATGTTGATCCTTGTCCCATCAGCACCTTCCTGAAGTCTTTAGGAGTAGCCTTAAGGTTGAAATTTACTGTTTACGTATCACTTCCACATTAATGCGGCCAGAGAGTTGGCTGCAGATCATTCAATGCGATGGTAGTAGCTTTCTCTTAGATATTTCATAGTCTCCCTTTATCCTGTACCTTCAGGATGTGTATCCTTACTAGTAGAATCTCCTGAAATGTTGCTCTAGAAGGCAAACCATATGCTTGGACTTCAGCTTTGACCAGCCGAGGAGACATTCCTCCTCGAATCACCATCTTGTACTCTTATGACTGAACCTCACCTCTTCACTCCCTGATATGGACTCCCATGACAGTGTTTACCTGTCCTTGGATTGCTTAATATTCTCGGATTGGGCCCCCGACATAATATTTACACAAATATATACTATTGAGCCAATCACCGCTACAACAGCCCCTCGAAATTCTCATCTCTAGCTCCTCGGGAAGAAAGGAGGATTTAGATATCACTACAATTACTCCGCTCTTATTATACATTATTTCTATCCGGGCAAGTACCTTTTTAACTACCCAATGCACACTCGTGACGCTTCGGCATCCGATACGCACCTTCATTAAATTCTTGGCTCCATATCTCCCACGTTTTACAGTGCGATGTGGATCCAACGGCTGGGGATTTTATTAGAACTTGGGCGGGAATTTTCCCACTTGTCATTCTCTCTTTGATATAAATACTGTCTGACCACTCCTTTTTCCTCACTTTAGCACTCATACACTGAACCTTTGCACTCATAAATATCAAGAGCTAGTCTGAGGAGAGTTTCCTATTTTGCATAGGTCTTTTAACCCTTTCTAGTCACTTTTCCTTCTACTTTTCTTTGCACAAAGCCCTCTTCTCCTCAACCTTCCTAATTTACCTTTTACCATCTTAGTTTCCTCAACCCTTCTTTAAACATGGGTAGATTTGCTGACCTGGTAGACTCCACGGAGAATATAGAGAGTTTTAAAGTTCAATATAGAATTCCGCCAGGAGTCTCAATTAGGTATTGTAAGGAAGGGAAATGGCTCGAAAAGAGGCAAGAGGAAGAAGTGGTAATCCCAATGATTGCCTTTATAAAAGGTGGGGTGAGAATTTCCAAGGGCACTATTACTAGGGATTATCTTAGGGCTCATAAATTAGCTCCCACCCAATGTGCCCCAAACATGTTTAGGATTTTAGGAAGTGTAGATGCCCTTAATGAGAAAATGGGTTTAAACCTTACCCACCATGATGTCAACTGGGTCTATAACCTCCACCACCTAAAAAGGCAGGGTTACTACCTAAAAACTAGGTACCCTATGGTTGGGCTCATTTCATGCCTCCCTGACTCCAACAAAGACATGAACAAAGATTTCCTGATCATTTCAAGGTAGCGGCACGATGGCCTCCCCTACCCGACGAGAAAGGGGAAACCAGGTGGGGTTTTAGGTCTAGGTTTATTACTTGAAAATCACCTATTTTTCCCTTAACGTGTTCTCTACCCATTTGTTTATGTATATGCTTGTAATTGAATTATTTCCTTTGATTTGTGCCATTTTTGCTAACGATGTTTTTTTTTTTTTCCAAATAGTCTTGCAAATAAGAACGCCGCCGTTCCAAACTTCAATCTTGTCAATAAGCAGAGCCTAGACAAGATTCTTAAAGCCGAGGTGTTCGTTCACAGTGACGGTCAGCTCGGGGAGGCATACATAATCCTTGGCTACACCCTACTCTCATCAAGTTTCCAAGCGCCAAAGTGCGTAATCAAAGCAAAGGATCTGCGTGCTTGCACCAGATAAGTGTTGCTACCCCAGGTTTCCTCACCACCGACCCAATTCCAGAAGGTATACTTAATGTAACCCTGCCACCTCAGTATACAACTGGAGAGGCCACCTCTTCCTATCCTGCTATTAAAGCAGAGGAAGAAGAAAAGAGAGAAGAAGAAGAAGAAGAAGAAGAAGAAGAAGAAGAAAGAGAGGAAGAAGTAGTTGATGTGCCTAACTCTGACGACGAGTTCGTAAACTTCAACCAACTCCTTTCTCCAGAGCCTCAGGTTGGCAATTCTAGCCAACTTCCTTTGGCCCAAGTAAGAAACATCCAAGAAGATACCACCGTTCCTGAAGCAATGGGGATGCAGCGTAACCCTAGGGCTAATCTTCTGGATGTGATGGAGTCCCAAGCTAGGGGCAAAGCACAAGAAAAGACTTCTCAACCCACTCACTCCGAACTAACCTTATCGATCATAAAAGAAAAAGGGATCAGAGAAGCCAAGAAGTGGAGGAAGGAGGGAAGGGCCTCCTACCTAAGGAGGCCAGCTCTAGAAAGGAGCTAAACAAGCCAGGGTGGCACATGTTGGGGTTTATGCCCAAAAATCCAATTTATTGGCAGGTAAAAAATAATTAAATTGTTTAATTATATGAAACTATTTATAAATGAACTAATGGGACATTATCTTAGTCCATGAGATGCATAGTATGCGATTTATGTGAAAAGTCACAGAAGATATAAATTGCAAGTTCTTTGTAAACTCAGAATATAGTTCGTAGTCGGTGATGAAATTGGGCGTCTCATCTGCGAAGACTATAACATATCAACTAAAATGATTTGTCTTGATCATGGAAATGGAGATTTCTAGTTGGTATGTTGATATGTTTTAAGAGTTAAGACATATTGAACTGGACCGCTGTGAGATTTATTATTCTCCTAACGACTGTCAAATGAATAATAAATCTCACAACTTCTATTTACATCAACTCTAAATTCTGAGAGAATAATAGACCTGATCATGAGATGTAGGTTGCTTTGATATATCAGAAGTGAGATCTATAAGTTACGGTCAAAACCTCAGTATGTTGGGCAGCCATATTTAATGTTGATAGAACATATATTCTCAAGATGGAATTTATAATCCCTTAACGGAGATATAAAATATTTCCTTGAGATAAGTTTAATGGGTTTGGTTATTCAGAGTGTTGGGCTCAACCACTTTAGTAAGGAGTTACTAAAGTATATATTTATGGAATTGGATTTCATAAATATATGATGAATAACATAAAGGATTAAACCGGGTACTCAAGGATTAAGATGTAGTAATCTTCAAAGTGGCGGTCTACATTCATGACTTTGTATTACTACGAATATTTTAATGAAGGGGTTGCCTGTATAATAAAGTCTTGGGATATAATTTATTAATAAGGCCTAGAGTGCAATTATATTCATATAGTGGTATTGAATATAATTAATGGTAACTTTGGACTTGTCAAGAGTTGACAGAAAAGCCCAAGGCCCATTAGAGCTAGAGTCTTATTTGTTCCCTTTTGGTCCCACTCCAAGCCACACATTAGAGCCCAATTGGAATGGCCCAAAAGGCTAGCCCAATTAGATAATTAGTTATATATAAGGAGAGAAACATAAAGAATTTCATGAGTCTTTTAATAAGTGTTTTTCATCAAGATTACATAAGGAATGAAATGGTTTGTATGTGAGTGTTGGACACTCCCTTGTTCTCCCCTTGGAAACTGATTGAAAGACCACACATCTTGGGCATTAAGTGGAATTGGAGTGAAGATTAAAAGTCTTCCCAAGAACTTCTAATTTTTTGTTTTAAATTTCACCGCACCAAGGTACGCTTTCTTGTTCTTAAATTCTGAAACTTTCATAGTGCATGTTATCAATTGCAAATGAAGTAGATCCGTTAATTTTCTACTGCATATGTTTTGTTTGTGATACAAACATGTATTTTCCCAACAGCACAAACCCTGGCAGACAAGATGGGTGATTCCCAAATTGGGGTCCCCACCTGGACACCCACCATAGTTCTTGACAGAGCTACCCCACCTGCTGATGCATCCTTCACAAATTTCTAGCAGGGGAGGGCAGGGTACGTTGCTGATGCTGTGGAGCAGGCCCTGCTGCTCCCTGGAGACATGGCCGACCTAAGGTCGATGAGGAAGCACGAAGTGTTCCTCAGTTTGAAGAGGGACCTTGCTCTTGTAAGTCCACCAACCCCCCACTCTGTTTCATTATTATTGTAACAATTTCCTTTATGCTTGTGCTTATACCTGACCTTTCTAACCTAAGTATTATTATTATTATTCTGTTTTAAAGGCCGTCCAAGCTGCCCACAGAGCTGAGGAGATAGTTATCAGCTCCCATAAATCCATGAAGGAGGAAGAGGCCAGGGGCATTACTGCCACGAAGGCCTTTGAGTTAGCAGAAAAGAAAACACAAGAGCTTAATGCTAAGCTAACTAAAGCTGAACGGGGCAAGAAAAGTGCCGAAGCCGTTCTAGATAGGGCGGAGAGGCAAGCGAAGGTTCAATGTAAGCAGCTCCGTCAGGCTAAGGACGAGCTCTCCACGGCCAAAAGTCAAATAAAAATGCTGACAAAGAAGTTGGAGGAGGCCAAGAAGGCTAAGAACCAGGCGAGCAAGATAGGTACGAAATAGGAGTAGCAGAGACCAAGGAGGCCCACGGGGCTAAGGTCTCAGAGGTATGCAGATTTTACTGCCTCCAAGTGTAGAATGAGACCCTTGACCAAGCTGGGGTTGAGGCCTCTTCTGCCCTTAGGAGAGTAGAGAGTGTGTATTACCCTCCAGCCATTCGTGCCTCGAGCTCCTCGGGCTCCAAGGCTGATACAGCCTCCAAGGAGGCAAATGAAGGCAAGGAGAGTCCAACCAAGGCTCTTCCTACAGCCAACATCCCCCCCAAGGAGGCAGAACAATCCGAGGTCGCTGAAAAAGCAGCAGACTCAGCAAAGGAAGTAGTTGATGATTCCAACCTGCCTCCAGTTGCCCCCAAAGACCCCTCTAAGGAAAAAGAGGCTTCCCATAACATGGAGATTGTACTAGCAACTCTCCCTATACCTACCAAGGAAGACCTCAAAGGCAAAACTCAAGCATCCTCCATGGCAGCCTCTACCCAGCCTACCAAGAATCCGAAGGATAAACTTGTAATAAAAATGAAGCCATAGATTGTTTCTCGCATTTATTTTCATGTTTCATGCATCAAATCATGCATTTTTTTTTTTTTAGGTAATTTTCGGACCTTTTCTTTTTGGGAGTTTTGATCATTCCAGCCTCTTCTTTCACAATTAATTAATGGGTTTTTGTTGGAGAACTACATATAACCGATCTATATGGTTTAATTTGATTAATTTGGTGATTTGTGAGAAATTGAAATTTCTAGGGCTTGAATATACCCAATTTGGGGCTTTTGTTCAATTTGCTGTGAATTGATGAAATTGGCTTGTTAGATTACGTCATTTGATCATTATATTATGTTTTCTAACTTGAGTTCTGATCAATTGCTCAATTTGTTGGGTTTTGTCAAATTTTTTTAAAAAAATATTTAGGTTTTTGATGTAACCTACATGCTCAAGCCAATTTTGTAAATTTGGAGTAAAATTGAACTGATTTTCACTGCATTAGAGCATGCATCATTTGGTAAAAATGTTCATGCATCATATAGAATTGTTATTTCTATATTGTTTTTGTGCTAACTTGCAATCTGCTCTTGGTTTTTCTTTTCTTCTCTCTCTGTCTCTTTTGTGTCTCTCTATCTAATCTCCAGCAACATGCCTAGGAAAACTAGAGCTCATAGGACCTCTTCTTCTTCACCATCCTTTGATAGTAATAAATTTCTGAGTAAGAAACATCAGGAGACCTATGAGAAACTTAATCTCAGGAGAAACATTTGGGTGAGCGTAGGGTTCTTTTAGATGAGCTGGATGAGGAGCTTAGGCGTAACTTTGAGCGTAGGGGCTGGTTACCTCTGTTAAACATACATCATCCACCTCCAACTACCCTGATTAGAGAGTTCTACTCGAACCTCTCTATCCACGTCTATGATTCCAACACTTTGGTCAAGAGTTGGATACGAGGTGTAGAGTATCGCATTACTCCTTCGGTAGTGTCGGATGCTCTTGGGGTACCTGTGGTTCCGCATCCTGTCTATTCCTATGATGAGTCTCCTCCCTTAGACGACATCATGTCTTACATCACTGGTTCTTCTATCCAGTGGGGTTCTAATCCTCGGATCACGTCTGCTGAGCTCTCTAAGTTACATTATCTTTTCTTTAGGATTGCTTATCAGTCCTTATGGCCTATTTCTCATCTGCACACTATCCTTACTAAGCGATGTGTGTTTTTGTATGCTCTTGTCACTGATGCTCCTACCAGTTTTCCTCACCTTTTTCTTCGTTCTTTGAACGAGGTGCATAGGAGTAGTTTTACTGCTTATGCTTTGTTTTTCCCTGTTTTCATTCATCGAATTCTTCTCTATTTAGGGTTAGGTGACTTTCCTGCTTCTGAGCCTGTTCACATTGTAGCTCCTACTAGTGCCGCCTTTCTTAGGCTAAAGGCTGCTCAGCTTCAAGCTAGCTCTAAACGTCCTAGGGTTGAGCCTTTCGGTGTCACTCCTCCTTCACCTCCCTCGTCTGCAGGTGCTACTACGGCAGAGACGTCTGTTGATCTGACTGCTGCTACTGCTGCTGTTCCTCCACTTCACCTTCACCTTTGGATGATTCAGACATTCGTCGGATGTTGTATACTGTCATGACCGTTCAGGCGGCTCATGGTCAGCTTCTGGTGGACATGCTTAATGAGCTTCGTGCTTTGCAGGCAGATTTGGAGAGTCTTCGACGTTCTCCTCCGCCACCTCCTTTTGGTGATGAGTAAGTGCCCTTTGGCAATTCATCACAAAAAGGGGGAGTACATTGTAGCAGATGAGATTTTTGTTTTTAAGGGGATATTTTGTTGTGATACTTGAGTTTTGTGATATCGTGGAGCTGTGGAGCTTTAGATTGTATCTAGGTGCTTCATTTTGTATTTATCTTTTTGGCTCATAATATTTTTTGTTTGGGTTGTCCATGATAGGGGGAGATACACTGATTGTGTATGTTTCTTGTTTCACATTGTGTTACATTGCTTATTGTTTTATATTTATGAGGTTATTCATGATATATGTCTATATTTTATGTTATGTGAAATCAAGAAGTTTTTTTTTTTTGTTTACTTGTATTTTTCCACACATGCATTTATGTGTTTGTTGAATGTTACAGGAATATACAAGTTGATTCAGTCGGGCTACTGTCTACACTTGCAACTGATAGATAGTAGTTAGGTTGAATTTGTTTTTGTTGGGCAATTGTTCTGTAATGGGCTTTTTTTTTTTTTTTTTGTAAACTTTGAGCATTGTGTTAAGTTTGTGTTTTGTCACGGATTGCCAAAGGGGGAGTTTGTTAGATTCTAAGGAATTAGGAACTAACATATTAGAACTTCATTTTGTAAGGTTGGCAAACCATGATCAAAATGGTTTTAGTCATGTTTAGACTCGTTCAAAGTATGTGGTTTTTATGTAAAGTTGGAATCGAGCTACTGTAGAAGTTACTGTGCAAATTTGCCCGGCTCGATCGATCAAAAATTAGACTCGACCAATCGAAAGTCATGTAGATTGTTTTTCTACAGAATTTTCCAACTCAGCCCAAGCCCGTTTGATGTGTAGGGTTTTATGTTTTGTCCTAAGTATAAAAAAGAAAACCCTAGCCACGTTTTAGGAGAGTTCTTTATGCTATGTGTATGAATCTTTTGTGAGATCTAGAGGTGTTTTCCTTCACATATACTTAGGGTTTCCAAACTCAAGATTGATGTCTAGAGCTTAATGATCATTCAGTTGCAGATTCAAGAACTTAAAGATATACAAGAAGGAGTGCTTGTGCTTACTGTAAATTCAAGAAAGAAGTAGTCCGTGGACTCAGAGCTATCACGTGGTCATGGTAGTAAGTTTTCTACTCGAGGTAGCAATAAGATGTTAGTGGTCTAAGTCGCTATTGTACAAACTTCAATTCTTTCATAGTGAATTCTGTTTTACCTTGAGGATAGCTAGGTTAAATCCCACCCAGGTTTTTACCGATTTGGTTTTCTTGGGTTATCATATCGTGTGTTCTTTATTTTCCACACTTTGCATAATTTGATATATTTGTGTTAACCTAGAACTACATAATTTACCTAAGTTAATCACTTGGCTAAATAACTAGGTTAATCTGATTGGATTTTAAGAGGTCTAAATTCTAATAGTTTTCATCTAGATCTTCCAGATAAAATGCACCTACTCCAACCACCGAGGTAATACGATATGATCCTTCCCAATTAGGCCCTAACTTTCTGTTAGGATATGTGCCCTTAAATCTTATTGTATGATGCTATGTATGATATTATATATGACATTATGTGAGAAATGATGTATGACTTAATATTGTGTTTAATAAAGTTGTTTTATTCTTATCTAAAATAATGGTAACATGAATATTCAGACATGTATAAACCAGGTACTCAAGGATTAAGATGTAGTAATTAACAAAGTGGTAGTCTATATTCATGACTTTGTATTACTACGAATATTTTATGAAAGGGTTGCATGTATAATAAAGTCTTGGGATTTAATTTATTAATGAGGCCTAGAGTGCAATTATATTTATATAATGGTATTAAATATAATTAATGGTAACTTTGGACTTGTCAAGAGTTGACAGAAAAGCCCAAGGCCCATTGGAGCTAGTGTCTTATTTGTTCCCTTTTGGTCCCACTCCAAGCCACACACTAAAGCTTAATTGGGAAGGCCCAAAAGGCTAGCCCAATTAGATAATCAGTTATGTGGAGAAAAACATACAGAATTTTATATAGAATAAAATGGTTTGTATGTTTAATAAGTGTAATAATATATTTTCTCAAGAGAAAACATAGAACTGATTGAGAGACCACACATCTTGGGCATCAAGTGGAATTGGAGTGAAGATTGAAAGTCTTCCCAAGTACTTCTTCATTCGGTTTTGAATTTCACCGCATCAAGTTACACTCTCTTGTTCTTATATTCTGAAACCTACATAGTGCATGTTGTCAATTGCGAATGAAGTAGATCCGTTTATTTTCTGCTGCGTATGTTTTGTATGCGATACAAACATGTATATTTCCTAACACTTTCCCCGTGCTAGATTCTTTGCAGTACCCAAAACCTTTCTTAAAACCAAGTCTCCAGATGCTAGCGGCCTTAACTTTGCATTTGAATCATACCTTTGCTTAAGCTTGTGTTGATAGTACACCAGTTGAACCATACCATTTTCCCTTCACTCTTCAATCAAATCTAAGCTCTTCTCTAACAACTCATCATTGTTGCTCAGAGTAAAAGAGCTCGTCCTTAGTGTTAGGAATCTAGTCTCGAGAGGAATTACAGCCTCGACCCCATAAGTTATTAAAAATGGGGTTTCCCCAGTGGACCTTCAAGGTGTATAGTCCAATATGTCCAAAGAACGTGTGGCAAGTCTTCCACCCATTTTCCCTTTGCATCATCCAGCCTCTTCTTGAGTCCATTCACTATGACCTTATCGACAACCTCAGTTTGTCCATTCCCATGTGGATAAGCTGGGGTGGAATACCTATTTGTTATACCCAGGTCACAACAATACCTCCTGAAGGCTTTGCTATCAAACTGAAGACCACTGTTCGAAATGAGTGTACGAGGGATTCCAAACCGGGTGACAATATTTTTCTAATAAAATCTCTGTGCATCCATGTCCCTGGTATTTGCCAGTGGTTCAGCTTCAACCCACTTGGTGAAGTAATCCATGCCGACTAGCAGTCATCTCTGATCCCCTACTGCTTTAGGAAAAAGCCCTACAATGTCCAAACTCCATTGAGCAAAAGGCCAAGGGCTAGACAGAGGATTAAGGACACCCCATGGTTGATGAATGTTTGAGCAAATCTTTGGCATTGGTCACACTTCTTCACATACTCTTGTGCTTCCTTTTGCATATTTGGCCACCAATATCCCTAAGTGAAGGCCCTATGAAACAATGATCTGCCTTCTGTGTGACTTCCACAAATCCCTTCATGTAACTCTTCTAGAAATAGCTCTACTGCCTCAAGGTGTATGCATAGCAAATATGATCTAGAAAAAAAGCACTTGTACAGCTTTTGATCCTCGGACAGCCAAAATCGAAGAGCCTTTCTCCGTGCTTTGTCAGCCTCAAACTTCTCCTCGGGTAAGATATCCTTCTCAAGGAATAGCACAATAGAGTCCATCCAGCTAGGTCCTACCCTAATCTGATGAATTTGGACCACCTCTTTCCTTATTTTAGTAGGTTTACACAAGTCTTCCATAAGGATCACCCAAGGTAAATTTTGTGCCGAGGAGGTTGCAAGCGTGGCAAGAAAGTCAACATGCGTATTTCTGCTTCTAGGGATTTGCAATAAAATGAAAGACTCAAACCCTGACTGCAAGTGCCTAACCTGATTCAAATACTCCTGCATTCTGAGATCTCTGGCTTCCAACTCGCCCTCTACCTGGCCTACAACCAATCTCGAATCTAAAAACATCTCCACTGTTTTTCCTCCCATTCTCTGAACCATAGTCATCCCTACCAATAGAGCTTCATACTCGGCTTCATTATTGGTGACCAAGAAACCCAACCTTAAGGATTTTTCAATAGTGATCTTCTCAAGAGAAATTATAACTAGCCTCACTCTAAATCCTCTTTGATTTGCTGCACCATCAACGTATACTCTCCAGGATAAAGGCTCTTGCATAGAGACTGTGCCAACTAATTTTCTATCCATGTTCTACTTTTCAACTTTGTCTTCCAATAGGGATTCAGCAAACTTGACCACCAAATCCACGAGGACCTGGCCCTTAATAGAGGTGTGAGGCATGTATTTGATATCAAAAGCCCCTAAGATCGCACCCCACTTGGCAATCCTTCCTGTATAATCAGTGCTCCGAAGTAGTGATCTAAGTGGAAGTTGGGTTAAAACAACGATTGTGTGGGATTAGTTGTAGTGGGGGAGCTTACACGTGGCATGCACCACTACCAAAATGGCATTTTCCAATGGTAAGTAACAAACCTCGGCCTCATGCAGTGACTTGCTCACATAGTATACTGGCCTCTCCACTCTATCATCAACCCGTATCAATACCAAACTCACTGCATGAGAAGCCACAGCATGTAAGCAAATAAGACCTCATCCACCTAGGGCCTAAACATGATGGGTGGCCGAGAAAGGTATTCCTTCAGGTGCTGGAAGGCTAGGACACACTCCTCAGTCCATTCAAATCCCTTCCACTTATTCAACAACTAGAAAAAAGTCCTACACCTGTCCGCTAACCAAGAGATAAATCGGTTTAGGGCAGCAGTCATTCCTGTTAATTTCTAGACCTCTTTGGGATTCTGGAGTGGCTGTAAACTATTAATTGCCCTGACCTAATCAAGATTGACCTCAATTCCACGATGGGCGACCATATAGCCCAGGAATGTACCTGATCCCACGCCAAAGGAGCACTTGGAAGCATTGAGGTGCAGTTTATGTTTCCTCAGTATTTCATAGATATTCCCGAGGTCGTTAACATGCTCAGATTCTAACTTACTCTTGACCACCATATCATTTATATAAATCTCAATGTTTTTTCCTAGCTATGACTTAAACATCCTAGTCGTCATCCTCTGATAGGTAGACCCTGCATTCTTTAAACAAAAAGGCATCACCTTGTAGTGGTAATTCCTGGTAGGAGTTACAAAAGTTGTCTTCTCTTGATCGTCCAAAACTAAAGGTATCTGATGGTACTCTTGAAAGGCTTCTAGATAGCTCATCCGATAATGGCCTACAGTGGCATCCACCAACTGATCTATTTGAGGAATTGGAAAAGGATTTTTGGGACAAGTTTTATTCAGATCTGTGAAGTCCACACATATCTGTCACTTCCCATTCTTCTTCTTCACTACCACCGTATTGGCCAACCACTCAAGGTAGAACACTTCCTTAATTGCTCTAGCCTACTTAAGCTTGTTCACCTCCTCCTTGACAGCGTGCTCTTTGGATGAACGTTGAGGTGGATGCTTCCTTAGGAGGACAGCTGGGTTGACATTTAGATGATGGCAAATGAAGTCTGGATCCACCCCAGGAGCTTCATAAGCATTCCATGCGAACACGTCAATATTCCTTCTTATAAACACTATCAACTCTTCCTTCTCCCGAGGAGGCAGCTGAGTTCCGACCTAAAAAAACTTCTCTGGATCACCATCTATAACAATTTCCTCCAACTTCTCACACTTTGCCCCTTCCAACACTGCATCCGTAGACAGGACTGGAATCCTTGATTACTATAAGCCCCCCCTCAGCAAAGGCCGAAGACTAAACTCCAGGCTGATGCATAATTACAGCTACAAAGCACTGCCTAGCCACTGACTAGCTCCCAATCAACTTCTCAATCTGATTCCTGGATGGATACTTCACTTTCAAATGCAAGGTGGAAGAAATGGTTCCCAATGCATGGAGCCGAGTAAGCATCCACTACAATAAAGTCCACCTCCACCACTTCGAACCCCGCCTGTACTAGTAATCTAATCGAATCCCTTGGAATGACAACTTTCCCATCAAAGCCTACGAAAGGTGAATCATAATGCACCAAATCCTCAGATCTCAACCTCAACCCCTCGTATAAATCAGGGTACATGATCTCTGCACCGCTGCCTTAGTCCACCAACACCCTCTTCACATCACACCCTCATATCCTGAGGGTGACCACTAAAGCATCATCATGTGGCTGTATGGTTCTAACCTTGTCCACATTCGAAAAACTCAACACCGGTCGGATCTCCACTCTAGCCCTCTTTGGCTCAGGATTGGAGTCCTCGGCAGGTGGCCGAGCTACAGACATCACCCTGGAGGGATGAGAACCAGTCCTCCCAAGAGCAGTAAAGATGACATTAATTGTACCTAAAGGGACCTTGAAGAAGCATTCCTCTGAGCTCCCAACCCTGCTTGGTCCCCTTGCCCGTTAGGCCAATATAAAAACTGTTTTAACCTTCCATCTCTGACCAGCTGTTCCAGATGATTCCACAAAGTTCTACAGTCCTCAGTGGTATGCCCTCGGGTGGTATTGGCAATGAAGACTTTGGTTACACTTCATGAGGTATCCTCCCATCTTGTTTTGGCCATTTGAAGTATGGCTCATTCTTGATCTTCTCTAAGACTTACTGTACTGGTTCTCGGAACACTGTGTTAACCACCGAGGAGCAATAAACCTAGATTGCACAGCAAAATCCCTTTAGGGTCTATTATTATTGTATCTATCCGACCTGAAATCCCTCTTATCCTGAGGGATAACCTTAGCCTTTCCTTTACCTTACTGCTAGTCTTCCTTAACTCGCTTATACTCGTCAATACGGTCCATAAGCAGACGCACACTCCTTACAGGCTTCTTGGTTAAGGACTTTCTCAAATCATGCTCGATAGGTAGGCCAACCTTGAAAGTCCTTATGGCCACATCATTAAAGTCCCCATCAATCTCATTGAACATCTCACAATATTTGTCTGAGTACATTTTCAGGGTCTCCCCCTCCGCATGGCTATAGACAATAGGGAATCTAAGGGCCAAGGAACCCTACTGCACGTAATAAAGCGAGATCCAAACGCCTAGGTAAGCTCTTTAAAGGAATCAATAGAACCTGCTCCTAGGCCATCAAACCACCTCATTGCCACAAGCCCCAAACTGGATAGGAATGCTTTGCACATCAAGGCTTCATTCTTGGAGTGCACTGCCATCTGCTGATTAAAATGGCTTACATGTTCCATAGGGTCTGTACAACCATTGTACATGGTAAACGTTGGCTAAGTGAAGCGCCGAGGTAGTTTTCCTCCTTCAATCTTGCGTGTAAAAGGTGATCTGGAAATTTGGTTTAACGCCCTACTCATAGTGTCGTTTCCCAAACCTTTGCAGGATGGATCCTTAGCCCTACACCTGCACTGGTAGTCCTCATCGCACGAGAAAGACTCACTGGGAGGAGTCCTCAACTTGGGCCTATAACTGCCGTCTCCTTCATCATCAGAATAAGAAGCAGAAACTGAAGGAGTTCTCCTCCGTCGTTCGTGGCGCAACTTCCTCCGCAAATGATCAATCTCCAACTGCATGTTTCTTGCATTCTCCTCATGAGAGACACGACCCCCACTTCGAGACTGGCTCATGCTAGTATGGGTGGTATGCACACTTCCCTCTCGGTCCCTTCTCCGTTCAAGATAGAGGAAATAATCTTGACGTTGGGACCCCATAAATTCCACCTGGTTTAGACCTAAACCTACCATAATTGAACGTGAAACTCACCATAACACCAGAATTCCCCACAGACGGCCCCAATTGTAAGGACGCAATTTGATTCCCAAGCCCAAGTGATGGATGAACATAAGCCCAAAAGACCCAATACAATTAATTTGTAGAGTGGGTTGGAAAACTAGGCCCTGATGAGTTGAAACAAAAAATAAAATGGATCCAGATAACAAGGAAACAACGATACAATGGTTTTACACAAAGAAAATCGTCATCAGCACAATCCGAAGAGATTAATTCTAGTATATTTCTCTTTAGAATTTGATTATAAGTTCAACTCTTGATTGATACAGTATTTTTCTCTCAAAATCCCGATCTTTTTCTCTCAAAATCCCGATCCTTTTCTCTCAAGGTTTTCTTTCTATTTTATACTCTCTTCTTTCCTTCATCTCCACCTTCCACGTGTAGATTAGATTACTAGTGTTGATCTCTGTCCCATCAGTACCTTCCTGAAGTCTTTGGGAGTAGTTGTAAGGTTGAAATTTACTGTTCAGGTATCACTTTCACATTAATGCATCCAGAGAGTTAACTGTAGAGTATTCAATGCGATGGTAGCAACTTTCTCTTAGATATTTCATAGTCTCCCTTTGTCCTGTACCTTCAGGATGTGTATCCTTACTAGTAGAATCTCCTGGAATGTTGCTCTGGAAGCATATGCTTGGACTTCAGCTTTGACCAGCCGAGGAGACATTCCTCCTCGGATCACCATCTTGGACTCTTATGACCAAACTCACCTCTTCACTCCCTAATATGGACTCCCATGATAATATTTACTCGTTCTCAGATTGCTTAACATCCTCGGATTGGGCCCTCGGCCCAATATTTACACAAATATATACTATTAGGCCTATCACCCCTACATACATATATTTATATAAACTGTATGGAGCACAGGTTAACAACTAGTATATATTTAAAAACTAAAGCGTAGTATTTATTATTGCCACATTCCTGTTGAGCCATATCAGCAGTCACATCTTTCACATTTCTCTCTCTCTCACTCTCATTTTTAACTCTTTTTCTTCTTATTAATTCCCAAATTATTGTTACACTCTTTCCAACATTTCTCCTCCTTTTTACTTTTTCATCTCCCCACTACTGTTTACCTTAATATTACTCTTCCTCTATCTTTTTATCTCTTTTATTTTTAACTCTTCTTATTCTCATCATTTTAATATAAATTTGCAAATCTTTAACATTCTATACATAGCTTTCTCAATTCCCACACAATAAGGTTCTCTCTCTCTCTCTCTCTCTCTCTCTCTCTCTCTCTCTCTCTCTCTCTCATTTTTTTGTAAATTTTTTTTTCATTTTTTGTGTCTATTGTTTTTTCATTTTTTGTGGATTTTTTTAATCTTGCATCTCTATTTTAAATTGATTATAATTTTTTGTGTTCTTTAGAATTCTATTTTAGGTTGATGTGATTTAGTTTTGTGTTTTTAAGTTTTTTTTTTTTTTCTTGTATTTGATTTCATAGATATTATCCTATTGCATTATAAATATAGTGTTGGAAAATCTAGTTTTGTATCTTATACAAAACACATAGCGGAAGCAACAAACATGGATCTATTTCATTCATGATTGATAACATACACTATGTAAATTTCAAAATTTAAGAATAAGATAATGTACCTTGGTGTGGTGAAATTAAAAATAAAATATTAGAAGTACTTAGGAACACTTTTAATCTTCACTCCAATTCGACTTTATGCCCAAGAAGTGTGGTCTCTCAATCAGTTTCCAATAGAGAATAATTGAGTGGCTTTACTCACACATACACACCATTTCACAATGATGCCTCTCTTAAAATAAAATTCTGTATGTTTCTCCCTTTATAACTAACTGATTATCTAATTGGGCTGGCCTATTAGGCCTTTCCAATTGGGCTTTAGTATGTGTGACTTAGAGTGGGACCAAAAAGGGCCAATAAGACACTAGCTCCAATGGGCCTTGGACTTTTCTATTAACTCTTGACAAGTCCAAAATTACCATTAATTATATTTAATACCACTATATAAATATAATTGCACTCTAGGCCTTATTAATAAATTATATTCCAAGACTATATTATACATGTAACCCCTTCATAAAATATTCGTAGTAATACAAAGTCATGAATATAGACTGCCACTTTGAAGATTACTACATCTTAATCCTTGAGTACTCGGTTTAATCCTTTAAGTTATTCATCATATATTTATAAAATCCAATTTTAGAAATATATACTTTAGTATCTCCTTACTAAAGTGATTAGGTCTAACACTCTGAATAACCAAACCCATTAAACTTATCTCAATGGAATATTTTATATCTCTGTTAAGAGATTATGAATTCCATCTTGAGAATATATATTCCATCAACACTAAATGTGGCTGCCCAACATATTGAGGTTTTGATCATGACTTTAGATCTCACTCTTGATATATCAAAGTAACCTACATTTCATAATCAGGTCTATTATCCTCTCAGGATTAAGAGTTCATATAAATAAAATTCATGAGATTTATTATTCATTTAACAGTCATTAGGAGAATAATAAATCTCACAGCAGTCCAGTTCAATATGTCTTAACTCTTAAAACATATCAACATATCAACTAGAAGTCTCCACTTCTATGATCAAGACAAATCATCTTTAGCTGATATGTTATAGTCTTCACAAATGAAATGCCTAATTTCATCACTGACTACGAACTATAATTCTGAATTTACAAAGAACTTGTGATTTATATCTTCTGCGACTTCACATAAATCGCATACTATGCATCTCATGGACTATATGATAATGTCCAAATATTCATGTTACCATTATTTTAGATAATAATAAAACAACTTTATTAATAATAACATTAAGTCATACATAATGTCAAACATAGCATCATACAATAGGATTTAAAGGCACACATCCTAACATATAATATATATAAATATAGTTTTATTCTATTACATAGCATGACTATGATAATTGGGTGTTTACTATTATATCTTTTAAATCTTTTTCTTCTCATCTAATTTTCTATAAATTTGTTTTTATCTTTCACATTCTCTCATGAAAAAATGATTATTCTCTCTCTCTCTCTCTCTCTCTCTCTCTCTCTCTCTCTCTCTCTCTCTCTCAATTTTTTATTATTTCTTGCAACTCCACTTTAGGTTGAAGAATCATTGTGTTTTTTTATAACTCTATTTGGGTTAATATGTTTTGATGTTGTATTTTTTAGTTCCCCAATACAAGTAGTCTCTCTCCCTCTTATAAGTTTGGTTTGATTTTTGTTTCAGTTAATACTTAGTTATTTTTGAAGTGAGAATTTAAATTTTTATCAAAAACAATATTGGCTATATATTTGAATGTGTCTATCAATTATTTAAGTAATTTTATTATTAGTTTTTATTATTATGATAACCTCCTTTAAAGAATGAGAAATTTGAATAATTTATTCGAAATTTAAAAAGTTTAGTAGTAGATAAAAAAAAATGGAAAAGCATAGCACATTATAACATAATTTTAAAGAATATGGAACAGCTCATAAAGGAATTATATCAATCAAACACTACACCAAAAATAATAGAATAATATATTTGTAGAGATAGAATGATGAAAAATAATTTTAAAAATTGTTTAACTTTTAGGGAAAATAAATTATCTTCAACAAATTTTAGAGAACAGATTATATATTATACCACAATTACAAAATAATTATCTATTCTCACACATCAAGTAGGTTTATGATTAGTAATAATAATTTAAAAAACATGTAAAGTTTAATTAATTCCAGCAAAATCTCAATTCTTAATTAATGAATTCAAAAAAAAAAAATCAAGTGCTTGTAGTGAGTTTTCAAAGAACCCAATTATTCAAAAGAAAATTTGAATAAAGTTGGATTTGATTTTTTTTTTTTTTTAATATAAGTATCCAGTATGAGTTTTCTGTGCTTAATGATAATATAGGGTTAATATTATGGGAATTTACCTAGAAAAGCACAAACATGGCAATTTGTTTGTCGTGCCTGTGTCGAACACAGTGTACGCCTAGGACAAGGTTGCACACTTGTCCTTTTCGTATTTTTTTTATTATTGTATTTTTTTTTAATAATTGGACACATCAAGGACACATTCAAGACACAGACGAGACATGCCTCGTGCAAGTTTTTGCTTTTTTTTTTAAGACACTAAAAGTCCTAAGCCCGATATGATGCATTTTAAGAATAACTTAAAAACAAAAATCTAACCCTAAGTCCCAAATCTAACTCTCGAGATCGCTCTCCCTCTCTCACTCTCTTAGGGTTATTGGCAAAAACAGCAAAGGCCAACAACTGGGTTATTAGTGAAAGCAAAGACTAATAGAGGCAAGGGCGATGGCGACGGTAAGTTCTCTCATCTCTGTCGCTCGATACTTCTCTTTCTCTGTAATGCTCAATCTTTATTTGGCTTACTCTCTCTATTTTCCATGCTTGAGTTCTCAAGTTGCCTATATAGCTATTTCTTTTTAGTTTCAAACTTTCAATCTTGTATTTTAATTTCTAAACATCATTTTAATTTGTTATATATTCACTTTATTATCCATTTTTACTCTTAAATTGATATATGTTTAAAATTATATAAAAAATAAATACTTAACAATATATAGAAAATATAAATAAATATATATATTTAATAATTAATAAATATATGTATCCTTGCTGTAGCCATATCCTACTTTCTCAATAATTGCCGTGTCACTATATTATACCCATACCCTAGCCCGTCCCCATATCCGTATCCGTGCTTTCTAGGCATTTACACACTTGTTACTGTAAATGTGGACATGCTTAAAAATTCAATTCTCTTCCTACTACTTTTTTTCCCTTTGCACGAAGCTTCCTAAACGTTCTCCTCAGTTGGCTCATCTCAGCTACCACAGATTTGTTTCATTTTCAGGTTTGTATTCACTATCTTAGTTTGCTGTCAATTCCTCAATGCTCAATCTACGAAACTTGTTTATTTATTTATTGATCAGTTGCTCATTCTACGACCCCTAGATGTAGTCAATGGCAGTTTCATATACAGCTTCACATTAACGATCGATGAACGCTGCTTTGAAATCAGTCCACCGGCGATTGTAGATGGATGGTATCTCTCTTACCAGCAACAAGAGGATGTGGGTTTGAAATTGCATACAGGCGCCAAGGAGAGAGGGTACCTACTACCATCAACATCGAGTAAAAAGCCTACAACGAAGCCTAAGCTACAGTTTTTCTTTTTTGTTTTGTTTTGTTTTGTTTTTATTTTTGTTTTTGGTTTTTTGTTTTTGTTGATGACGTGGAACTTCACTAATGTAGAACCCTTTGATCTCACCTCTAACTGGAAAAAAGAGATACACAAAACCCCACCAACAAGCTTGTTCTACATTTGTTTTGATAAAATCCTTAAGACTATAGATTCACGCTCCGTTCGTTTTGAAGTAAAATATTTTATATGTAAAATATTTTCAGGTGTTTGGTATGACAAATAAATTTTTTTAAGCAAACCACCAAAATCGATAGCTAAGCATCAAAACCACTAATGCTAGAGGTCTGATGACCAAAACAGATAGTTGAAATGGTGGCTCCAGCAACTAGACCGTTAGAACCAGCAGTTAGAGTGGTGGTTTCGATGACCGGACTACCGAAGATCACCATTGGAGCAGTATTTCCAGTGATCACCAAACCACCTGCACCTGTCGCCAAAGTGGAGTCTCTAGACACCAAACCGCCGAAATTGGTCGCGGAGCAGAGCCACTGGCCAATGAACCCCGACACCAATCTCCAACCACCAAACCGTCATCACTGGTCATTGGAGCAATGTCTCTGGTCACTGGACCAAAGACCTTGCTACCAAATGGGGAGGGGAAGCCACTATATATTTTTGGGAATGTTTTACCAAATTTTCAAAGGTAAAACATTTTACAACTTTTTATAAAGGATTTTATAGTCAACAAAAAATATTTTACAAGTTTGACTATAATTTACCTACAAACAAATACCTGAAAATGGAAAAACTTTTTCCAAAAAATATTTTAATATAACCAAAAAAAAAAAAAAAAAAAAGCGGAGCACTAGTGAACATCCAACTGTTAGTCCACAAGGGATAGAATCCAAAACTTGGTGACTTTTAAGTTCGAAACTAGTTTTTGGTACTGGCATCACAAGCAGTCACTCCACAGTATAAACATGTCAAGTTCAGGGGTTGGGGAATTTATCTTATATTGTTGTTAATCAATGGGCAAATTAATAAATTCCCAAACACTACCAAATGTATCACAAAGCTTCTAGTGATGTTCAACCAATATCACAAAACTGACAAAAGTATCAACTCGAAGTCTCGATGTAATGGTAATGAGTAATGTAAATGATGCCAGCTAATATTACCGACGACAAACCAACATATACATGGGAGACTAGTCAAAATGCAATGAAAATGACTACATTTCCATCTGCTACCAAAGTCTCAATTGTAAACATCATTTTCCATAGGTCATCCAACTGCCAGGAAATGATAAAATTATGTAACAGGAGTATCAAAAATCATGGGCCATCCAAACTAGATTTTTGAAAAAGCAAAACAGAGAAGTTTCCTGGGTCAAAAGAGCGCAGATAATGAACAATAGTATAAAGTCCTATCAAAATTGCAACAAATGAAACCAATTTGAAAATTTGCTACCGGGTTTTCATACAATTCCTCCAATTCCATTACTAGAACTACACAATCGTCACGATTGTGTGATGTTGATGAAACTAAATAGGGGTCTCCATGGGTCGGATTTGTGCCCAACCTAAGGAACTTCTCCACCCAATCAGATTGGATGGAGAGATTCCAGACCCACCACTGACCATTGAGGGAGTCAGATTGAAAATTTGGATTACTGTCAGGTGTCAGCTGGGTTCGGTTGAAACTGGTAACAGTGGAGAGAGACAAAGCAATGGCAAAAATCTCCCCAGATTCGGCAGAGATCACACTAGATCAGGTGGATAGGAGTGTGAGTTGGTCGAGTGATTTTTTCAATCCAACCCACTAGAGACAGATTAAAAGAATCCCAACCCATCATAGGGATCCAACCCAACCCACGTAGGCCAAGTAGGACCCACGAGTTCAAAAGTTTTTAAAAAAATAATAATAAAAAGAAGAATAAAGAATAGCAACAATATTACAACTATTTGCTACCCCCTAAAATCTGAAAATTCTAAGTATTAGCACCACCATACACAAATTATCATATCAACACAATATCAAACCAAATGATATTTAGTTAGTAAGACATTAAATAGTTATATCCTAACTTAGTTGAGAAACAAAATATGTTTGAACTAGTTCCAAACCAACTCAATTGAGAAACAAAATAAACATAAACAAGTTCTACGGGTTACATGGATCCAAAATATCCAAGCTATCCAAAATAAACATAAACTAGTTCTATGAATTACTGGAAACCAAAATATCCAAGCTATCCAACATTCCAATTAATCATCCACTTCTACTATTTTATTAAATTAGGAAGAGGGGCAAAAGCGTAACTTAAAAAACACATAATATATATTTAAAATATATATTAAACTTTAGGTAGGTTGGATCATGTTAGGCAGATTTGTGAATCTACTTACCTGAACAAATCCCAATCTGCGGCCAAAAAAAAAAAAAAAAAAGGCAATTTGACCTAACCCATCAAACCCTAAAAACTGACCCAGCCCATCAAGTTAGGTTGTGATGGGTCGGTTTTGGCAAACTGGTGGGTTGGCTAAACACACCCCTACTAGCGGAAATCTCACCAGATTCAGCAAAGATCTCGTCGGATTTAGTGGATCTCTGCTAGATTGTCACCGGATTTGGTGGTTATTACGGTTGGGTCAAGTGGCTCAGGTTTTGGAGGAGAAAACCCCCCAACTGACCCGCCAGAGTGGTTGGACTAGGCAGCGGATGGATTGGGTCCAGTAGGGTGGCCAGGTTGCCTTAACAGCCCTAAAAATAATAGCCAGATTTAGGATAGTCAACCACATAATACCACCAATACTCGGAACATTGCTAAGATCCAGTACTGGACATTTAAACTGATGTTCACTCTACTAATCCTCATTCTTCTAAGTTCTAATATTTCTAACAAAAAATACAACATAAGCATAAATATATGTGAATTGAAATTCAAAAGTTTCTCTACTAGTAATTTGGCTAGCTCCTTAAAAATCCAATCATACAATTTATATAGATGAATTAATAAATCATTAATTATTACCCTGCTTGCATAAAGAAACTACCTAAGTTTGAAGGTAAAACCAGCAAACAATCTTTGTATGTGTTTATTATAAGAGACGCGTAATAATTTAAGGAACTTGGGACAGAATAATTATTACGTGCAATAGACAAACCTTTTATTTGATGAGCAGAAAGTAATTAGGAGAGGAACGATTAAAGTGCCATTTAAGTATCAGCACCTCAGTGCTGTGTCAACCAAATTGAGTGAGTCCTAAATAATTTTGGCCAAGCTGGCCTCTCATTTAAAGATATGCACTCATACGCAACCTGCACAAATATCATGAAAAACATGTTGGTAAAAAGATTAGCTAGCAACAAAAGTAAAATACCATATAACATATGGTATAGATTTAAACCTGATATTTTTCATGTTACTATTCCTTTCTCACTAGGGACATCCCTAATAAAACTTCTACAGAAACTGATAATCCCTGTTGAGATTTCCAAAAAGATTTAGAACAGCATTAATGAGTAACCAGGAGATCTCTATGCAATAAAGAACGCACAAATGATCAAATGACTTTTGTAAGTGGGCTAAGAGAACTGAGAAATACTTAGGTTCTTCATAATTTTAAAAAGACAAATTTGCGATCACACTCTGAGAATAAAAACAAAGGTTAACTGCTAATATGAACAAGATTGTAATGACCTGATTATGCTATTTAAGAATAGAAACATGAACATGCTGCCACCAAGGATAAAAGACATACAAATAGAACAATGCCAAAAAAGACCTAATCCTTATTTTTTGCAACAAATAGTCAGACATACATTGAGATTACAAGCACACCATTGATTCTATTGCATTTCAGACTAAATTTAAACTTTCAAAACAAAAAAAAAACTTTGACAAACTAACTCAGGTCAAATTGGCATTGTGCATTTCTTTTGTGAATGTCCTAACATATGGCAGCGACCACATTGAACAACTCTCTTTGGCCGCTTAAAGCTCTCTATACGAAGAACCTTCTTTTTGGGCCTTCCAGGTGGTCGGCGAGTCTTCGGTGGGCGTATCATGATATCAACCTTGGCACCTCCACCCTCTGCCCCCTCACCTAGTTCTCTCCATTGGCTTTTATCTGGAATAGGATTTATCATCTGCGAATAGGCCTCTCGGAAACTTGCTACTGTGAAACAAGGCTCAGCGAATAAATGGGCATTTTGCCCACAAGAAATAAGTGCAGCAGCAGCATGTGCACAGGGTAAACCATACAGCTGCCAACGGCGGCATGAGCAAACACGACTTCGTATATCCACTATATTTGTCCGCTCAGTTGACACAATCTCAAACTCAACTTCATTTGCACGAAGTACTTGATAGCAACGAGCATCTGCAATTGCCTCTAAAATCCGCTTCTCAGCAGATGGTACAAGAATAGAGGTCCACCTCATGCCCATATCTCGGCGATCATTAAACCAAGATGTCAATTGATGGCGAATATGCTCCATCATTTGCACAATAGGAAGTTCATGACATTCAAGGGCCCAATTATATAACAACTCTGTGACCCCCAGCACAAAATGGCCATATCGCACACCCTCAAAATATGCAACAGCCCAAAGTTGGGGAGGGAATTGTTGAAACCATGGTATCACATCTTGCGAAACTTCTACCATCTCAGCAATCTTGCTTTCAAATTCAACTGCTGTAAGTGCATAGACAGCATTCCAGAAGATATTCACCAATTTTGTGTTTTTAAATGTATCACGGAAATTTTCACTAACATAACGCAGACAAAAACCATGAAAAGCACTTGGAAAATGAGTTTCCACAGCCTCAACTATGCCTCTTTGTCTTTCCGATAGTATTGTAAGCCTAGGCATGTTGTCAGTATTAACACCGAGAAGTTTTCGCAATTCTGACATGAACCACATCCAATTCTCATCACTTTCCACATCAACAATAGCAATAGCCAATGGAAACAATGCATCATCAGCATCAACAGAAGCTGCACAAAGTACCGTACCCAAGTATTTTCCTTTAAGATGTGCTCTTTCAAGTTCTAATAGTGGTCTACAAGCGTTTATAAACCCATATATTGACGCACGATAAGATATATAGAGGCGCTGGAAGCAATTTTCTTGTCCAGTGGCAACAACAGTTGCAATGCTTCCTGGGTTTGTTTTCCTTATTTGCTCACAGTATGAAGGAAGAAGGCGATACCCTTCCTCAAAAGTTCCATGAAGTGCAGCCATGCTACGCTCCTTCCCACGCCAAGCTTGCATGTAGGAAACAGCAACTCCATGCTGATCACGGATATCTTGCAGGATCTCTTTTGGTTTGTATTGTGGATTATCCCGAATGCGTGCTTCCACGGATCTAGCAACCCAACCTACTGATGCTTGCTGATGATGATGGTTGCGAACTCCTTCACAGGTATGCTCTCCATGTAGGGTTCTAATTGTAAAGGTTGGAACTCCAGGACATTTGGCTACATGAACACGCCATGGACAACCCTCTTTATTGCACTTGGCTATAAACCGACTGCGATCTGATTTAACTATTCTAAGATCAAAATGCAGTGCTATGGCAATATCTTTTAATGTTCTTCGGCAAGTTTCTACATCAGCAAATTCTTGGCCAATGGCTAATGGATGATCAATTATATCAAGAGAAGTGTTGGGTGCAGCTACAGTTAAAGAATGATTGGCCATGTATCCACTTAAACAAGAAAATATCAGGGTCACATGATTCTAAGAATTTCTCTCAGGAACACAGATTAGAAAGTGATTTTCAAGGGTAAATTTCAAACACTGCCACCACAACCAACCCAAAAGAAAAAAAGGAAAGAAAGAAACTCCTGTTAGGAACACAGTCTGCAATAGAAACCAAAAGAATGAGGATAAGGTTAAACAATATAATAACAGTTACAGAAACAAAGCAATTTATGGAAAGAGTTGTACCAGTCCAAACTAACAGTGACAAGGGTCAGAAGTTTTTCTTGACAGAAGCATAGCATTGCAAGTAAAATCCTTTGCAAAGTGTTGGTTTGTTCACAAGGACAAATAAATATGGCACCTGAAAGACAAAATAAAAAACCATGCAGAAGTTATAAGACTTATTGATTCAATTATTAAACTAGAAAATTAAACATTTGAACCTCTTTAAAGAGAGAGAGAGAGGGGGGGGGGGGGGGTTCAATGAAGAAAAAAGCTCCATAAATTTTTGTTTCATTGGTAAGTTACCACTCACACCCAATGGGTCTTGAATCCACAACCTTACCCTGCCCCTAGAACTTATAAGGGGAGGAGGTGCCAATTGAGCTAGAGCTCATTGGCAAAATGCTCCATAGAATTGATGCCACACAATAATATGCATCAAAACTGAAAAAACAAAAGAAAGGGAGAGAGAGGAGATGAAGAGTCATCCACCATTTATTAAAATAAAGCAAACCAATTTTAGTATCCAATTTGGATTCAGGGACTTGGAAACCAACACAAGTCCAACAATAACAGTGTCATTCTTCAAAATACTACAATCATATGCCACTTCTTAGTTCTCATGAAATTATTGACAATTAGTCAGTGTGGATCCTGAAATGAATTGTCATTAACCATCATGTGCTAAGAAGCGAACAGAAACTAAACATTTATTGGTTTAGAAAAAACAAGAAAACAAAAATAAACAAGTATCTGTATTAAAGATTTTCAAAGAGAATACCAATAGAGTCTTCTTTTTTTTTTTTTTTTTTTTTTGATAAACTACAGAATTGTATTAAAAAGAAATCAAGTACACCGGGGGCGTACATCAAAAACTTAAATTACAAAGATCAAGCATTTCAAAAAAATTAAAACAAAAAAAAAAAGATTAAAGAACGAACTCCACTCCAACAAGGTGTAAAAAAGGAGAGATTTAAGATCCGAAATAGACCATTCCTTCCCTTCAAAACATCTTGAGTTCCCTTCTTGCCTAATACACCATAGGACACAATGAGGTACAGCCCTCCATAAACTAATGCTCCGATGCCCACCAAAGGAACCTTGCCAACTCAAAAATAAATCAGTAACACTATGTGGCAAATTCCAAAGGAGGCCAAAAATAGTCCACACCATAGACCATAACTCATAAGCAATAGGACAATGAAGAAGAAGATGATTCACCAATCCCCACACTTTTTTTACACATATAGCACCAATCTATAATTGCAACACCCTTATACCATAAGTTCTCAAGAGTCAAAATCTTACCTAAAGCAGATAGAGTCCATCATAAGTACAAGCTTATTTAAGGATTGAAGGAACAAATTTACTTGGAAATGCTTCTGGGAGAGATCAATTCTACTCATCCTCAGTATTCTGGTCTGTCTTTTTTGTAGAACCAAAAAGGGGTTTGAACATATTATGCTTAACCAGACTTCAATAAATAAGATACCCAGCATTATTCAGCCTACCTCATTAACAGGTTCCACCAAGAGTTATCCAACTACATGTTTATTTTTATCAATTCTTTTCAGCAAAACAAATCTAGATCTATCTCATTCATACCATCAACTGTGCAATTCTTTTGGTCAAAATTAATTCCAAGTTGAACTCTTTCCCACTCTCCCAAATTCTAGTACATTTTTCCCTTAATTAATCAATGGAAAACATTTAATCGACAATCTTATATACATTGTAGCTAGCCAGTGTTCTCAGTTTTTATTTGCCAATGCTTTCATTCCACACCGCCCCCCCCCCCCCCCCCCCCCCCCTTTCTTTTCTCTAGTTTTTCACTTCCAACGGTTGAAAACGTTGAATAAACACAAAAAGATGTGCCCACCATGCAGGCTACTATTATTGCACCACTGCTCCCTTTTCTTTTTCTTTTTTCTTTTTTTTTTTATAAATCTTTAAGTGGAAATATCCTACATTTTCCCAAAAGAGGATGAATTCATTTCTTTCTTAAATGGAATCTACCAAAATGATTGCAAATGCATTAATATGGCTGACCATTTACTAAATTTTTAAATCAATTGGGTAACAGTTCCAACTGTGGCCTCCCCAAATTGATGCAAATGAAAACTTGAAACTTCAAAGAAAAGAGAGAAAATTGAGTTTGAGAAAGGGGGAGAAGGGTCCAGAAGAGAGAAGTCCACTCTCAAATCAGATTCAAGAAGAAAATTATCATAGCATCTCAAAAGTGAGTTCACCATGGCCAACCTTGGCTGCTTATACACTAAAGGAGTTAATTATACTGACTTTAAAATCAGTTATGCTGACATCATCCCCCCAGGCTCTTTACCAAATTGGTTAGCAACCATATAACAAACAACTAACAACTCCTTAACAAACTACAGGTGGCACTAACTACTTTAAACTAATCATGCGCTAATTTTCAAAAAACAAGAGCTAATAAAGGATCTAGTGCACAAAACTCTCATTTTTGTGGGGTTTGGGAGAGGTGTGTAGGCAACCTTACCCCCAATTTTTTCAGCCCTCCTATTTTGGTGAAGTTGATTCCCAAATTCAAACATGCAACTTCTCACTTTTGGTGGGAGGCACTTGTTATCGCACCAAGGCCCAACCTCCTTTCAACTAACAAGAGCTAAGTATAACAATTAATTACATGATTAAAAGAAGGTATAAGATTGACTCCATGACTAAAGGACTGGTACTCAGCCTTGTCATCATCATAAATGTAGAATCTGTGTCCCACTTGGCCAGGTCCTCTTGCATGTAGAATCAGCCATGTGGAAAACACCACAAACTCAGGAGCATGACTTCAATCATGACACCAATGAGGGCCATATTCAGACACGACCAAAAACATGCCAAGCCTCACAGAGAAGTTCTTATGTCGTTGCCATCGTCGCTTCCAAGAAATATAACTCGACAATAGTTCAATGAAGAATATGTTGCTTTCCCATTCCCCAATTTGACAGCATGGTTGATTTAATGAATGGATGCATTCTCTAAAAAATATCTCCAAAGGCATTATACCTTCAAAGTTGAATACAAACTGAAGAAGCATCCAAGAATGCCTTGAAGACTAAAGTACTCCATGAGCCTAAGTGGAATTTTACTTGTATTAGAAACATAATTTCCAAACATCTAACTATACACGGAATGAATTTCACTTACATTGGTAGACAATTGCCTATTTCTAATCCAAAACGATTACCCTCTCATGCAAATCGCATCTCATTTCACTCATGGGAGTGAGAGGCTCCATTGCTGTTGCATGTACTGCAATATGTCAATGGCCACCTACCCAGTGGCCTCCCCTTGTACCAGTTTCACTTCCATCTGGTTCTCTTCATCCTCTATAGGCGAGTTACGTAGCAACGCATAGAAATCCACCCATGCCTTCCCATTTTACCTTCAGGGATACAGATGAACCCTTGTCGTGACCCACAATGGAATTCAAAGATCTCTAGATACCTACCACAGTGGTTTGATCTGCAAACTTCACATACAACCTTGCATTCGCCTCAGAAGTTCTGGAAAAAAATTCCCATCCGCGGGTGAGCTTGGGGTCACCTCAATTTGCGGCAACATCCACTTCAACTGAGTTGACCCAGTCATGTTTTACCCAAGAGTTTTTTGCTTTCCTTCCATTAATACACGAGGCCAGGCTGGTCACTGTCCACAAAGAGTTCGAAAGTTTTAGTGCGAATAGTGAGGAAACAGTTGAGGAGGGGCTAATTGATGTCTGGGTGCAGGTGGTTTTGAGATAGGGTCTGACATCCTATAACAGCATTTGAAATGATGACTTCTCTCACCTTCAAGTTACACTTTAAACATAGAGCAGATTAAGATATCTTGTTTATGATTAATAGAGAAGTAAAAGGAAATTTGGTAACAAGATTTCATGTATAGAATGAAACTAATAGTTAGATATTGATCTGTCATCTTCTGTTGGCAGATATCACACTTATCTTTTATAGAATGAATCAGGAATAGCTTCTTTTGATTTGCTGTATTTATCTTTGTTTCATGGCAGTCTGAGATTTGAAGATTAATTCGGCTAAGAGTGAGCTAGTTTTGGTTAGAGTAGTACACAATGTGGAAAAATTAGCTCAGATTCAATGAAGCAAATTAGGTACTCTTACTTTATTTAGGCCTGCCCCTTGGCTTGCCTCATAAGGTTAGCTCAACATGGGATGTAATTGTGGAACAAACAGAAGGAGATTAGTAGGGTAGAAGAAAATATATTTGTCTAGTGGAAGGGTCACTTTGATGAACAATCCCCTATCTAGCTCAACTACTTTGTACTCTCCAGGAGGCATTTCTGGAACGCTATAGCATTAGTTGAGGATGTTATGCACTTTCCTAATCAAAGGCTTCACTAGGATCTTCAATTTTCTAGGGATACCTGAGATTGGGAATTGGAACATTTATACACTTTTTTGGATCTTATCAATTCTATACCTCTTAATGGTGAGGGTCAAGACAAACTTTGTTGGAAACCAGAAAGGAATAAGAGTTTTAAAGTGAGTGAGTACCATATCTCCCTTTCCTCAACTCCTGTCATTCTTTTCCCTTAGAAACCTGTGTGGCATTCAAAGATCCCTCCTAGGGTTTCTTTCTTCTCATGGACTGTTGCCTTAGGTAAGATTTTGACTCTTGAGAACTTATGCTATAAGGGCGTTGCAGTTGTAGATTGGTGCTATATGTGTAAAAAGAACCCCAATCGGTGAATCATCTTCTTCTTCTTCATTGTCCTATTGCTTATGAGCTATGGTCTATGGTGTGGACTATTTGGTCTTCTATGGGTTATGCCACAAAGTGTTACTAATTTACTTTCGAGTTGACAAGGTTCTTTTGGCGGACATCGGAGCATTGATTTATGGAGGGCTATACCACATTGTGTCTTATGGTGTACCTGGCGAGAACAAAACTCAAGATTTTTTGAGGGGAAAGGACAGTCTATTCCAGAACTTAAATTTCTCTTTCCACACCTTGCTGGAGTGGAGTTCAGCCTTTAATCTTATTCCATGTTCTAATTTTTTAGAAATTCTTGATCATTGTAATTTTAGAGTTTGATGTGCAATTATCCATGTACACCCCTGGTATACCTGGATTTTTTATTAATACAATTCCATTATTTATCCCCAAAAAAAAAAAAAATTCCTATGCCAGGTAGTGTACTAGTATTGCAAAGAGCTTTAAAAATTACAAAGAGATCTTTTATGGGGAAAAAACGAAATTCAATTTTGTGAATTTAGAAACGGACAATGCCCCAATTCAATCTGTAGATTTTGGAATTAGAAAACATGGTACTTTCAACCATGTTGTATTGAGGAAGTGGCTCCGGCGTTATACTACGAAAAGGGATTTCACTGAGGGTTGTCGTGGGGGCTAAATTTGATGAGAAATGGGGTCATTGGTGTACAATGGAGGTTAAGAGTGATTATGGAGTGGTTTGTTAGGAGTTATTAGGAAAAGTTCTCAAAGTTTAATAAATAACTTGTTGCGCTGGTAGTCGCACTTGTGGTTTGGTAGGAATTATGGTGTTGCAAGTTACCCCTTAAGGCTTTGTTTTCTGATTTGTTCACCATCACCATGAAAAAGGATGTTACTATTGCATAGTACATGGATAGATCTAACGTTGCTTTCCACTTCATGATTGGGATTTGGGAGTTCGAATCTGTTGAGAATTCTTTTTGACATTTTTTTATGTGGTTCACACTGATGGGGAAATGAATGGACAGGATTGTTTGGGTTTTGTAAGGAACAACGAGTTTAATGTATGATCTTACTATGAAGCACTAAAAGGGGATTGATTTTTTTTTTAATTTTTGAAAATTGGATAGTTACAAGGGAGGAGGGGGAGATTTGAACCCTAGATGTCTCCATTGGAAACACCAATTGAGCTATAAGGCTCTTGACCATTAAAAGGGGATCTTGTGTCAAAAACATGTACACGAACGATGTAAGATATCAAAGTACATGACACTTATGAGCATCATATAGTTGAGATGAGATCCGAAACGAGATCATAAGCAACCTTTCAATATTCTCAATAAGAACTGAACTGACCACATTTTCTGTGTGTGAAGAACATGCATTCATCTCACAACAACACAGTTGCATTTACTCAATAAAAATTATTAGTACATGAATCTAAAAATATGTGCTCACATCGAGAAATGATTATAGAACAGCCAATTATGAATAAATATTTATTGATGAGCACATATATTGGATGATGCCTCATATCACTTTCACCAAAATTGTTTGTACTAAGGCAGCAGCTTGTGTGGAGATAGAATAGTATAATGCAGCTCTGAGACTATAAATTGAGGATATTCCCAAACCTAGAAAGTAGTTGGTCAAAATTCAAATAAGGTAGAGAGACTAAAAAACCCTAATTAACTAAAGATAGATCAGTCCAATTAAACGAGTTAAGAGAGAGAGAGAGAGTGTGTGTGTGAAAAAAACAATTAAGTTTCTAATAATTTTCACATTCAAAATTTGGTGTATTTTAAATATATAAATAAAAACCCAACAACAATTGGATCTAATAGCGTGCGTGAATTCCGAACTGAAAAAGGTGTAAATATGCTTTTTGTTTATATATTTTGTAAGAAAGAAATATAAGAAGAAGTAGACGACATGGGTGAAAAACGAAATATATTTGTGAGCCAACCTGGTGGAAGTGGGACTGCGCTGCTCCTTCTTCTGCTGCTGTTATCTTTTGCTTTTGCTGCTGCGAGAGAGAGAGAGAGAGAGAGAGAGAGAGAGAGAGTGTGTTTGTGTGTGTCTGTGTCTGTGTGCGTGCGCGCCCGCGAGATTAGGGTGTCCGACTAAATGGAGGAGAGATTTTGGGTGGACGCAAGCGGAAGCCGACTTCAACTGATTTACTTCTTCTTCTTCTTTTTTTCTTTTTTCAGATTTTGCTACAGGAGACTTTTTGGGTCATTTTACTGTACCCCGTTCATTTTTTGGGCATGGTAACTACTTAAATCTAAACCATTAATTCAATTATGTTTTGATCTTTACCATTCATTTATTTTAAGTGGATACTACTAACTGGTATAACAGGTAACATATATAAACAAAAAATCAAAAACAAAAAAACAAATGAGAGACTCTTCTCCTACGCTTCTTTCTTCTCTCTGCTCTTCTTCTATGCTTCTGTCTCTTCTCTTGCTTATTTCATCTCACTTCTTCTCGTCCAAACCAACCACAAGAAACCTAGGGGGAGAAAATTGAAAATTAACATTATTTGCCAAACAATATAATTAGTAAATACTATTTTCAAACTTTATTCTTACTAACATCTCAAGTCTAAAAGACTCGATTTTTGGCCTATAAATCGAGTCTCAAAAACTCGATTTCCATGTTCTGATTAAATTTGAGCTGGCCCTTTTTCCATGTGGCATCTACCTAGAAATCGAGTCTTAGAGACTCGATTTCTATCTTGACCCTTAAATGCTCAATGTATGTTCATACCTACATCCCACGTGGATTCCAGCTGGATATCGAGTCTTAGAGACTCAATTTTCAATCTTTGGTCCACAAGCTTCCACGTGGTTAGGGCAGCTACTAACCTTAGTCCTCATAATGTGGGTCTGGGGTCTCTCCGTTTTTTCCTCTAAAAAACCTAGCAGCTCTCTCTCTCTCTCTCTCTCTCTCTCTCTCTCTCTCTCTCTCATATAAAACTCACCCCTATTACAAAACTTCATATCAAACTCACCCTCCATATTTTCACATCCTCATGTCAGGTAAGGTTTCTCACTCTCTCTAGTTGTTAGTTACATATATATATATATATATATATATGTATATATATGTATTGTTAGGTTTTTTTTATGGGTATGTATATCATGACTATTTTTTTTTTTTTTTTGGTTTGATATTTTTCTTTATATTTTTTATAGAATGATTTGAAGGTTTGTAATGAGGTGAGATATGTGTTTAGTTTTTTTTTTTTTTTTAGTATGATTAATGATTTTTTATTTTTTTATTTTAGAAACAAATAATAATGATTGAGCGTGTTTGTATGTGATAGGGTGAGTATATGCAAATGTGGGGTTTGTATATGCATATGATGTAACAAGTTAGTATATATATTTGCTAGGCTTTTATAAAAAGTAAAAAATATTGTAGATATATATTTGTATTGTTGGGCTTTTTATTATGACTATTTTTGTTGTTGTTTGGTTTAATTTTTTTCTTAATTTTTTATTAGAATCAGTTGAAATTTTGTAATAGGGGTGAGTTTTGTCTTTAGTTTTTTTATTCATTTGAGTACGAAATGATAATGATTGAGTGTGTTTGTATGTGATGTGGGATGAATATATGCAAATATGCATGGGTGTGTTTGTATATGCATATGATGTAAGAAGTTATCATTTTTGTATTTTGAGTAGATAAAATGGTTTTGTAATTGATGTTAAATGAAAGAGATAAAATATATCACTAACATATTACACTTGACTCTAATAGGTTCACAATCTCTGAAGAATATTAATATAAATGTATACTACGGTGGACCCCTTCTCAATCCTGATGAGATTGACGGATTCCCATTTAAAGGGTCGGGTATCGAATGCTATTACGTGATGATACGTCGTAAGTTAAAGACGTTATATGATTTGAAGATGAAAATAATGGAAGAATTGAATTTGAACCCTGCTTGTTATGACATAAAGATTATTTACCGTTACCCACAAGAAGTCCTTCATGAACCGATAAATTACAGGTATATGGTGATCAAAGAAGACAAATATGTAAAGATCATGTTTAATAGAATCTATAAAATGCCTCAAGTAAATGCTGCTAAGTTGTACGTAAGTTCGGAGCCGCTTGCAGAAGTTGATGCCGAGGAGATGCAACAAACAACTACATCTTTACAATTTACAGCCCTAGATGATGGATGCACTACAATGGGAGATTATACACTCCCATCTCAAGATCATGCTGCCAATACTGGTGAAACACTTCAACCTCAAGAGACACATTTAAGGGAGGAAGATAAAGACGAAGACGAAGACGAAGATGAAGATCATGCTGCGAATAATGGTAAAAATCTTGATGATATGGATAAATACGAAGAGAGGATTCAGCAAGGCGACTTTGACAGGGATGTGGATGACCATGAATTTGTTCCCAATTTTGCAGAGGAAAATATGGAGTACCATGAAGAAGGTGATGTGGATGATGATGATATTGGCGTCCAGCATGATACAAATACGACCACTGCCTACACACCTCCTGCTGAGTCATTCTATGCAAATACTTGGAAAAATATGGTTGATCATTCACGTCTTCAGATACCATTTGTTTCTACTTGGGAAGATGGGATGCATTTTAGTAAAGGGTTGACTTTTGCAAATAAAGAGACGATGAAACGTGCATTGCTAATATACACAGTAAAAGAGAATAAAAATTTTACAATCCGAAGGTCGACTAAAACTAAAATGTGGGCCGCATGCATTGACACCAACTACAAGTGGTATGTTGGCATAATTGGATCAGGATTCGGGTACTCAGTACAACTATTACACCATACCTAAGGGTGTACCTAATACTACATTACTGCACTATGTATTTTGGGCATTCGCAATTGCTAAGATATTTGGAGATTGGGAGGAGTCTTACCAAAGGTTGCAAAAGTTGTTGTTTGCATACTTGGATCAGGATTCGGGTACCCAGTACAACTATTACACCATACCTAGAGGCGTACCTAGTACTACATTACTGCGCTATGTATTTTGGGCATTCGCTCCATGCATTGCTGCATTCAGATATTGTAGGCCAATCAGTATTGATGGGACTTATTTGTATGGTAAATATCGAAGGGTGTTGATGATTGCAATGGCAACCGATGCTAACCAAAAGGTTTTGCTTCTCGCCTTTATTGTTGTGAACAAGGAGTCAGGGGCTAGTTGGGGGTGATTTTTAGAGTGTCTCAGGATTTTGATAGGGCATGTGATACTTAACGAAGGCATTTGCATTATTTATGACCGACATAAAGGTATCAAATGCGCCATTGCAGAGTGGCCTAGAGGTGATGATGGAAGCTTACGGGTATTGCACCGATATTGCCTTCGACATGTTGCTAGCAACTTCAACACACGCTTTAATGACCCGACTCTAAAGGCATTGGCCTTGAAAGCTGGATATGCGACTCATGACGCTACATTTGAGTCCATAATACAAACCATTAAAGATGTCGAGATTAATGCCCTTAGGAGGATAGACCCTGATGATGACAAACTTGAACGCTATACGTCATACACATATCTAATGAGTGAGGATCTGGACAAATGGACCTAGTCACATGATGGTGGAAGACGTTACGGGGCAATGACAACCAATATCTCTGAGTGCTTTAATAGGGTACTTAAAGGTGCCCGCGGTTTGCCCATTGTTGTAATGGTTGAGTTCACTTGGTGCAAACTTGTTGCATATTTCCACAATCGACATAAAGAAATTACTTTTGATCTTTCTCGAAGTAAGGTGTGGAGTGATTATGCAATGAGGATCTATACCAAAAATGTGTAGAAAACTTCAGGACACACTCTGAGGGCATTTAATCATGAAACTGGTGTATATCAAGTGGTTACCCCGTACAACGACCATAGAGGTGGAGGGGGAAACCACAGTCATGAAGTGCACGTATTTGCTAGAACATGTGGTTGTGGAAAGTGGCAAAACATTAAGATCCTTTGTTCACATGCAATTAAAGTTCTTCAGCATCTACACCTCGATACGACCAGCTATATTGACCTATGTTACAGTTTGAACAACGCCATTCATACATATGCACATCAATTTGTGGTGCCAAAGTCAAAGTCATTGTGGAGGGACGTTCGCGGACCACGGTGGCTGCCTGACCCACAGCTGTTGCGGCCCAAAGGTCGTCCTATGAATTCAAGAATAAGGAATGAAATGGATGGGGTACGACGAGAACGAGGAAGCCGGAGGGAAGATTCAGACTTAAAGGAGATTCAAACGAGGCAGGGATGCGGAGTGTGTCATGAAGAGAGGCATAACCGCAGAAGATGTCCCAATTCCTGTGGGGCTTCAACAAGCGGTTCCTGCGGGGCTTCGACAAGCGGTAGTGCTACAAACTAGGCAAGTGCTGTCGTTGTTTTTATATAATATGCTCAGAATTTCATTTGCTTTTTGTTCTTTGCATTTAAGAACTAACGACCGTATTTTAATGTTTGTCAGGCAAGTAGAGACTCGATTTTGGAATTGGATTTAACGTGGGAGTTGTGGTTATCTTCAATATGGACAAGTGCTAGGCGACTATGTAGACTATGTTGTATCAGTATGGACAAGTGCTAGGCAACTATGTAGACTATGTTGTATTGACTCAGTTGTTGTTTTGTTTATTGCTGAATGTTGTTGTAATTGAACTATTCATTATCCATTGTACTCGTTACATTAGTTGCATTGTGCAACTTTTGCCTATAATGCCAGCAATGATATTAATTTGGTGTTAGTACTTTGGCAAGTTCAACTACAGAGGCCTTGTTTAAAGCAATGATAGCTAGTAATATTTTTTATGTGCCTCGCGTAGTGGTTAAATCTATCTGGTCTATAGCTAAGAGGGCAACTATAATACCCATGAACAGTAACTGTTTTAATCCAGTTTTTTGCATTTGATGTACTCTTCCTTTGACTGGTATCATAATATATTATGCTCGTATCTAATTGTTTACAGTGCCCATGTGATGTGTTCTGGATTTGGTTTAGTGTTGCATGTGAAGGAAAAAAAAAATTTAGTTTACTGCTGCCAGTGGGGGAAGAAAAAAAAAATTCTCAGTGGAAATCGAGCCTTTAAGACTCAATTTCCATTTGGGTAACATATTCGTAAATAACTGCCATTATAAATCGAGTTTCAAAAGCTCGATTTATAATGGATTTATTACCATTATGCCACCCAAATGAAAAAAGAGTTTAAAAGGCTCGATTTCCACTGGCATTGGGAATTATGCCAGTGGCATTTGGCAGTAAATAATTTTAAACTCTCAACCTAGCGTACTCGCTGCTAGTGAACTCGAGTTCTGAATAGAAACAGAGTGTCTAATGCTCAATTTACACTGTTTTTTTTTTTTTAAATAATGGAACTCGAGTATATAATACTCGAGTTCCACTGGAACTTTTTTTTTTTTTTTTCAATTTTAGAACTCAAACTGACTTCCCTGCATCTTCTCATCTACAAATTCACGCCTTTATAAGACCCTTGTAAGACAGAAGAAGGGCATACTAGTATTTCAATTCTCTTTTCAAATAGTGCGCCACATGGTAGCACCTCATGCTTTCACGCATGAGGTCCCTACTTTTATATATATATATATATATATATATATATATATTGATGATGATAATAATAATATTGATATGAACATTTCATACCAAAAAAAAAAAAAAAAAAAAATCTACTAGTTAAGCTAACCAGTCTCGTTGAAACTAATTAATCATGTAAGAAGTAACTAACATCGGCAAAACTTTAAAAATAACTATTACAAAAAAATGTAAATTACAATGTCAAAATTTTTCATGTAAAATGAAACGGATAACAGTTTGTGGGCCTATGGCTTTGCTCTTATGTCAAAGTTGAGCATGACCATGTACTAAATTGCTAACATACTACTACACTTGAAGAGGTAAGTGCAGCAATGATTTAATTGTTCATGATCATGAGTAAAAAAAGGGGTCCCTCTACAGCTGCCTCCATAGGCAGTCCATGACAATCTGCTTTCATCTTGATTTTTCTTGAGTCAATATAATTATGATTTCCTCTTTTTGTTTGATTTGGAACCATGATCATCTTTACTTCTCTTTTTCCCACTCTTATGACTTTCTTTCTGATTTCCATGCTTATCAATTTTATTTCTACCGGATTTCACACTAACAAGACCACCCAACGGTACTTTACCTCCAATTTGCAAAGCATTCTCAAAATCAACATCTCTGTCCACAATGGCATACTGTTGCAGTAACTCAGGAGTCAATGAACCCTCCATCTTGGATTTCATCTCATCCTATTAACGGACCAAGTAAGTTTCAGCTCTTTCAGTAATTAGGGGTAGAAAGAGAAAGGAGAGAGATGACAGGGAGGAAACAGAAGGTCAATGTACAAAGAAATTTTAAATACCTCTACTTACTTTGCTGCATTCTTGAGATCCTCGTCCACAAAGATACTGTGAGGTTCCATCACAATCTGAAAGCAATGCCAACAAACAAGAGTTGCAATGTCACTATGGAAGTACACACAATATATAGAAATGGATTGAGAAATGTGGCAATTATCTGTCCTTGCTAATGATGTAAACAAGAAAAACAACAATTTTTATGTACCAACTGACAATAAGTTATTCCCTTCTACCATAGCTATAGAAATTTAAATAGACAATTCTCATGAATCCAGGTACCCAGTTAGGCCTATTGCTTTAGACGCTTCTAACTGAAGCATCTACCCACAAGAACCATGAATTAACATATGATAGCAAGTGCATGTACATTGTATGAATTAAATGCGTGTACCTTCGTTAAATCTTCAGTGTTGTGGTTTACCTGCCCATTCCAAATAGCTTTTGACCGATGGTTGGCTTGCAACATCAACACCGACTCGTCAATGGGGCCAGGCTGCGCATGGTCAATCTGTCCAGCATTTGCAGTAGCCATACTGCACAAGAAGGATAAGTAGTTAGTTTGAGATATGAACACACAATATGCTTATGAAACTAGGTATGAGTTAGAGCAACAAAAACCAATTTGTACAATGAGAATTCAATATAATATGAAAGAATGATTCAGTAAAAGATGAAAGAATGAAGCAAAGATGAAAGAACTCAGTTAAAAGCCATAAGCCTTAACTAACTGAGTTTGTAGTCTGCTGTGGCATAAGCCTTAACTAAAAATCATAAATACTGTGTAAACTACACTGACAACTAATAAATTAAAAATCAACTGCATATCATTAACAGCCCGTGTCCAAATAAAAACCAACCAAAAGAGCAACAATGGCTAATATGCAAAGTAACATAGACCATCCACAACAAATTCATAAATAGCTAAAATAAAAGGTAAGTACAAGAAAATAAACTACTAAAAGAAATAGAATTCAGGCAAAATATCACATAAGCAGAAGTTTACTAATTAATAAATAGACTCAAGAGAGTTTCTAGGTAGTTATTCTTCTAAACATGATAAAGTTCCATAGAATATTCAGGTCCATTCTCTTAACTGGAATACACAAAATAACTTGACACTACAAGCATCACTCTACTAAAAATTTAATGAATATCATGATAGTGCTGAATGTCATAATCTAAGAAAGATAACAAGTAACTAACAAGCAGAAGGTGCAGATTAGGAACTCAATATCCACACAAAATCAATAACAAAAACCCAATACAAGACTAAGCCAATGCATTAGCATCTAGGAAACATTTTAGGCCAGTATATTCATCCTACTCTATTGAATGTGCTCTAGACCATAACTAAACTAAGTTTCTATTAAAAATACACAGCTCATGTCATTGAACTAAGCATTTCATAGTTTAGAGCACCTTAACTATGAGAAATCCATATTGAGTTTCATTTTCACAAACTACCAAAGGGCCAATTACTTTACATCTCACAATGGATTCACCAATGGCCAACTTGTCGTAGGAGAAACCTCACATTTCTGTGAACATCACTAATTCATACCACTAGTATCACATATTTATTAAAAACTTACATGATGCTAAGTAGATTTCCCAAAATGAGCCAAGAAGCATACATACTAAATTTAAAAGACAGCCAACATTTAAGAAAAATCATCACCTTCCCACAGTTAAACAACACTAAAATATTTCTAAGTCAAATATAAAACTCACTATACTTAATTCAAATTAAAAATAAATAAATATGTTGAGGATATAAATATAATGTAAAAGGCAATTTGGTAAATCCTACACTGCAGATTTAGCAGAACCCATTAACATAAACTAAATTTAACCAAAGCCTCTCCTGCTTCTCAATTTTAACATTCATTGGACTCGAAACAACTGACAAAGACAATATAATATATACTCAATTTACGAATTGGATTCATTGAATGCCCTTAATGAATTAAAAAAAAAACCTAATCTTTTTATTGTATAAACAAAAGATTAGGTTTGGAATTGCGATCCTACTGCATGAGATTAAATGGGTTTTGTTTTGGCTTTTGGGCCTCCAATTTTGAGCTCAAGCTAAGAAAAAAAAGGGTCTTGTTACGTTTTGTTAACCTAGCTCATTAATTAAAATGAGTAAAAATAAAAATTTTAATAAAAAAATTTTGCCAAAATAAATTTTTACCATGACACAAAATCTTTCACAATGCACATGTGATGATTATATATAATATATTTTTTATATAATTTATTATAAAGTTGTGTTAGTAATGGGCTTAATCAAAATTTGTCACCTTAACCATATACCAAAAATAAAAAATTGCCACCCAAATTGTAAAAAATTGCCACCCAAATTATGAAAAATTTTCCTTCTTAAAAGTGAAAATTTTGGTGTTATTGGCATTATTCCTATTGGTTAGAATTTTACACCTTCGTTGAAATCAGTTTTTATTTTCTCCCAAAGAAAACATAGTATTACTTAATCAAAACGATGACACTTTGCTTGTAAATATTGAAATTGAGAAGAACAACTCAAGTACTCAAAAAGCAAAAAGCACTCATGAGCTTGCTCTAAGTCCATGGAGGAAAACACAAGCATACATGTTCAGATGTTCTGTGCCTGAAGCTTCTTCTCCTACTCCACAAAAACCAACCGGGTCATTGTCACAAGACTCACAACTCACAGATACTAGGATCATACAAGCCTCATATTATGCAAATCAAACAACTAATAGAATTATACAAGCATCATAGTAAGTCAACCAAAAATCATTATCATTCAATCAGAATACAAAGGTAAACAATGGTTTTAAAATTTTCTCCTAACTGTGTTGTTAATATACTAGTAAACTATGTTAACTCTATGCTATTGAACTAGCTAAAAAGTGACAATCACACTGATTTTTTATTCAAGTCTTGTCACAGCTTCAAAACAATCACAAAGGTACCTCTTGTAAGTTGTAACAATAAAATTGATAATAGCTAGCTACATAATAATAAGTATATTATAATCAGCTAGAAATGCCACTTTAACGATCAAGCACAGCATAACAACATTATCATATGGACCATTAATTCAACTCCTTGCCATTACATTAAGGTTTTTTTTTTTTTTTTTAATCACTATTGTAAGACAACGTCATCTCAGAGATAACGACTAGAGAAATGGCAATCCAAGTTAAGTTGTTCACAAAATTTAAGAGAAATCTACAATATTCAAGTCTAAACATAATTCTTGAGCAACAGCTAAAACTCCTAAACATAGAGCTAAAGTGCCATATGCTGGAAAGCCTGAACAATTAGTCCATACATGTAGGAAAGGTTAAAGAGAAAAAGGAGCCAGTAGTAGAGCTTAAAAGAACAAGCTGAATTGTCTAGATCACCCTCAGAATTGTCAATAATGCTTCCTGAAAAGACAAAATAAAGAGCTTCTAAAGAAAAATAAGCCTCTAACTATTGACCAAGTTGCGACTAAACATAAGAAGAAAGCAATAGAAGTCAAATACATTGTTAGAGCAAAGGACAATCTGTAAGTTCAGCTGCTTCTTTTTTTTTTTTTTTTTTTTGGTATCAAATACACCTCAACACAATTCAACTATTGTATAAGAAGAGGTTAGAGTTGAAACAGTAGTATAAACTTTGATGATTAAAGAGTTAAAAGACACAATCATTTACAATAATGAGTTCTCAAGAAGAATTGAAATGGAACACAGAAACAAGGAAAATAGAAGACATGGAGAAGCCTATTCTGATACTTTAACATGCACATTAGGCTAATGAGGTGTCACTTGCAATGATGGATCTCATTATTGATTTTGTAATTCTTGAAAATTTTAATACTTTCACTGCAGAGAAGGTTGTTCCATTGCCATGATGGTTTCCAACAGCAAAGAAAATAAAGAAAACTGAAGCTAAAGCTTTTAATACAACATCAAGAATTCTTTAAGAAAGATAACAAGTAACTAACAAACAGAAGGTGCAGATTAGGAACTCAATGTCCACACAAAGTCAGTAACAAAAACCCAATACAAGACTAAGCCAATGCATTAGCATCTAGGAAACATTTTAGGCCAGTATATTCATCCTACTCTATTGAATGTGCTCTAGACCATAACTAAACTAAGTTTCTATTAAAAATACACAGCTCATGTCATTGAACTAAGCATTTCATAGTTTAGAGCACCTTAACTATGAGAAATCCAATACAAGAACTCAATAACCCAATACAAGAACACAATAAGAGCATTAGCATTGGGGAATGCAAATGCCAAATGTAAGGAGAATTTGGCATTTGCAGCCCCAAAGTGCTCTCCAATGGAGAATTGCAAAGCTTAGTATTGCAAATTTTTTTGCAATACTGCTACAGTGCAATTCTAAAGATAGAATTGCACTGTAGCAAGTATTGTAAAAAAAAACTATATTTTATTAGTCTCTTCTCTCTCATCTCTCAGTTTCTCTGTTCTGCTCTCTCATCTCTTCCTTCTCTGTTCTGCTCTCTCATCTCTGTTCTCACTCCGACCGAAATTTCTCACCCAGTGACGCCATCGAGCACGGCGACGCCATTGAGCGGAGCAGTGCGATTACGAAGTTTTGGTTGTTGCGTTGATGGGTACGAGTGCGAGCACGGCGAAACCCACAACCAGAGCAGTGCGAGAACGAGTGCGAGATCACTGGGTTTGGTGGAGATCGGCGTGGACCACTGGGTTTGGTGGAGATCGGCGTGCGTGGGTCACTGGGTTTGGTGGAGATTAGCGTGTGTGGGTCACTAGGTCTGGTGGAGATCGACATGCGTCCGGCGTAGCGGAGATCGGTGGGCGGCGAGATCGGTGGAGCTTTGGTGGCTATGGCGTTGTGTGATCGGCGTTGTTCTAGCGTGGCGTGATCGGAATGTTCTGGGTTTTTTTTTTTTTTTTTTTTTTCTGGGTTTGCTGGTTTTGGCGTAGCGGTGATAGATTTATTTATTTTTTTCTGCTGGTGGTGGGATCGGCGTTGTGGTGGCGTTGTGGTGGCGGTGGCTTTCTGGGGTTGCTAGTATATATGTCTGTGGTCGGCGTTGGAAGTGTGCTGAATTCTGGAAAACAAGTGGCAATTGAAAAGAAATAATAAAGAAAGAATGAAAAATAATATTTTAATAAAAATAGAATTTTGGGATGCTGAAAGAATGGTAAAATAGAATGGTATAATAATAAAGTAGGTGTTTGAAATGGTAAAATAGAGTAGGAATAGAATTTTCCAATGCTAATGCTCTAACCCAATATCCACACAAAGTCAGAAACAAAAACCCTTTACAAGAACTCAATAACCCATAACAAATAGACAAACCCAGACCTTAAAAAAACCCATTTATATTCAATAATAATCAACATATAATTAAAGTCACAAAAAAATAATGAAAAACCCTAATTTTTGACAAACCCAAATCTACCTTTTCAAAACCGACCAAAAAAAAAAAAAAAATTATACCCACAAAAGCCTTTAAGAAACGGATTACCTGGCGTGGGTTTCAATGAGGGTGAGGATTTGACAGAATGAGAATGAGAAAATGAGAGTCTCTGTGCCTCTGAGAGTGGAGACCGAGTGAGAGTGGAGAGGGTGCTTCAGAGTGGAGATTGAGTGAGAGTGGCTCGGTGAGTGAGAGAGGTTCCGTGTGAGAGTGAGAGAGTGATTGAGAGAGGCATGAGAGCCTGGGTGTAAGAGTGAGAGGGCGAGTGAGAGTGGAGAGGCATTATATTTGATGAGCCTCATCGCACGCGCGAAGCACGTGCGATGAGTCTTTTTTTTTAGTAGTCCTATTTTGTAAAAAAAAAAACTGTGTTTTTTTTATTTTATATATATAATTTTTATTTAAAAATGAATAAATCAATTTGAAAATTAATAGAAAAGTGGTTAAAAATGAATAAATCAATTTGAAAATTAATAGGGAAGTGGTCCTATTTTTTAGGCAATGTTTTAGTGGGAGTTAGAGTTACATTTTTACCAAATTGTCCCTTAGTTTTGTCTCTACTTAAATATAGGGGTGTAAGGGTATTTTTGAACTAAAAAATGAGGAATCCAAACAGGAGAAGCCTCTTAAATAATAGTATAGATATTGTCCTGTATGAAATCGAGTCTTAGAGACTCAGTCACGTCACATACAGATTGCTGCTTAATGGATTGGCTTTGTAAATCAAATCTTATAGACTCGATTTTCAAGTGGACGCTATGCGAAAAAAATGTCACATCAGAGATGATCAGACCATAAAAACCGAATTTTTGAGACTCAATTGGTAGGCCCTAAATCAAGTCTTTTAAACTCGAATATATATAGTTTGAAATCAGTGCCTACAAATTATATTGTTCGGCAAACCGTGTCAATTTTCAATTTTGGCCAACCCAGGAACTACTAAACAAAACCTTATGGAAGACCCACTAAAGAAGAAACAGAGTTATTCAATTCCCTCCCCGGCCAAACCAACCACAAGGTCCACAAGAACCCTGAACCCAGACAGCTAACCCACCAAAGAAGCTAGGTTCTTCGATTTCAGCTGTTTAACTATCAACGCATGAGATACATGTAAGTTGTCTTAATTTTTATTCACAGTTACTAATCCAAGTTGTGCTTATTGATTGATTTAGGTTTTTTTTATAGGAGATTTGGGTGTTGTTTGCTAACTTTGTTTAGAAAGTTGATTTGAAATTTCCTTTTATTTGGTACTAACTAACACTTAGTCACCAAACAAATTTGATTACTTACATGTAATTTATGTTTCACTCTAAGATGTCTCTCTCAACTCTTCGCATTCTCTTAAACCTCTGTATATCCCTTTTCCTTTAGTACTAAATCTGATTTCACAAAATATCAATGGGGGTTTTATGGGTTTGTCTATGGATTTCTGTATTTCTATGAGTTAATCATTTTTGGTTTTGTCTCCATTTTTTTTTATGTATGTATTTGGGTTGTGTGGGTTTAGCTTGGATTTGTGACATTTGTCTATCTGGGTCTGTATTTATTGGTAAAGCTAGGACTTGGGAATGGCAATGTTGTTGAATTTTTCTTTTTTTTTTTGGGAGTTATATATGAGATTTAGAGAATTGGGTTGGTTTATTTGTGTTAAGGAATTGTTGGATTTTTTATGTTTTTAGAGTTCAATGTTGGATTAATTGAAAATGCAAATTAAGTGTTTGATGAAATGACTTTGTGAGCTATGTGTGATTTATTGACTGAGATGACTGTGATATCTTTCTCCATTTACAATGGATACTGGGTTCTCAAAAGTATTTTGTTTGTCTAAGCTAGGTGGCTACTTGTGTTTTGTCTGAGTTGTGCATGATTATTCTACTTCGATCATGTATTTTCTTTACAGGAAAATTTTACTTCTATCAATTGAGCTTTTGTTTTAGATTTTTTATCCAAACCGAAATTAGGTTGAATATATATATTTTCTGTGAATGGTTGTGACTTGTGAATGAACGAAAGTTAATTTTTAGTACTATATGTATTGGCTATAGCTTGTTAATAGCGGTAGATTTTCTTCTCTAGAAACAATCCTTAGCTAGACTCTAGGCAACTCAAGTTTCTCCACATGGCTTACCTTAATATTGGTATGGATTCCTCATTGTCTATTGTTTCCTCCCTACACTCTCACTTTTCTCTGGCCACTTCGTTGTGCAAACTCTAAGTGTGACCTTCTGGGTATACGTGTTTATCATAACCATATGCCTTATCTCACTTGCTATCCTAAAGGTGAAATCGGCTGGTATTGGATTAGAAGAGTAGTGGAGGAATGAAAATTTTTGGCTCATTTCTGGGACTGGTGCTCACTTGGCTGTTTTGGTACAAGGCCTACTCAAAGTGATTGCAAGGATTGATATATCTTTCACATTGACTTCCAAGTCAACAGGAGAGGACATTTAGGACATTTATGCAGACTTGTACCTTGTGAAGTGATTGCAATATTAACATACTCTATCTACTGCATGAAATGTATTGATTTCTATAATTTTTAAAATTCATAGGGTATTATTGCTTAGACTTTTTTACCCTTCCTTTCCCATGATATTCATTTCCTAGTGAAAACTTTGCTTGAATGAGGATTATCTTACAAGTGAGAAACCCACTGAAAATAGCATTACTCATTTTGTTTCAACTTTTTCATTATTCAGTCAAGTTTCATAATCTAGAATCTTTTAAATATTTTTCGAAACTTGAGCGAATTGCATTGTAGTCTTCTATATTCAATTAGTGCAGTTTAATGGTTTAATGATGCTATTTGGTATATTTAATAGTTTACTAGTAGGATTAGCACCTTGCTATCTAGTTGCTAAAACTGAAGAAATCCAGTCTCTCCAAGTAAGTTCAATGAAAAAACTATTATGCACACACTTATATATGAACTTGTCTTTTGACGTGCTTACCATTGTCTTTTGATGTGCTTATTATGTTGTGGGTATAGATTGTTAGCTATTAAATATAAGTTTATCACTAATACAATCATCACATAATGTCCTGCTTTTTATTTTATTTTTTCTCCTTTAATTTATTTTATTTAAGTTAACTCATTGCTTCATTTTTTTTCTCCTTAGAAAAATACAAAAGCGTGTGATATAAAAGCAAAGTTATTGACAATTGAAGGAAATTGAGATCTTGTGTAGGAGGGATAGAGCTACTGGTATTGGTGCAAAATATATGGACGATGCAGTTGAAGTTATGATTGAGGAAGGAGAAAAGTGATGAATTGTTCTATTGCACAACAACATGTTAACATCTATAATCAATAAGTTATGCAATTGAGCATTGCCAAAGAAAAAAGAGTAGAAAAGATCCACTTCGAAACAGTTTTTTAGTTTGAGATTTTGAATGTTGTTTAAAAAAAAAACCCATGTATTTTGGGTACTCTCTCTCTCTCTAAAATATTTTAGTTGGCTATGATGGAAGATATTTAGTCATTATCTTGTCAATTGGTGTATTAATGCCTCTTTGTTTTAAATTTTGTGTAAAAAACACATATTTTGGATACTTTATCGTCTCTCTTGATATAGAACTTTTTAGCAATTAAGAACTTTGAAACAATTTTTTAGTTTGAGTTTTAAATGTTGTGAAAAAACTCATGCATTTGGGTTCTCTCTTTATGTTGATATTGAACATTTTAGTTGTCAATAGTTGGCCCAAAAAAAAAAAAAAATTTAGTTGGCTGAGATGACAGATTTTTAGTCATCATCTTGGCAATTTGATATCAATGGCTTCTTCATTACCTCATGTTTTTATTAAAAAATATTACTAAAATTAAAATGTAGAAAGTTTAAGAAAAATAATAATGGGGAGAAATGCAAATTTATTAAGCAAGGACAACAATCCCTTTTATGATGGTTATACTTTCAAAAGTACGAAGTGTACTCAAAATTGTATCTTGCTTGGCTAAGTTAATGAAAATAAATTCAAATCTGCTTATGAATGGAAGGATTTGCAATGTGAATCTTGTTTGTGATTATTTGTCCACAATCTACTGCTTATGAAAACAATGGAGAGAGAAGGGTTTGAGGTGATTGACAGGAAGAGAAAGGTGAGAGGTGAAGGCCTCTACGTCAGGGAGATAGGTGGGAGGTGAAGGCTTTGCATTTGAGCTATGCGAAAATGAAAGAGGGAGAGAGGTGGTTTTTTTTTTTTTCATAAAACTTAAATAAATAATATTGGTGATGTGGAAATTTGTTGAGGTTCCAAAGCTTACGTTGCAAAATATGAGGAGTCAACCAATGGCTTCTTTGTTTGTTACATGTATGTATTAAAAATATTACTAAAATTAAAATGCAAAAGGTTTTAAAAAAATAATTATTGAAAAAAAAATTAAGTGCTAGTTTGTTCTTTTGAATTTTGTGTAAAAGACACATATTTTGGATACTTTATCGTCTCTCTTGATATAGAACCGTTTAGCCGTTAAGAACTTCGAAAAAAATTTTTAATTTGAGATTTTAAATGTTGTGAAAAAACTCATGCATTTGGGTTCTTTCTTTTTGTTGATACATAACATTTTAGTTGAGAATAGTTGGCAAGACATTTTTTTAAATTGGCTATGATGACAGATTTTTACTCATCATCTTGTCAATTGATTATCAATAGTTTTTTCATTACCTCATGTATTTATTAAAAAATGTTACTAAAATTAAAATGTATAAGGTTTAAGAAAAATAATAATTGGAAAAAACATTTTATTGATCTTAAATCCAAATCCAAATTTAGGTATCCATGTATGGCATTTTATTTTTTAATCCAAATGTAATCGTGTTAATGATGATGACAGGCCACACGGCTCATACCAGATGCTTGGCAAAAAAGTTTGAAAAAATAAAAATAAAAATTAGTAGAAGTAATAATCAAACTTTTATTAGATTTTAAACAAAATTATTAATAGTGTTAATTGGAAGATAATTTTAATTAATTGGGGGTATTTTGGTCATTTTAGAGAAACTTAGGGGTATTTTGGTCATTTTATGTTTCGAGGGTATTTCGGTCCTTTTCTTGGTTTCAGGATCATTTCAATCATTTTTTTAGTTGTATTTTGGTCATTTTTTAAGTTTCTGAGGGTATTCAAACATTCTCAAGATAATGAGGGCATTATGCTCATTTTTTGTTCTAAGGGTATTTTAGTCATTTTTTAGGTTTCAATGTCATTTTAGTCATTTTTTAGGTTCTAAGGATATTTTGGTAATTTTAGAGGGAATTGTGGTATTTTGGTCATTTTCTAGGTTTCAATGGTATTTCAGTCATTTCTAAAGTTTTTGGAGTCATTTCGGTCACAAGTGATGTTAGTACTGCCCGATGTAACGATGGAACTATCAAATGTGAGTAAAAATTAAAGTACCATCAAATGTGAGAAAAGTACGGTCAAATAAGATGTTAGTACTGCACAATGTGACAATGGTACCATCAAATGTGAGGAAAAAAAGGAACCACTGAATGTGACAAAAGTGCAATCACATGTGATATTAGTATTGCATAATTTGAGGATGATACTATCAAATGTGAGAAAAAAAAATACGAGTACAACCGAATGTGAAAAAAGTACAATCAAATGTGAAATTAGAATTGTCCAATGTAATAATGAAACCATCAAATGTGAGAAAAAAAAAGGAACCATCGAATGTGATAAAAGTAGAGTCACATGTGATGCTGGTACTACACAACGTGAGGATGGTACTATAAAATGTGAGAAATAAATAAGGGAACCATTGAATGTGACAAAAGTATATTCACATATGATGTTGGTTCTGCATAATTTGAGTATAGTACCATCAAATGTGAGAAAAAAAAATAAGGGAACTACCGAATGTGATAAAAGTACAGTTACATGTGATGTTGGTATTGCACAATGTGAGAATGGTACCATCGAATGTGAGAAAAAATAAGGGAACTACCAAATGTGACAAAAGTACAGTCACATGTGATGTTAGTACTATACAATGTGAGGATGGTACTATCAAAAGTGATGTTATGGTAACCTATCCACAACTCCATCTAACATTTGACAAACTTTTTCAGCTGTTTTAGATATGTTAGATGTGTCTATAGAGTATAGGAAAATGGTTCCTTTAGGACTATTCACCAAAAAATTACTAATGGATCTCCTTTTCTTATCAGACCAACCATCAGACATAATTGAACAACCTATTTTTTTCCGTTCAACCTTATATTCTTCAAGCATTTGTTGTGTAAAATCTACCTCTTTCTTCAAGCATGTCTCCCTAATCTCATGATAGGAAGGAGGCTTGAGGCCAACTCCAAATCTTGAAATCAAATCAATCATTCGCAGTAACTCCGGATTTTTGACACAATTAAAAGGAATAGCACTAGTGTAGAAGAATCTAGCGATTTGTTGGATAACTATATCATGTTCTCCTTTGTTAAACATACGATTCATAGTTACTTGCTTTTTATTTTTTTTTTTTGTAACAAATTTATCCATGGAGCATATGCCCCTCCCTTTTGATGAATGTAGTTGTTGTACTTCAACTAATTCATCGTCATTGCCATCATCCTCTTCTTCTATATTATACCACCTCTTCTTTTTTATAGATGCTTCAGCTTGGGCATTCAAAATAGCCACAAATTTCTCCTTCACCTTTTCTGGCACACTAGGACAAGCTGAAACATTTTTCCTAGTCCCAGCTAAATGATGCTTCAGCCAATATATACACCCACTATGAATTTCTTTGCAATAATTACATTGAACTTGCCTTGAACCTACTTCAACGCCATGATCCCATCCCAGGTCAAACCTATTTCCTGGTGCATTTTTTCGCTTAATTTTCTTTCTAGCCAAAGTAGACATTGTATATTTGTACAAGAGCTGCAAAAAAGACACCAAGATACAGAGCATGCTCAAAAAATCACATAGAGAATTCATCAAACAGGTTGTGTGCAATTCTAAACTACTAATTGTGTTTACTAATATCTCTCCAAGAATCAAATAATGAAGATCCTGTTTCATAATTTTTCAAATTTTACTTAATTTAGTTAACAAAATGGAAAAATAAAAACCTAAAAAGCTTCATCAAAATCATATACATAACACAACAATGTGGAATAAAGCTATCAAAACACAAATAAATGATAAACTATTAACTATCAAAACAAATTACCCAATAGCAGAAAGCTTAAAGGCGGCAATGGCTCACGACAACATCATTAAGAGGGCTAAAACTTGAAAGGTGCTGAGTTTTTGACAGAGGACTGAGGAGGCACGGGGCTAAATGGTTCTAAATATTTTAGGTTTTGTTTTTTAAAACTTTAAACTTAAGTATTATAGGTTTTTTTGAGATTTTATGTTGACATAGGGATAAATTTGGGACTTCAATTTGTTTTTGGGCTTCTGATAATCCATTGGGCTTGTGGGTTTAGTTAGATTATCTTAGCCCAAAGGCCCTACACAAATCTCACTAAAATAAAAAAAAAGAAAAAAAAAAGCCCAAGCCAAAAATGTTTTTTGGTAGGATCCCATACAATCCTACACGATCCTACAAACGATCCTACCATATTTGCGATCCTGCTACGATTCTAAGCTTTTTAGTGAGGTAGGATTGTAAAATCGTACGATCCTACAATCCGGATCGCGATTTTGACAACCATGTTTTGGACTACATATTTTATTGAGATGATTTAATTATATAACAGTACAAATCATACTTATATATATATATATATATATTGATTGGTGTAGTTGTTCTGCTCAATAACCTTTTTGACTATTTTCTCTTCTCCTGAAGGAAACCTAAAAGGTGTGACTGTAACATTCTGGTTTTTGTGTTTAAAGGTGATGGCTGCTACTGGTGGATGGCTAGCATTGACAACTTCTTTGGTGTCTTCCTTGACCCAATCTTTTTTTGTGAGGACACAAGTCTTCTTATGCCACTCGAAATATTTCTCAAAATAAACAAAGAAAGGGATATTTTCTGATACCTCTTTCATGAATGCTTGCCATGCATCATAAACTTCTTTCTTTTGATCTTTGGTATGGTTGGCTCTATAGGCTTCTCTTTTGACTCAGTTCTCTTCTAAGTCAAATTCTTTGCCTAGGTAAACCATATCTGGTTTGAAATCCTTTTTTAAAACCTTAAGATCATAATCTTCAATGTTATCTCGATTTGGGTCTTCCATATCAGTTCCTAAGGGTGATCCTACCCTTTGATTGTTGTTGTCATTTTGATCAACAACTGAATCTTGTTTGGCTGTATAACAAGGTGTACTAACCTGAGATCTGGTCTTAACTCCTTGAAAATCTGGTCCTAAGTCTCTTCTAGATCTAGGAAATGGTGCTAGAGGTCTAGAGGAGCTGGCTTGGGAGACAGGTCTATCTCTGAGGAGAAAAGGCGGTTGCTTGCTAGGAAATCGGCTGAGATCTATTGGGGATCTGGGCCTATAGTCATCTAGGGGTGATCTAAACCTGGATTTGTCGAAACTAAGTCTAACAGAACCATCTGCTAGTTGTTGGACAAAATCTAACTCTGAATCCTGATCTAGGTTTTGGATCTGGAAAGGGAAGTTCTTATTCTAGAGTTTCCAATTTTTTGGAAAGGAAATTTCATCCCATCTAAGGGTTCTAGGTATCTGGATCTTTGCTTGGACGTTGGTTTGAATAAGAAGTGTTTCTCCCACTTTCTTTCTGTCCAAAGCACCAACATTCATGTTTGTCTTGATACACTTATAATACACCCTGTATATAAGTGCAATCTGGCTGGTTCCCTGCGTCATGAGGGTTCCATGGGTCTTAATGTTCAAGGTTAAAGCTTTCATGACGTTCTTGTCATGAAGGTGAACTGTGAAGTTTGGGAAACAGTCGAAATGGACTGGTCCGTTACTTAAACTGGCTTCTTTGGTTCCTAAGAGACTGTCATTAAACTTTATATGACGGGTATCTCTAAGGGCTAACAAAACCCGCCATCATCAGAGACACAGTTACAAGGGTTTCAAGCCCTTATGTTACTATCAGGTGTTGGAGTACCCTCCCAGAATGGGAGATGAATCATTGGGCAACTATTCAGCCGTCAAAGCATCTGGTCCTTATTGGAGGATATTCCCACCAAGGACCCTGGTTCGAAGGCAACACATTCCTTTCTTATAGGAATCCAAAGGCCCTAGTAGATTGTTGGAGAAATTTCTTTAGCAATGAAATCAGAAAAGTCACTTAAGAGTTATGGAAGAATTATCATTTTGTTGGCAGCACAGGAAGAATTTCCGTCTTCACAGGCAGACCATATTATGAGTCCATTCCACTGCTTCCATGGAACCCTGAGTGTGATCCTAGACAGTTCTTAACTCCTGGCCAGAACCCAGATTTTGAACCATTAATCTATTGCAGTCTTTGTGAAAAGTTCACCACATTTCATGAACATGCCTGCAATAATGATCCCCCATGGGAATCCCAGGATGATGATCTCAGTTGGTATTATGATTACATGGGAAATTGGTAAAATTTGAATAGCACCAGTCACTATTCAGAAACAGCATTTCGGACAAGCTACTATTCATCTATAGCACCAGTCACTGTTGATGAACAGGAACCAGCACCCAGCTGACACTAAAGACAAGGGACAGAACACTATTCATGAACAGTAAAAGTCACTATTCATGAACAGTACCTGACACAATCAATCCAGAATTACTGTTGCTTTCGGTGGAAAAGAAATTCACCCCAGTTAAAGCAATTCACCCTCTAGAATTTCAGCAATCTTCAGCAGAATCCAAGGCTCTCTTCTCCCTATATAAGGCAGCCCTCGGTGTGCATAAAAATGTTTCCTGCATTGCATCCCTTGATTTAAAAGAAAACGTTTTCTCAAACAAGTGTGTAACAAGAAATTATCTTACTTGTTCAGAAAACCCAAAACAGGAAACCCAGGGAAAAATGGCAGAAAACAGAGATAAAGGAAAAGCTCCTATCCAGGACTATTCCCAGTTCACAAGGTTCACAGAACAACCTTATGAAATGCATGAAGGCGCTTCTTCAAACCAAGAAGCAGTATCCCTTCAAGAATATGCCACAGTGGCACATTCCAGTGGAAACACAGTCATCACTCTCCAAGAAACCCCCACACCCATATATTCTAGTGGAAATCCAGTGGTTGATGTCTTGAATTATACCTTAGAAGAAAATTTGACCAAAGATTCTTATGGTATAAATTCAAATTTCCCATACCCCATCAAGACTATCCTGGATCTTCTCCAATCAGCCTTTATCCTAGATAATGATAATCTTTTCCAAAGAACCATTACAGACAAATCCTCGTTGAGGAAGAGTCTGCCAGAGTTGAGAATATCATGAACAAAGCGGACCCTTCAGTAGTCCTCTACCACAAGTTCATAATCACAGCTTTCATCAGCAGCAAAGAATGGGGACAGCATCCCACTTTGCTAAAAACCCTCAAGGACTCAAGTCCATCACAGGTTCAAATCTCCATTACAGTTACCACGACTACATGGATGCATTTGAAAAAGTTCTCTTTTACCAGAATAAGAACTTTGATTACTCTTGGTTCTTAATGTTCGACAAGAAGTTCTCCAGTCCAATACCTACTTGGTTCCTTAAGTGGTGGGAAATGTTTGGATCAGTTCCCCAAATCTTCCCAGACTGCCTCCAGGACACCTTAAGGTATTTTAGCTCAAGGTATAAGCTCACTCCTTAGAGGCATCAGTCTGGACAATCTTGTAGGAGTTGACTGAGGGAATTCCTAAACAAGGGAGTGTCTTAACATATTTCTTGATTTCTTGGACAACAGAGGTATGAACCTGTGTCCAGGGAGGAGGACTGGTTTGAAGTCTATCAAAAAGAGGTTTGTATTGCTGCCTGAGATTTTGATAGAAATCTGAGATGTAATTGAGAGATCCTAGAAATCTCTGAAGCTGGGTTTTATCTAGGATTTCATCTGGAAACTTGTCTGCAAATTGGATAGCCCGACTAATGGGTTTGATGACACCATATCTTATATCAAATCCTAAGAATCGCACACTGGTTTGGAAGAGCTTGATTTTGGGAGCTGAAACAACAAGATCATTAAGCTTGATGGTTTGGAGGAAGGTTCAGGGCTTCTTGTGCCTTTCAATGGAGTCTGAAAAGATGAGGACATCATCAATGTAAACAATAGCGTGACTAGAGAATGGATTAAAAATCTCATTCATGATATTCTGGAATTCTGAAGGTGCATTCTTGAGACCAAAGGGCATTACGTTCCACTCATAATGACCAAAGGGTGTGGTAAAGGTTGTCTTATACCTATCAGACTCTCTGATCTGTATTTGCCAAAAACCACTCTTCATATCAAACTTGCTGAAGATAATAGCTCTACTAAGCCTGTTGACTAAGTCTCTTTTGTTGGGAATTGGGTACCTTACCCATTCTAAGACTTTGTTAAGGGGCTTGTAATTGATTATATATATATATATATATATATATAAACAATAGTGCAAGAATTATTATACTTTAGGTTCTTTCTTAAGTCAAATAAGAGGAACTAAGTGTGGTTAAACTTAGTTTACTTGCTTAAGTTTGTGTTTTTATTTTTAATTTGTGCCCTTATTCCTATCGTCATGTTTATCAGATACACATACACCTCTACTATGTCATGGGTGCTGGCAATGACAAGCATGGGAATTATCAAGGCTTCGGGTTATTAGAGTGCCATGAATATCTTAGCATCAATCATCAGAAGTGTGTTGTACTTGGAGATTTGAGAATTATAACTCTTTTTTAGGGATTGAATACCTTAATTTGTATGTTTTGATTTCGTCAGATTGATGTGTAAATATGTAAATGTAGCAAAACATGTTGTACCTTTGGTTCTTTAATTAATTTCTAACACATGATTACATTAATCAATATAATACAAACAATGTTAATATTCAATGTAATACATATATAATTTGTCCTCTCCATTGATAGTGATTACAATGGATGCAGTTTACAGATAAATGTTAATTAATATACCTAAGACTAATCTCATGGATGCTATGATGATATGCAAGTTCTGATCAGGTGTGTGAGTGACGATATGTTAATTTGCATCATTTGATCTTTTAGAGGGATTGGTAGGGTTTAAGGGTATTTTGTGATTTAATAAATAAATAAATTCATTATAATGTGGAAAATTGTTAGACCTCAAAAGTGACATGACAAAGTATTATAAGGTCAACTAATAATCAAACGTCTTTAGCTTTTTCATATTACTAATCACTAACTCGTGTGATGCACTGAATGTGATGCATTCAATAGTTAGCAATTAAATATTTTCAATGTTATGGTTAGTTAAAAATGAATGAAATTCAATATTTAGTTCAAACATGTTACTAAAATCAAAATGTAGAAAGTTTAAGAAAAATAATAATTGGGAAAATTATTTTATTGATCTTAAATCCAAATCCAAATTTAGGTATTCAAACAACGGAAATTCAAATCCTTCATTGTACAAAAAGGCCCAAACAAGGAATTTAAAAATTAATGGATTTTGTAAGTTCTGTAGTCCTTTTGTATCGGATTTTACAATGATTGTGTAGAGGTGGGAACTTTAGTCCAAATAACCAAGCATAGATGGGAATGTTAACTAGTGAGATGAATTATACAACGTTGGTAATTTTAAAAAGTTTGATCCTCGAGTAAGCTTCCGAGGACAAAGTTCATATCTCTTATCTGTGTACACTTCGGACATTAAAGACAGGCTTATTTCTACCAAATTTTCTCATCCACATTAATGAGGGAGGTTACAGCTTAAATAGGGTTTCTTAATACATCCTAACCTTTCACGTGTAGGGTGGTTAGGTAGACTAATTAGATATTTCTGTACATCTGGCTTGGTGAAAGGTAACGGTGATCTTGCTGGCTGGAGAAGCATTGTTCAAGGGTCTTATCCTCATTAATGTGGCCAGAGCAGCAGGTAAAGGGCATTTATTGCGATGATGAGGTGTTCTAGAGTAGGGAGCTCCCCTTTTATGTCAACTTTTTCTCCTCCTATCCCGATGTCCTGCTTTCTCTTTAAATTTCCGAAGTAGATATTGTCTGACCCCGTGACTTTTTCCTATTCTCGGGTCTCAAGGCCAGATTTTGTCCTTTTAATGCCCCCTTTACACACTTCGACAATCCTTTTCCTCTATTCATTCTCTTTGGAAACTACCTCCTTACAGATTTCAAATCAAGGCTTTTTAAATCTATTAATTTTAAAATTAATGGGTTTCAAATCAAGCAAATAGAGTGGTTGTATAACATTTTTATTGTCATTTTGGTCTTGCAAATAAAGGTTTCAGGGGGTATTTTGATTAATTTTAGGTTTAATGGTAATTTCGGTCATTTTTTAAGTTTCAAGGTCATGTGGTCATTTTTTTGTCCTAGGGGTAATTTGGTCATTTTTTAGGTTTCATTATTATTTTAGTCATTTTTTAGGTTTTATGGTAATTTAGATCTTTTTTTTTTTTTTTTTAGTTTCAGGGCCATTTGGTCAATTTTTGTTATTTGGTATTAAGGGTATTTTGGTCATTTTTTAGGCTTCGTGCTTATTTCGGTCATTTGTTGGTAATTTTGGTCTTTTTTTTTTTTTTTTTTTTTTTAAGTTTTAGGGCTATACTAGTCCTTTTTAGGTTCTAAGGGTATTTCGATAATATTTTAGGTTTTAGGAGTATAATAATACAATCAAATAAGGGAACCATCAAATGTAAGAAAAAATAAGGGAACAACCGAATGTGACAAAAGTACAGTCACATGTGATTAGGGATGACAATTTTGCTCCGCCCCACCCCGCAGAGGTAGTGGGGTGGGAATAGGGCAATATTTTGTCCCCACACCCTGAGGCGGGGCGGGGATGGGTTTAGTATTTGTATCCCCGCCCTGCCCCGCACTAATAAGGACTATAATTGTAAATTTAGTAAACCCTAAATCACTAATATTTAAAGTGAATCATAAGAGTACAAGACATGAGATAAAATATTTTTTATTCTAAAACCCTAATGCTATTTCCGCCCTCTGACCCATTCCTTTACTCTATAGTCTATACGTGTTTTTCAAATTTCAAGCAAAATCCACTCTAAGTCCAAGACATTGCTTTTTAGGTTCATCTCATTCACTATCTTCATTTTGTTTTAGTGTTTCTTAAATCAGTTTTTTTTTTCAATTTAAATTTTGGTTCTTTTTTTTTTTATATCTAAAATTGGTATTTTTGTTTATATCTATTGAAGTTTGAAGAAACACAGCTGGAAGAAAAAAAGGCTGGCCACGTAGTGCTTCCTGTAGGTCGTAGGTTTGTTTCTTATCATATTAGTAAGCTATTCTAATCCTATTATAGTAAAGAAAGAAGCAGGGGCAATCGTAATAGTACTGAATCTATAAAGAAGAAAGTGGTGTTACTACATTAAGAGAAAGCGAAACTTATTCTAAAAGAACTAGTCAATTTTTATTTGTTATAAGACAACGCTTATTTTGTTAAAAAACTAGTCAATTATCCTTGATGATTTTGTTCATGCAAAGACAATGTTTATTTTGTTATAAGAAATTTTGAATTATGTTGTTACGTATTAGACTATTTAAATACTTGGTTTATTTAAATGCTTGGATTTTAAAACATTTTGTTTTGTTGTGTTGTGATTTATATTATGTAGTAAAAAATTTATTTATATATATAAAATTGTATTAGGGGCGGGGCGGGTTCTCGTGGGGTCCCAAGGGGTAGGGATGGGGCAAGGTAGTTTGCCCCGTACCTCGGGGCGGGGCAGGGACGGGGAAGGGCAACAACCATGCGGGGCGGGGACGAAGATCCCATCCTTCGGCCCCGCCCCGCCCCGCCCTGCCCTATTGCCATCCCTACATATAATGTTAGTACTACATAATGTAAGGACGGTACAATTAAATGTGAGAAAAAATAAGGGAACCACCAAATATGACAAAAGTAAAGTCATATGTGATGTTGGTACTACACAATGTGAGAATGGTACAATCAAATGTGAGAAAAAAATTAAGGGAACCACCAAATGTGACAAAAGTACAGTCACATATGATATTGGTACTGTACAATATGAGAATGGTACCATCAAATGTGACAAAAAAATAAGTGAACCACTGAATGTGATAAAAGTACAGTTACATATGATGTTGGTTCTGTACAATATGAGGATGGTACAATTAAATGTGAGAAAAAAAATAAGGAAACCACCGAATGTAATAAAATTATAATCAGATGTGATGTTGGTATTGCATAATATGAGGATGGTACAATCAAATGTGAGAAAAAAAAATAAGGGAACCACTGAATGTGACAAAAGTACAGTCACATGTGATGTTGGTACTACACAATGTGAGAATGGTACCATCAAATGTGAGAAAAAATAAGGGAACTACCGAATTTGACAAAAAGTTTAGTCACATGTGAAGTTGATACTCCACAATGTGAGAATGGTGTTGGGAAAATACATGTTTGTATTACATACAAAATATACACAGCGGAAAAAATAACGGATCTATTTCATTCGCAACTGATAATATGCACTATGATAGTTTCAGAATTTAATAACAAGAAAGTGTACCTTGGTGCGGTGAAATTCAAAACCAAAGATCAGAATTTCCTGGGAAGACTTTTAATCTTCACTCCAATTCCACTTAATGCCTAAGATGTGTAGTCTCTCAATCAGTTTCCAAGGAAAGAACAAATGAGTGTCCAACATTCACATACAAACCATTTCATTCCTTATGTAATCTTGATGAAAAACACTTATGAAAAGACTTTTTTTTTTTTTTTTTGGAACATCTGAAATTCTGTATGTTTTTCTCCTTATATATAACTAATTATCTAATTGGGCTAACCTTTTGGGCCATTCCAATTGGGCTCTGGTTGTGTGGCTTAGAGTGGGACCAAAAGGGAACAAATAAGATTCTAGCTCCAATGAGCCTTGGACTTTTCTGTCAACTCTTGTCAAGTCCAAAATTACCATTAATTATATTCAATATCACTATATGAATATAATTGCACTTTAGGCCTTATTAATAAATTATATCCCAAGAATTTATTATACATGCAACCCCTTCATTAAAATATTCGTAGTAATACAAAGTCATGAATATAGATTGTCACTTTGTAGAATACTACATCTTAATCCTTAAGTACCCGGTTTAATCTTTTATATTATTCATCATATATTTATGAAATCCAACTCTATAAATATATACTTTAGTAACTCATTACTAAAGTGGTTGGGCCCAACTCTTTGAATAACCAATCTCATTAAACTTATTTCAAGGGAATATTTTATATCTCCGTTAAGAGATTATGAATTCCATCTTGAGAATATATGTTCCATCAACACTAAATACGGCTGCCCAACATACTGAGGTTTTGACCGTAACTTATAGATCTCACTCCTGATATATCAAAGTAACATACATTTCATGATCAGGTCCATTATTCTCTCAGGATTTAGAGCTGATGTAAATAGAAGTCGTGAAATTTATTATTCATTTGATAGTTGTTAGGAGAATAATAAATCTCACAGCGGTCCAGTTCAATATGTCTTAACTCTTAAAATATATTAACATACTAACTAGAAATCTTCATTTCCATGATCAAGACAAATTATCTTAGTTGATATGTTATAGTCTTCGCAGATGAAACGCCCAATTTCATCACCGACTACGAACTACATTCTGAGTTTACAAAGAACTTACAATTTATATCTTTTGTGACTTTTCACATAAATCGCATACTATGCATCTCATGGACTAAGATAATGTCCCATTTGTTCATTTATAGATAGTCTCATATAATTAAACAATTTAATTATTTATGACATGCCAATAAATTGGATTTTAGGGCATAAACCCCAACAAATGGTACTATCAAATGTGAGAAAAAAAAAACTACTAAATGTGACAAAAGTTCAATCACATGTGATGTTGGTACTGCACAATGTGAGGATGAGATCATCAAATATGAGAAAAAAAATGGAACCACCAAATGTGACAAAAGTTCAGTCACATGTGATGTTAGTACTGCACAATGTGAGGATGATACAATCAAATGTGAAAAAAAAGAAACTACCAAATGTGACAAAAGTAGAGTCACATGTGATATTGGTACTACACAATGTGAGAATGGTACCATCAAATGTGAAAAAAAAAGTGAACCATTGAATGTGACAAAAGAATAGTTATATGTAATGTTGGTACTGTACAATGTGAGGATGGTACAATCAAATGTGAGAAAAAAAAATAAGGAAACTATCGAATGCGACAAAATTATAGTCAGATGTGATGTTGGTACTACACAATATAAGGATGATACAATCAAATGTGAGAAAAAAAAAAATAAGGGAACCATCAAATGTGACAAAATTATAGTTAGATGTGATGTTGGTACTGCATAATATGAGGATGGTACAATCAAATGTGAGAAAAAAAAAATAAGGGAACTACTGAATGTGACAAAAATATAGTCACATGTGATGTTGGTACTACACAATGTGAGGATAGTACAATCAAATGTCAGAAAAAAGGGAACTGCTAAATGTGACAAAAGTACAGTCACATGTGATGTTTGTACTGCATAATGTGAGGATGGTACCATTAAATGTGAGAAAAAAAATGAGAGAACCACCGAATGTGGCAAAAGTACAGTCACATGTGATGTTGGTACTACACAATATGAGGATGGTACCATTAAATGTGAGAAAAAATAAGGGAACCATCGAATTTGACAAAAGTTTAGTCACACGTGATGTTGGTACTCCACAATATGAGAATGATATCATCAAATGTGAGAAAAAAAAAATAAGAGAACTACTAAATGTGACAAAAGTTCAGTCACATGTGATGTTGGTACTGCACAATGTGAGGGTGAGATCATCAAATGTGAGAAAAATAATGGAACCATCAAATGTGACAAAAATCCAGTCACATGTGATGTTAGTACTGTACAATGTGAGGATGGTATTATCAAATCTGAAAAAAAAAAGAACTACCAAATGTGACAAAAATACAGTTACATGTGAAGTTGGTACTGCACAATGTGAGGATGGTATAATCAAATGTGAGAAAAAAAAAACCATCAAATATGATAAAAGTACAGTCACATGTGATGTTGGTAATGCACAATGTGAGAATGGTACAATCAAGTGTGAGAAAAAATAAAGGAACCACGAAATGTGACAAAAATACAGTCACATGTAATGTTAGTACTACACAATATAGAGATGACACCATCAAATGTGAGAAAATGGTAACTTGATATAGCAGGTTGCCTAGTAGTGGGTATCTTACCTTCCAAAAAATGGGGGTACGGTAGAATTTCCCCTTTAAAAAGATATGGTTTGTGAAAATGGTACAGAGCGTTAAAAATTTGTTGTGTTTTCAGGCTTGTTTCGTAAGTGTTTTTTTTTTTTTTGAGATTTTGCGACAGGAGACTTTAAAAAGATATGGTTTATGAAAATGATACAGTGTGTTAAAAAATTGTTGTGTTTTCGGACTTGTTTTATAAGTGCTTTTTTCTGTTTTTTTTTTTTTTTGTTTTTTGCTAAAATACAAATTATAGCTATTTAAGTTTGATTGAAATTCATTTCAATATTCTATAGTTTACTTTTATTCAATTAAATCTTCTAATTTTTTAAATTTGTTTAATTTTGGATTTTTGTTCAATTTCTTTAAAAAAATTGTCATTAAGTATGCAAAAATTAACTAATGGAAGAAGTATGCTTGTGACTAAATATAGCGTAGAAGGACTAATCTTTATCAAAGCACATATTTGGAGTTTAGGTATAGGATGAAATGGTGTTAGGCACCAAAACCCAACTTCACATAATTCGTGAGTTGACTTCTACTCATTATGTTCCAAGTCTTAATCTCATTAAAATCAAATTTAACTTGCATCCTGACTCGCACACAGTCTTAACATATGGGCAAATTCTTTATAAAAAAAAGAATATTAAGTAGTAAAGAGTAAAGTATGGTAGAGTTGGGAAATGCCCAAAATTATGACCTTCATTTGAATTTTTAACAGCTTAGAAAAGAAAAGTTGGCAAGGCTGGATAGAAACCATAAATAGGTTGGAAGGAAGGGCATGATTTTGCATCCACTAACCGAATTAGAATCCCACATTTTGCTCGCCTTTCAAATGACACCTTCTTCCCTTCCCTGCCAAAATGTCCACTCATATCTCCTCTTTTATCTCCCGGAAACCAAAACCCATACGTCTTTTCTTCCCACCAAATATTTTTTCAGCATCTCCTCGCCAGCTTTCCTACGGGCTGGCTAGCTTGAGGGCAACATTCTTTTATTTTTATTTTTATATACTCTTTGAAGAATATTATTAGTGGGTCCTTCAATGCTTGCTTTTATTTTAATTTTTGTTTCTGGATTCAATCAAGCATATGATTAGATCTTTGGCACACACAGTAACAGACATGAGTTGCTTCCCGTGCTTCGTGTCACAGAGGAGTACGAATACAAATAGCAAGAGGGAGCACGTTTCTCCATTTGATGAACACACTACATCAAGATCGCCTGGTAATATTTTCATCAATTTTTTTTTTCTTCTTTTTGTCCTACTCCTACATATTATATGCCTATAACAGATTAACCAGTTATATAATTCGCTCAACTTATTATGACTTTTAATTCCTCTCTCTATTGCAATTTCCATTTATTGCTATGAAAAGGTTTGCTCCTTATGAAAATTTTGTTACCATTTCGGATTGTTCTTGAAATATAGACAGCTTGTAAAAGTCAAGTTGACAAGTCAGTGAACCACATTTGACATCCAATTTCTTGGAGAAATAATATTTGATTGTTGACATGTCTTACACCTATTTAAAAAAAAAAAAAAAAAACATTTGGACATGGACAACTAACTTCATAGGAGTTTTTTTTTTTAGTAGTTACAATGGAGAGGGTGGATTTGAACCTTAAATGTTTCCTTCAGAAACACCATGGAAGCATGATACTTTTCATTCCAATATAAAAATTTCTTTTTATTTTTTTATTTTTTCCATTTATCTAATTGAGAGCTTGTACAAGGTTCAGTAGCTAAAACTCCACTAGTTATGCGTGTAGAGATTAAGAAACAAAAGGCTGCAGGTTGTGAAGTTCAAGACAGAAATTGTGCAGCAAAAACTTTCACTTTCCGTGAGTTAGCAACAGCAACGAAGAATTTCCGCCAAGAATGTCTATTGGGTGAAGGTGGATTTGGAAGAGTCTACAAGGGTACGCTTCAAGCAAGCAAGCAGGTTAGCTTAATTATAAGGACCCATACTTTTTTTCCCCCATTTATTATTGTTATTTTTTCTTTTCAATGAATAATCTCTAACTTTCTCTGCCATTAATGTGTTTTGTTGAGCAGGTGGTGGCAGTGAAGCAACTTGACAGAAATGGATTGCATGGTTACAAGGAATTTCTTTTCGATGTTTCGATGCTCGGTGTCCTCCACCATGAAAATCTGGTCAATCTCATAGGTTACTGTGCTGATGGAGACCAAAGGCTTTTGGTGTATGACTACGTGTCAGGGGGTTCTCTAGAAGACCATCTTCTTGGTATTATTAATTTCTACAGTTCTTGTTTGATTGTTTCTTTAATTCTATAACATAATCAGATCAGTTTTGATTACCATTTACCTGTGTGCTTTTGTGTTTGTCTAATAGCATACTATTCTAAATTGCAGAAATTCTCAATGTCATTTATATATACTTCTTTAGTTTCTTGCAATTATAGCAAACTTGTGATAATGTTCCAATCGAGGATGTTCCCTTTAATTATTCCTTTAAACATTAAAGTTTATTGAAGCATTTTCCATCCATATTTTTTATGCAGATATTGGACCAGATCAGAAGCCATTAGATTGGTTTACAAGAATAAGAATTGCATTTGGTGCTGCTAAAGGATTAGAATACTTGCATGATAAGGCCAATCCCCCTGTTATATATCGTGATTTAAAATCCTCAAACATCTTGCTGGATGAAGATTTTAACCCAAAACTGTCTGATGTTGGACTAGCTAAGCTTGGCCCTCTTGGGGACAATACCAATTTATCGTCGAGGGTGATGGGTACATATGGTTATTCTGCTCCAGAGTACACAAAATCATGTCATCTCACATTGAAGTCAGATGTGTACAGTTTTGGAGTTGTTTTACTAGAGCTCATTACTGGTCGAAGAGCCATTGACACCACAAGGCCGATTGAAGAGCAAAATTTAGTTGCTTGGGTAATTCTATTTACTAATTTAGCTAGAAGAGATATATATGCCTTCCAACTCCTGATTTTATTCTTTTTTTATCTTCAAAAAATAGTAAGTTATAGATAACTAGAAATTAAGCATACATGTTGAGCCCATAATCATCAATTATCTGTTAAACAACGTTATTTTCTATTATGTTCATGGTTAAACAGGCACAACCCATATTCAGGGACCCAAGAAGGTTTCCAGATATGGCCGATCCTCTTCTTAGAAAGCAATTCCCAGAAAAAGAATTGAATCAAGTAGTTGCAATAGCAGCCATGTGCCTGCAGGAGGAAGCAGCAGTCCGTCCCTTTATGAGTGATGTTGTAACTACTTTAAGTTTCCTTTCTACACCTCCACCAGAGATCATCCAGCTTGCTTCTCTTCCATCGCCTGCCACACCTTCTCAAACTGAAAATCATCACATTAACCACAATACTTCAGATGATGAAGATGAAGATAGTGAAAGTAGTGCAATACACCGAGTTGCAGATAGTAAAGCTGCAGACATGCTGGGGAGTGACAGTTCAGGTTCAGACCACGAGGATATTGATATAATAGATGATGAACATGAAGAGTATCATGATCATGGAGATGCTTCAGATTATGTGGATAGAGAGACAGCATATTGTGAAAATGAATACCAAAAAACTGTTCTTACGGATACTAAAATATGGCTTTCCAATAACTCAAGTTGCAAAAACAGCAGCAGCAGCAACAGATCACATAATGGAAGAGCTTCCTTGATGCACAAAGTCAGCAGCAGCTTTAGTTCATATGAAGGAAGAGTGTCATCAAGCCATAGCAGCAGCAAGGGAGCACACGATGGAGATGGACGTGTATCTTCAGTCAACTACTGCAGTAGCGGGGATTTATCGTAGGAGATTGCTTGCAAGTGTTTGTGTTTCTTCCGGAATATCACAAAACGAATAATTCTTCATCTTTCTTTTTCTATTGCCAGGAGCTAATCTTTGTTATAGACCACAACAACAGAAGCAACAGTGAATCACAAGTGATCATCTCCATTTCACAGTCAGGATTTTTTTTTTTTTTTTTTTTTTTTTGATTTCACAGTGTACATAGTGTCAAATCATTTAAATTTTAAATGATATGACATTAAGTACACCTTTATATTTGTAATGTTTAGTCTAAATCATGAAATAGATCCATTTAGGAGGATCTTTTATCATGTATAGAATATAAAAGGTGATTTTGATGACATTACTCAAAAATCAAAATATTCAACAGGGTACTTATTTGTAGTGCCCTTTCATAAATTACTTATTTTAAGACGGGTTTTATCCAAAAAGAGCAAGTTGGTGGAAAGCCACGTTAATCTTTTTTGGAGAAGGGAAAGCCATTGGCCCCTGGGGACAAAAATTTCTAAAGACGGTAATGTTCTATTTCATATTTCAAGATTTTTGTCCGTTCTTTCCTCATTCATTTTATGCACAAACTTAATTTAATTTTTATTTATTTTTATATAATTTGATAGTTACATCAGAAGAGGATATTCAAACCTTGGTTCTTTTAACAAATGAGTGAAATTTATGCCATTAAATTATGACATTTTTGTGTGTTTCTCTAAAAAATATTAAAAAAAAAAAACCAAAGAAATCCGTCATAAATTATGAGATTAGTTACACATTACACCCTAAAATTATAATTATAAAAACTTGCAATTAGCACCCTTATTGTATAACTAAATCTTGTGTCGATGCCTCGTGGCAGTTCGACCACCCATCGTGGTGACGCTCGCGCGCGCCTGTGCTTGCAGGCTCGGGAGCTCAAGTGCTGTGAAGAAAGGTAGACCTCTGGTGTGTGACTGAAAAATGAGTCAATTTTAATGGAATTACCAAAGGTAAGTGAAGTCGTCACCAATCATTGGGTTTTTTTCTAAGGTGTGATTGATCACCTGACTCTATTTGATTCTATTATCAATCCTAGGCTAAGAAAAATGGAATTTTTCCTAAACTAATATGAATGGGTAAAAAATCTTGATTTTTGAGTTTAGAAGTCTAGTTATGTGTGGTGAAGGTGTTAGGCACACCCCACAATGCTTGTTAGTAAATAGTCCTTTGGTTTGGTAAAATTATAAGTTAAGGACATTGGCAATTAAAAATAAGTTATTGGCACTAGCTTGGTGTAGTCTTGATCGATACTTCCCTAGTTTGGGATTGGTGCCAAATTTCCACGACTAAAATTCAGCAGCATTTTACCTTATTTTCATAGCGAAAATCTAGCAACGCTTCACCTCACCTCAGGTGCGTTATAGCACATAAAACACTATTCTCACCAAGTTTTCGCTGTGAGAATACGGCAATAAAGGTGCCCCATTTTCACGGCGAAAATCCAGCAGAGTTTCACGTTTGGTGCGATATGGCACACCGATAGGGTTTCACGCCTGTGTATACGGCACATGCCAACATGCTCATACTAGGACAAGCCGGAGCCATTCAAAGCATTAAGCATATTGATGTGTGTCGCATACACGAGGAACCGATGTCACTCAGGTGACATGGATCAAGACAATCACACCATGATGATCATGCACACAATATAACATGAGCATGCACATACAACAATTGTCTTGGGCACATACCCACACTACAAGGTCAACTGCACTCATGACTAGAGAGGGTCAATTATATAGCTATAAGAGTCCATCATACAAAGTGCACGATCACCCATATACAGGCATATATATACATACATACATACATAAATACATACATCATGCACAATGCTATCACACAGAGCAGGAAAGTAAAGCAGACATTGTCAACGTTCCAAGGGTATGACTTAGCAAGGTATAGGAAATGGAAAACAGACATTGCCATACCAAGGAACGTGGCCCAAGCAAAGTGCAGGAAAAACATATGATACATAGAGAGGGAACCCTAATACATGATTCTAGGGAAAGGCTAAGAGAGAGGGAGAGAGAAAACCACTCGGGGAGGCTAGGCCTCATAATCTACTGAACATTGCCCTTTTTGGGATTGCGTCTTCTTGTGTGCGTCCTTGCCTTTATTGCTTGTGCCTAGAAAGTTGCACCTTCGTTCCAAGCGTCCTTTCTCCAAGCATGTACGTGCAACAAACAAACAAAGCAGCCAGTAGACAAGCAAATGGGATAACAAAGAGGTAAAGGGAGCATGCAAAGAGACACACTAGCAAAGAGGGCCAAATAAGGGCCAACAAACATGTTAAGCACACGAAAAGGCAAACAAACATGTTATCAAACAAAATGGAGTGTCTTAGGAGGACAAATGTAGGTTTGGATCGAGTGTCCATAGTTTCATGAGATTGGAGTATGGATGACACACGTGCCATCAATCAAAATTCCTAAAAGGAGTCGAGGTCTCGTGTATCAAAGACAGGTGTGAACCCACACGAGATAGTAGAAATTAGACTTGATGACATAAGCAAGCAATGACTCATGCATAAACATGTAGGCAAGCGTGCAAAAATACAAAGAAGCAAAAAAAGCTAAACAGGTGGCACAAAGTAAGCAAGGTAAGCATAACATTGCACGGAGCTGAGAAATGGTATGCATCAAGCAAACCGACATCACGAGAATGTATTCTCACAAGTGGTTAAACCCAAACAAGCCACAAAATGGGACGGATGTAACCACACACAAACAAGTGGTCCTAAAAACCAACAAGCATAAGCCCACAGAGGGCACCAAGCATGGTAAAACCTAGATCTAGGCAGACAAACATAAATATAAAATGTAGAAGCAAGCAAGCATACGCATGCATAAAGGAAATGATCCAAACCCTTTGATATAGGCCTAGGTGTATGGATGTAGACCTAGACCACAAGATCTAGGTCTACACCCTACCTAAGGCTAAAACACAAGAAAGAGATATAACAAGAGACAAAAAGGGCTATAGGAGCACATGGCATAGTAACCAATATGTAGATCTAGACACAAACATGGCAAGGAGTACACCAACATATAGATCTATGCATAAGCATGGCCAGAAGCACATAAACATATAGATCTAAGCATAAGCATGGCAAGAAGAATATAAACATGTAGATCTAAGCATAAGCCTGGTAAAAAGCACCTAGGCATAGGGATCTAAGTACAAACATAGTACTTAGACATATCCTAGCCTAAGAAAGCTAGGCCAACATCATCAAAGCGAAAAAATATGGCAAAAAGCAAGGAAACATGCTAGGAAGCAAGATAAAGCAAGAGATATACTAAGGAAAGCAATAAAACATGTTATAAAGCAAGATAAAGCAAAAGGTGTAGATTGTAGCTAAAAAGCTATATCTACACCCTTAAAACCTCAAATCCAAGGTCTTAAGACCAAGGAGAGGAAAAAAAATGCAAGAACACTACCTCTTGATTGTTGAGAAAAGAGAGAAATCGAAGGTTTATAGATGTGTTTGGGAGAGAATTTAGAGATGAAAAGAGAGAATCTGCCTAGAAAAGTGATCCAAAATGCCCAAAATCCCCTCTTTTTTATATTTTTTTATTTTACCTGAGGGGGGTCTGGGGGTATAAATAGGCAAAAGTGACCCTTCAACTTCCAATGCCCACTCCTATGGCCCTTTAGTGGCCGTCGGGTTTGATGCTAACATTAGCAATCTCGGCTTCTTCCTTAGTTTGACTTTGGATGCATATTTGAAGGTCTTTCCGAACTCTAATTGAGCTGATCTTGGTATCCCTGGAAGGATTTGGATGTCTAATTTGCAGAACATTAAAGAAATTGAAACTCCAATGGTCGAATCAAAAGATATGGCCTCAGGAAGTGAGTTGACGCGCTTTGCCCGGTTTTTAGGATATCTCAACCGTTTTAACTCCGATTTCGACTCATGAATAGTCATTGGAAAATGAATTTAATAGTCTTCGCAATGACACTGGCCCCAACCTATTCTGACAATCAAATCAAATTTAGGGTTTTTGGGACCCTTGGAAGTCAATCTCAGGTCACATTTGGTCAAAGTTGACGAAAATCACCGAGTAGCTCGGGTTTGATGTAGAAACAAGAAAAATCATTGTTATGAATTTCGTTCCGTTCCAGCCGGAATGGACGAAATTTTTCGTACCGGTATATAATCTGGAATCGGAATACCCTTTGTTCCACCTCGGGTCAAAATCCGGCCAGTTCCGGGGCATTTATGTCATTCCAGTGTGTTTCGGCAAATACCGGCCGAAACCAAAGATTCGGCTGGTATGTGTTTTGGGTTTGCTTCACACTTCACATAGATCGAAGAAAAAGAATAAAAAAAAAAAGAAAGAAGAAGAAGAAGAAGAAAGATAAGATTCACATCAAATCGAAGAAGAAGAAAAACAAAAATTCAAGTCATGGAAAAAGCTCAAGTGCTGCCATTAAAACTCACTTCTTCAAGCTTGTGTCTCTGCCACTCCCAGAGAGAAAAAGTAGTGTGAGACTTTTATGAGGCTTTGAATAAAAAAGCTTTGGAATATCTCTAAACTCAAAGCCACTGTTTCTCCTTCAGCTTCATCCTTGTTGCTTTGACCCACCATGCTTCTCTGTTGTTGACATTTCCTTTGCTGGAGAACACTTACCTGTTGGGCGTGTTGAGCTCCAGCCTTTGTTTGTGTGAGGAAGAGTAAGTGGAGAAGTTTGTGAAGTAGAAGAAAGGCGGAGATTAGACGAAGAGGAAATGATAAGTGGAAAAATATGTGTGGGCTAATGGAAATGGTAAGGAAACTACTAGGAAATTTCCTACTTAAAAAACTATTCATACATACTTAGTTATTTATAACAATGCCACAAGTAAAAAGTTAAAAAATATTTACATAATTTTTTTTATCAACTTCACTGATTTTTTTTTTTAAGGTGAAATTTTATACACTATACTATATTTATTGTATTATTTGTAGAAAAATTATAAATAAATATTTTTTTAATCCCACATTATTTAAGATTTTTTTAAAAATAAAATAAAATTCATTACTTTATATAATAGTAATAATATCTAGTTACAGATACATATATAAATATATATATATATATATATATATATATATATATTTTAGGAACTTGAAACACCTTGAAACGGTACGCCGGAATAGAACGGTACCGAAATATTTTGTTCTACTGGACAAACCGAAACGGAGTCCGAAACGGAATTAATAACATTGAGAAAAATGTTGTTTTGGGATGATTTTGACCAATTTTGACTTTTGGTCAACCTATGGTTGACTAGGGCTTTTTGGTCAATTTGACCTAAAATGGCACTTTGAGTGCCCCAATGCTCAAACGGATTGCTCCTTGTCAATTTAGGCGTTTCCGTGGCCCCTGGAAGAAAGTTAATATTTTTGGAATTTTCAGGATCTGGCATGCATATCAAGGGCGGATAAAATACGGTATCTACACTTTGCAAATAGCACTTGAGTCTTTAATGTAACTGATGATGTCAAGAATCAAACCAGTGAGCTGCAAGGTTTGCGCGCGTTCCGGACGGTCCTGCACAAGTAGGAAAAACCTCAAAGGGAAGTACCGGTGTGGTACCGGCCAGCGACCCTCCGATGGTTAAGTTAGAATTTTTACACAACTCCAGAGTGCCAGAGTCGGGTCTTAGTTGATGGAGGTACCTCTTCATCCTCCGACGATTACCTGATGGAGGTACCTCTTCATCCTGTCGCCTCTACACTCATAGTTCCCGTTGACTTGGTTGACGATTACTTGGGAGTCGCAAGAGACGACCACTCGGGCCGCGCCTGCTGCTTTGGCAAGATCAAGTTCGGCTATCAAGGCTTCATACTCTGCCTCATTGTTGGTGATGGGAAAGTCTAGCCGGATCATACAATCAATTTGGTCTCCCTCAGGAGAACGGAGCACGACCCCAATGCCACCGGCTCGTCTAGTTGACGACCCATCTGTATGTACATTCCATGCTGGGCTTGCATCTGCCCCCTCGTCTTCTGTGTTGGTGAACTCGGCTATGAAATCAGCTACTGCCTGTCCCTTGAGGGCGGTACGTGGGCTGTAGCGAATGTCAAACTCAGTCAGCTCTATTGCCCATAGGGCCAGACGACCTGCGGCTTCTAGATTGTGCATTGCCCGCCGCAAAGGTTTGTCGGTTAGGACGACGATTGTGTGAGCTTGGAAGTAGGGCTTGAGCTTTCTGGCTGCGGTGACCAGGGCGAAGGCGAGTTTTTCCATGGGCGGGTACCTTCCTTTCGCCCCTTGGAACGCCCGGCTGGCGTAGTATACGGGTTTCTGCACCCCGTCCTCTTCTCTGATCAAGGCCGCGCTGACTGCGGCTGGGGATACGGCCAGGTAGAGGAAGAGTTCTTCCCCGGGCTGTGAAGGACTCAGTAATGGTGGGGAAGAGAGGTAAGCTTTTAACTCTTCGAATGCCTTTTGACACTCGTCCGTCCACTCGAACGCCCTCTTCAATGTGCGAAAGAAGGGAAGGCATTTGTCCGTGGCTCTTGACACAAATCTGTTCAGTGCGGCAACCTTCCCGTTCAGACTCTGAACTTCTTTTACATTCCTCGGAGGGGCCATCTCCATGATTGCCCTGATCTTATCCGGGTTGGCCTCGATGCCTCTCTGAGAGACCATGAAGCCGAGGAATTTCCCGGCGGTGACCCCGAAGGCGCATTTGGAGGGGTTGAGCTTCATATTGTATGAACGGAGGGTTCCGAACGTTTCTTCGAGGTCGCTAAGATGATCCTCCTCCTTCTGGCTTTTCACCAGCATGTCGTCGACATACACTTGGACATTCCTCCCTATTTGGTTGGCGAACATTTTGTTCATCAGCCTCTGATATGTGGCACCTGCATTCTTCAGTTCGAATGGCATCACCTTATAGCAGAAGAGTCCTTGGCTGGTGACGAATGAGGTTTTCTCCTGATCTGCCTCATCCATCTGGATCTGGTTATATCCTGAGAAGGCATCCATGAAACTCAGCAGCTGGTGTCGGGCCGTAGAGTCTACTAGAGCGTCGACTCTTGGGAGGGGGTAGCTGTCCTTTGGGCAGGCCTTATTCAGGTCCGTGAAGTCCACACACATCCGCCACTTCCCGCTGGCCTTCTTGACCATAACAACATTTGCTAGCCAGTCGGGGTAGTAGACTTCCCGGATGAACCCTGCCTCCCGTAATTTGCCAACCTCCTCTGCCACTGCACGATCTCTCTCTGGAGCAAATACTCGCTTCTTTTGTCTAACAGGCCGGAAGGAGGCTGCTACGTTCAGCCTATGTACCATGACCGACGGATCGATCCCCGGCATGTCCTCATGGCTCCAGGCGAATACGTCCCGATTTTCCTTGAGGAAGGTCGTGAGTGCCTGGCGGGTCGCCGGACTGCTGAGGGCACCGATCCTGGTGGTTCTCCCAGGCTTGGACTCGTCGAGAATTATCTCTTCGAGTTCTTCCACAGGTTCTGCCCCCGTCCTCTGCTCTATGTTCATCGTCTGTAGCTGGCCACTCATCTCTACCATTGCCACATAGCATTCTCGTGCGGCCACTTGGTCTCCCCATAGTTCTCCTACCCCGTACTCCGTTGGGAACTTGACCTTCAAGGCATAGGTTGAGGTGGCGGCCTTCCAGGCGTTGAGGGTTGGTCGCCCTATGATTGCGTTGTATGCTGAGGAGCAGTCGACGACTAGGAAGGTGACGTCCCTAGTGAGCTGCCGAGGGTACTCCCCGACAGTGACGGGCAATGTGATCGAGCCGAGGGGATATACTCTGGTCCCCCCGAAACCTGTGAGTGGTGCCTTGGTAGGGACCAAGCGTTCTTTGTCAATCCGCATCTGCTGGAACGCGGGATAGTAGAGAATATCTGCGGAGCTCCCGTTGTCAATCAGGACCCGGTAGGTGTTGTAGTCCCCTATCCGGATACTGACGACAAGGGCGTCGTCGTGCGGGTGGTGGAGGTGTTGGGCATCCTCTTCTGTGAACTCCATAGTGGGACTGCTTGTTCTCGGCTTCTTCTGGACGGAGCTCGCCGCCTGAACATTTTGGACCGCCCTGAGGTGGGACTTCAGAGCCTTCTTTGTAAAACCGGCGACTGGTGTGCCACCCACAATCACCCTTATATCCCCTATGGGTGGTCTGGGACGCTCATTGTCTCGGTGAGGGGGCTGTCCCTGCCGAGGCATTTCGGCCTTTTCCCTGTTGACGAACCTCTAGAGCTTCCCCTGCCTAATCAAGGTTTCGATCTGTTGCTTTAAATCGTAGCAGTCAGCGGTATCATGTCCGTGATCCCGGTGGAAGCGGCAATACTTGTCTTTTGGTCGCTTGTCCGGATCCGATTTCATCTTTCCCGGAAATGTCAAGGACCCGTCGTCTTTGATCTGCATCAAAACTTGATCAACCGGGGCCGTCAACGGGGTATAGCTCGTGAATTTCCCGGCATTGTGCTTCGGGCGCCTGCTGTCTCGGATCTCCCCTGTCCGAGGTGCCTTCCGCCCTTTGTCCTGTCGGGTGTCTTCTTGCCTTTCTCTCTTCTTGGGGGGCTTCTCTTCTCTTGCCAGTAACGCATCTTCCGCGTTCATGTACTTCGTTGCCCTGTAAAACACATCTGACATTGTCTTCGGGTCATTCTTGTACAAAGAGAACAGGAATTTACCCTTCCGCAGCCCGTTCGTGAATGCGGCCACTTGTATCCGGTCGTCAGCTTCGTCAATTGTCAACGCTTCCCTATTGAAGCGGGCTATGTAGGATCTCAGCGTTTCATCCTCCCGTTGCTTAATGTTCATCAGGCACGCGGTAGATCTCTTGTGACGGTGTCCTCCGATAAATTGGGAGGCAAATAAAGCGCTTAGCTCCCTGAAGGTGCCGACGGAACCGGGCGTCAGCCTGCCAAACCAGGTCCTTGCAGAGCCTTTTAGCGTTGCGGGGAAGGCCTTGCACATGATTTCGTCTGGCGCGCCGTGCAGGTGCATCAATGTCTTGAAAGTTTCCAAGTGGTCCAACGGATCCTTGGACCCGTCGTAGCTTTCCACCTGGGGCATGCGGAACTTCGGTGGTGTAGGGAACATGATGACGGGTGTTGTAAATGGAGAGTCCGTGCGGTGAACGAGGTCGTCGAGGTCGCTAGATACTCGCCCTTTGAGGGCGTTCATCATGAAGTCTATGCGTTCCTTCATCATTCGCATTTCTGCGGCCATGCCAGACTGGGCGTGGCCATCTCCCGACGGATGGTTTGGCTGTTGTCCTTCGGGCCGGCTCAATGCATGGCTTCCCTCAGGACCTTCACGGTCCCTCTCCTCGGCACTGCTCTCCTCCTGATTCTCTCCCTGATTGTCACCCGTCGCATTCCTTCGCAATAGCTGCTCTTCCAAGTCATTGTTGCGCTTCGTGAGACGTTCCACCGCGGCCGCCAGAGTCTGGACTTGCCTTTCGAGGGCCGTGGTGCGTTGTTCGTTGCCTTGGTCGTTCATGGTGGTCGTCCTTGAACGCGTGAGTACCATGCAACCCTTAGTCCGGGAAACACGTGAGAGAAACTAGTGCGCGTCCCCACAGACGGCGCCAACTGATGATGTCAAGAATCAAACCAGTGAGCTGCAAGGTTTGCGCGCGTTCCGGACGGTCCTGCACAAGTAGGAAAAACCTCAAAGGGAAGTACCGGTGTGGTACCGGCCAGCGACCCTCCGATGGTTAAGTTAGAATTTTTACACAACTCCAGAGTGCCAGAGTCGGGTCTTAGTATACGTACCTCGATTTTTGGAGGATGTGGCGGTATTTATAGTTGTGGTAATGGCCTTTGGGCAAGGCGTGCTGGAGAAGATAGTACCGAAATTGCCCTCGAGTAGCGTGGGACGCAAGACTCTTCTGGGGTAGCCAAGCGTGTTGGGCACGATTCCCTTCTAGGGGGTGGGAGTCGTGCTTCACAAGATATCTGGCTAAGCAGCGTACGCGACAAGATTCACTCTTTCCAGTGAAGCGCACGTGGCAAGACTGGTCTCAGTGCCTGATACAAATACCCGTCTGCCTTCTCCCGTCGCCTCCCCTAGGATTGGGATCGTCGAGCTCTGACGTCCGTCGGGTCTTTCAGCCGTCACGGATCAAACCGTCGGCGAGTGTGGCCTACTGCCGTTGGGTGGGAGATTTTATCCCTATCAGTAACCATTAGATTTAGATGCAGTGCACTTTAGTCTTCCCATTTTCAAATATTGGCCTAGACTTAGCAAATGGGTCGGATGGGTTGGGTTGGGTATAGATTAGATGAGGAGATTTGAGGGAGAATGCGAGTGTTTTTGCGATTGAATAGTGAGAAGTGAGAACCACTCATTGGTATTAAAATTCTCAAAAATAGTATACTATTGTGCGTTTTGGGGTACACGTAAAAATGCTTAAAATATATATTCTCAAAACGCAAAAGGAAACTCGTGGCTATGATTAACTACACGAGTGTAACCCCTCAGCCTCAGCCTCCTTAGCCTCAGCTCACTTACATATTAGAAAAAAGAGAGAAAGAAGTGAAAGCTAATTCCATCTAAATGAGCTGCCTGAGGATGAGCAAATGCTTGTTCAAGCTTAGAAGTGACGAAGTCTATGAAAGAAATCAACCCAGATTTCAAGTTTATTTCTATAATAATAATAATGAATTTCAACAACACTGCATGTCTAAATCCCTTCTCAGAAACACAACCAGAACCCATGTCTCATTTTCAAACAAAAACAACAACAACCACTTTCTTGATAATGATTTAATAGAAGAAGAAGAAGATAGAAAATTAGTTCATTGTGAGTTGGAAGTAATATCGTGGAGGGAACGCAGAATCAAGGCCCAAATATCCATTCATGCTCACATCCAATCTGTTTGGAACGCTCTCACCGATTACGAGCGCCTTGCCGATTACATTCCCAATCTTGTTTCCAGGTTTCTTCTGTATTATTATTATTATTATTTATTTTTTTATCATTTGAATGTGTTTGATCATATTAATAATATTAAGTGTGCTTGAGCAAGAGCGACTTTTTTTTTTTTTTTTAATAAATAATGTGGTGGTCCGTTCCCAACATCCTTGCCTTTTGGACTTGGACTCTCAATTCATTATTTATACTCTGTGTTGGGTGGGAGGTCCAATAAGTGATTGTTGATGTCGCTGACGGAGTTGTAGTATCACTTTGGCACTGATTTTAACTCTGCCGTGAAGATAGCTATACAGCCGAGCTCCCTCACGGGATTTCCTTCTCCTTACTTCTCTCTCGTTTTCTCTCCCTAATTTTTCCAACCGGCTATAGATCGGGGCCCGCTCCCTTGGTCGATCATAACTCTCTACAAATAAACTACTGTTGAATATTTCCTAACTTATATAATATCATAAATTTTTGTTGTTTAAATAAATAAATTACTAATTGTTTGTGTTTGCGTTTAGTGGGAGAATAGCTTGCCCTCATCCTGAGCGGATATGGTTGGAGCAAAGAGGCTTGCAACGGGCACTCTATTGGCATATTGAAGCACGTGTCGTTTTGGATCTTCAAGAATTTCCCATTTCTGTAAGCAACTAACCCCAACCCCAACCATCTTTTATTCTTAAACCAACCAACCAAAAATTTACTTACTATCATTTAATCGTTTCTGTAATTCTGAGAGAGAAAAAGAGAGATATTTATTTTTAAAATGTTTCAGGCTAATCATCGTGAGCTCCACTTTTCCATGGTTGATGGAGATTTTAAAAAGTTTGAAGGCAAATGGTCCTTAAAATCTGGGACAACAAGGTACAATTCATTTACTTTACTTGAATCCTGACTAATGTAAGAAAAATATTTATAACTTCATGAATAAACTGGATGTGGGAAGTCTGGTCCGTTTGGTATTATTGTTTAAACAACAGTTTTCAGACAAGTATTTCCACAATACTTTTTATCCCATACGTATTTCCACAACATTTAAACAACATTACTAGAAACCTCTTATCAAACGGGCCAATATACTTGCTACTTTCTTTGAAGTTGGTAACAGCATTGATTATGTTCCTGTACCATCTTGGTCAACAGTATGTGAGCAATTGAACTTCAATAGGGAAAAAATTATTTTTCTTTTGTGTTTTGCATGGAATTTTAAATAAATAAATGATTTTTCCATAGTCTTATGAATTGGTTCTTTTTAGTAGATTTAGAGTGTTATTTATAGATTATCTGAAATTATGGCAGTTTCTATAATACTTGTTCTATTGTCCCTTTATATGCAATACTAAAGACCTTGACGATGTTGGTTGACCGAGGATATCATATCCATGATAACATCAATTTTATGTTGAAAACTTCCTCCCTTAACAAATCCTTTGCAGTTGTTTTTACAAATCCATTATAGTTTGAGCTAATCGATCTGCATCTCAAGGCTCCCCCCACCTTAGCCACCTAGAAGACCCGAAAACATGTCGTCTAAAATTAAGACCTTGACAATGTTGGTTACTAGAGGATAACATATCCGTGATAGCATCATTTTTATGTTGAAAACTTCATCCCTTAACAAATCTTTTACAATTGATTTTAACAAATCCATTATAGCTTTTATTATTTTGGACAAAGTCTAGGTGATTCAGTATACTTGGTCAACATTTATTCTCATTTTCCATCATCATATATTATTCCTTCTTCCTTATAGATACAGTATTTATGCAAATACTCGTGCAATTTGAAGTATTGAGATTTTTTTTCTTTAAACTTTTTGTAGGTCTTCATCAACAACTTTATCATATGAAGTTAATGTGATACCACGATTCAATTTCCCCGCCATTTTCTTGGAGAGAATTATCAGATCAGATCTTCCTGTAAATCTTCAAGCATTGGCTTGTAGAGCTGAAAAAAATTTCAAAGGGATACAGAGAATAGCACTCACAGGGAGTTCCTCTGTTGGAAAATCCACGGGTGGTGTTAGTTCATTCCACAAGAGCTTCGATGGCACCTTGTGTGAGATGGGTAAATTGTCACTTGGAGAGTTTAAAGAGAGATTTGCTGGAACTGATTTTGGTCCCCTGTCTCCATCTTCTAGTGAGTTGAACAGCAACTGGGGTATTTTTGGAAAAGTTTGTAGACTTGATAGACCTTGCATGGTGGATGAAGTTCATCTTCGTAGATTTGATGGTCTATTGGTAACTGATTGACCCTAGACTATTCTCTACTAGCATTCCTGTCCTAGGAGAACCATACCTGTTTTAGCAGTTGCTAATAACATGATTTTGGGCTGAAGGAAAACGGAGGCGTTCATCGTTGTGTTGTTGCTAGCATCACAGTAAAAGCTCCTGTTTGCAAAGTTTGGAGTGTTTTAACTGCTTATGAAAGTCTTCCTGAGTAAGTAATATATATGCTTTGTTTTATGAACTTTTTCTAAAGAAGTTAATTTTATTATGGCTAGTCCCTAAGATACTGGATACTTTGTAAATCTTTCGTCATTCCTTGTATCAATATTAAACTTAGGATAGTCTCCCCCATGTGTATGTCAAATAAAAACATAAAGACCTTGTGTTATGTACTTGTCAGCATATGTTCTACTTGCTACATAAAAAAATTAAATCTGAGGTCACACTCAAAACTAAACTGGAACTGAATAAACTAAAATTTCCATTATTCCAGAGACAAACCAAGCTGAGTATATTTCCATCATTCCTCATAGTATATTCTTGTACAATTAGCTTTGCAGAAGTGATAAATGACACATAGGTTTTGTAATCTTTAAATCTTGCTATGGAGATAAGGAGAAAAGGAAAGAAAATTGAGATGTTGTGAGCCCAACAAGGCATAAGACATCCTGAGCTGTGAGATGCAGAGCATTTTTCCTCACTGATGCTTGGCATGTTAACCACTTGGGCATGCCATTTTTGGGATTTATGTCCCTTTTTCATCACATTGAGCACCAACAAATGAGTCCTCATTTATTAAAAAAATACAGTGGCTTATGCTTAACACTGTGGTAAATATATTGGCGTGTTGAGGAGGTCACTTTAATAGACCATAGTGCACTTGTGATTCCATACCATCAGATCTTATATGAAGAATGCCGAGGAACTGAACTCTTATTGATTTAAAAGATCCTAGTATATTAGATTATTGCACTTAGTTTCATTAATGTATAAGTTTTGCTTGCACTGGGATATTTCTCCATGACTTACTACTAATTCCAAAGAACCTGATGATTGATTATGTGATCCATAATTGCGTGTTTGGTATAGGTAATCTGTCAGGATTCCTAGGAATCTTAAGAGAATTTCCCAAGCTTACCCTTATTTAGTTGCAAATAGCTCAAGGGAATGTAGATGCCATAGGAATCCAATTTCCATTAGAACTCCTGTCCCCTCAAAATAGGTGGGCAATCCACATTCCTATGACTAAGCAAAATTTAATTTTTGATAGTGACATTAATACCTCAATTTACCCGCCCAACTAACAAAATTAAAAATTTCCTTTTCTCATCCAAACCCTTTCCTATCTCTTTACTTTCCTCATTTGAGTGTTGATAGACAACTTTTTTTGGTTTATGGTTCTATATTCATTGTGCAGATGTGAACAATGCAAAATGTTTAGGCTATTTAATTTTTTTTGTATATTCAATTTTTTGACTTATCAAAAAAAAAAAAAAAAAAATTATTCAATTTTTCAACATTTTTTTATGATTTTATTTTAACAGTATAATTAAAATACTAAGGTATTTCAAGATTATCCTGTAAAATGGTATTTTTGAAGAAAATGAATAATTCCCATTGGAATTTTGGGAAAAACCAACCATTGGGATAGAATGTTATCAGATTTCTTACCAAATTAAATATAGGTATTATTACGTTCTTAATTATTCAGCTTCTCAGGTATCACATTCCCAAAAATTTGGATGCAATGAGACATATTAGCTCCCCCAAACCAAATGCTATGTAATGGTTCTAGTTTGCATTTTTCTATATCTTGTGCAAAACTCTAAAATATATATTCATTGTCCTTTAGTGGTTATGAAGAGGGAAAGAAGGGTGTGATGCTACAAGCTGCTGTTAACTTGATTTTTAGGCCCGATAGTTTCTTTTGCCTCATTATTTTTCTTGGGATATTAATTGCAGAATAGTTCCAAATTTAGCCATCAGCAAAATACTGTCACGTGAAAACAACAAGGTCCGCATTCTTCAGGTACAAGCTTAATATTTTCTAATTGCAATATGAGACAATACCTCTCTTGAAGAATTTTTTATTTACTTTCATATAACTGGTGAAACTTTATTAGTTTCATCTCTATACACGTGCTGCATTTTTTTCCTCATGTGTAAGCTTGTTGTAAAAAAAAGAAACATGGACATACTTAGCAAAGGCCTGAGAACATAGGCTGACTCAAACAAATAAACATGGACATGCTTAACAAAGGCCTATACATTGCTGCAATTTACAGAGGAGAGTCTTCAAGACTGGAGTTGATCCCATTCCCCTTGTGAGTGATTTTTAGGAACTCTAGGGTGATGTTGTGAAAATTGTGAAATAATTTGTTTACGTAAGGTTAACGAAGATAGAAAAGAAAAATATGATACAAGAAATTTACGTGGTTCGGCAATATGCCTACGTCCAAGGGAGGCGACAGAATAGTTTTACTATAATTTTGGAGATTACAACAATAACTTGAAGTCACTCTCACAAATCCAAACCCCAAATACACCCTTGGTTCTCTCTCAAATAAATAGAGAACACCCTTTTGTATTTAGACAAGAGTTGTAGGACACTCTAGCTTCCTATCTCTGGTGTGCACACACAGAAGAAGCCATTTCACTTTTCTGTCTCACTTTTGCTCACATCTTTCTCTCTTGCTCCACTTCTATTTGTACTAAAAAGGTCCAGTTGAATTTAAAATAATCCTAGTGTTGGGTGCACGTGGGCACCATGGTCCAGCCCACTACGTGTTTGAATAAGAATTGCATTGAATAGTTACTGCTTGTGTTTGAATAGGAATTGCATTGAATAGTTACTGCTTGTGAGAATCCTCGTGGATTAGAAGTTTTAGACTGCTGTGTGTCTAATATGTAAAGGCAATTATATGTGGTTATAAGTGGTTTGCCGCACAAGGAGAATTAGCGTGGGTGCCGCATAGAGAGAGATTGCCGAGAGAGAGCTGTGCAAGGAAAAGAAGATAGAGAGGAGAGAGCAAAGTGTTGTTGCCTTTCAGATAAATAATTAGTATGTGTGAGAGTAAATAAAACAAGGATATTTTCGTTAGCCGTGAGACATGCATGAGGATTTATTATTGTATACATAGTTTACTTTTTATTGAGAGTAAAAAAAATAAATAGGAAATAATTTTACCATATTGAGTAACCAAATGGTTTACTTTAAAAAAAAAACTTTCAAATATCATGGTGTATTTTGCCATTTTAAGTAACTGAATAGTTTATGTGGGTTCCTGCTTTGGATAGTGTCTAGGCCCAATGGTCTGGGAGGATCCTGGGCCTCCAAATGATGGTGTTGATGGTTAGTGGACTGGGCTTGACTCACCGCGGCTTTGTTGGGCCATTTTACGAGCCAATCTGTGCACAAGACATGAACTCCACAACACAAATATACATAAACACACACACACACACACACACACACACAGATATATATATATATATATATATATTTTTTTTTTGGTTGAGTGAATAACCAAATAATAGCAAATGAACTAAAAGAGTGCAAGTAAAAGAACGTCAAGGATCCTCAAAATAGAGTGAGATTATGATTCATTATATTAAGTATTTGAATACATTGGGTCCTACTTTGTTAGGATATATCACAAGGCTCAATAAAGTTAAAAAATCACAGACTTAGATAGCTCTCTTTGGGCTTCCAAGACTTATGAAGTTTGAATCCCTTTGAATTTAAATACATCCTTAAGTATTTTTCTGTAGGATCACTCTATTTCAAGCCCACAGCTCTCTTTCTAGCATCTTTTCTAGTATGTTGGGTGCTTCTTGTTGAATGCCCTTCTTGGCTGGTGTTTGCCCCTTTTATAGTACTACTTGGATGCTCCTTAACACCAACCATCATTCTCTTTTGTGTGTTGGGTATCAGAAGTGTGCTAGGTATTAGAATCAATGTCATATTTGAAAGCTTTGGTGACTGTTCCCTTACCTTTTATTCTTATTTCATTTTTCTGGGTTTTGACAATCTAAAGCTCTCTTGTTGACTTCCTCTTATGGGAGATCCCTTTTGAGTAAGTCCAAATGCTTCTCCAAGGTCAAGGTTTTTTATTCTTTCCCCAATGCCTTAAAAAGGACATCTCAAAGCTCTGAGGCTCTGATGTTGACCTCTCGTGACTTGTTTCTTTTCTCAAAATGGGGTGGATCCCTTCATGATGATAGTGTTGCCTGAAAGGCTCCTGGCCACCTTCCTTCTTGGTTCTCCTTCTCTTCTTTGCCCAAGGTCCTAGGGTTCTTCATCAAGTGCTGGTCCTGAAATCACCAGTTGTCCCATCATTCTTTCCTTGGTCGTGGACATTTGATTTCGATAGGACACCCTTCGTCTTTCGCTCCCACCTTTTATCGTGAGCATGTCATTTTGAGTTGTCCACGTCTGGGATCCCTTATGCCAGTCTATCATCGGGGATCCCTCCCTGGGGTTGGTAGATCCTGTGCCACTCTAGCCTAGCTCCTGCCTAAGTCTCTAGCCCATGCTTCCCTTCGCACCTCCTTTCTTTCTATGGCATAGAACTTATTCTTTTCTCTCCATGGGCTGGTCTCCTCCCTTCTTCATTTCTAAGGACCAAGCCTTTCTTCATGGGTTGGGCCTCTCCCATTTTCAAAGGCCTGGCTCCTTATTACATTTTGAACCTCAATAGTTTACTAATGTTTTTAAGGTTTTTTTTTAATATGCAATTTTAAACATAAATCCATTTTGTTTTTATTATCATAATATGAGACTTTTACTATCTATTGAATATTTAATGAATTTTATATATATTTAAAAAAAAAATGGAGGAAAAATTAATTAGGAAGACGAAGGAAGACGTGGCTGATGATATGGCTTGATTGGAGTGTAGTAACAATAAATACTACTTTTCAATTTATATATATATATATATATAGAGAGAGAGAGAGAGAGAGAGAGAGAGAGAGAGAGAGTATTGTTTAGTTCACGTCAAATTTTTTATTTTCATGAAAAGTAGATAAGTATGATGGGGAAAAATGGAAATTATGAAAAAGAAGAGAAAAAAAAATCCTTTTAGAAATGAACATAATTGTTATGGTTAGAAGATTGGGTCACAAGTTTCAGGGTATGTACCATACAGTCACCAGTGCCGTGTACCACCAGCACTGCAATGCTGCCACTGCAAGGCTCAATTATACAGTTCAAATTATACATTTAAAAAAAAAATGTTGAAATTATACATGGTATTAGCTTATACATTTTTTAAACCATAGTTTTTTAAAATATGTTATGGTTTTTCATTATATATATATATGATTTAGAATTTAATTAGATTTAGACTCTTCGGTTTTTGCATTTAATAATTCACTTGTCACAAAAAAAAAAAAAGAGAAAAAGATGGATCCGTGGCTCAAAATTGGACTCTAATTTTGAATCTAATTGGGTTTAGACTTTTTGATTTTTACACTCAATAATTCTCTTGGCACTAAAATTTAAAATTATATAGGGCACACATCTCACAATTAAACTCCAATTGAAATCACAATTAAACTCTAATTGAAATTCAATTTAGATTCTACTTTGATTTTCTCTGAGTTTTGGCTATTAATATATATATAGATTATGTAGGAAGGATGCAAGGGCCTACTTTATATGGTACTTCATGCACGAGTTGTGCTAGACTTGTGCGAACATCTTGAACAGGAGGTTAGCTTTGAACAGGTTGAAGGGGACTTTGACTCATTTCAAGGTAAATGGCTTCTTGAGCAACTAGGAAATCATCACACACTGTTAAAGTACACCGTGGAGTCAAAAATGCGCAAGGATACCTTTCTTTCCGAAGCTATTATGGAGGAGGTTTGTATATGTCATTTTGTTGTGACTACAATGGCTTTGGAATTTGTTAAATGTAAATGTAGCAGTCCACTTCAGCTTTTCATTTGTCTTTGGAGGACTTTTTGTTTGACCTTTGCATAAACATAAAGGTTGATTTAATGGAGCTAACAATTTTTGGCTAAAAAATTACTATTGAAAGATTTGTAATCTGTTGAAGTGGGTTTTAATGGAAAAATCAGTCTGCTTGTTTTATTTTTAGTTTTCAAAGAGTCTTGAAAAATTTATTGATAAATTATCTCTCTTACTTTCTAGGTTATATATGAAGATCTCCCATCAAATTTATGTGCAATTCGAGACTATATTGAAAGAAGGGAAGTAGCTCACTCACTGGAATCATGTGACCAAAATAGATATTCAGAGGAACGAAGTGCTTCATCTAGCATTGATATAGTTGGTGATTGTAGTAGTATAACAACTGAGCAGGTCTCTGAATTAAATGGTGAAGGTTCATTTAGACAAAGGCCCAGGGTCCCAGGCCTACAAAGGGATATAGACGTTCTTAAAGCTGAGCTCCAGAAATTTATTTCAGAACATGGGCAGGAAGGATTTATGCCCATGAGAAAGCAGCTTCGTTTGCATGGAAGGGTAGACATTGAGAAGGCAATCACACGCATGGGTGGATTTAGAAGGATTGCCTCACTAATGAATCTTTCTCTTGCATACAAACACCGGAAACCAAAGGGATACTGGGACAACCTTGAAAATCTGCAGGAAGAGGTAGAGTGCAAAACCTGAATTGTATCTAGCAATAGATCATACAAAAGTCCGATTTCTTGTCATTAGTCAATTTTTTTTTTTGAAACTCAACTGTTCAAACAGGTAAATAGCTATCTGAATAAGGTGAATCTCATTCTGAATCCCCTTAATTCATCAATGTTATTTCAATTAGCCTGAAATTTCCATTAATAAACTTGTGTTATTGGGTTATCATTGTGCTATTGACCTGGTCTTGAGGAGTCTCTACTTTTTTTCTTTTTATTTACAGATAAGTTGGTTCCAGAGAAGCTGGGGAATGGACCCTTCATTCATGCCCAGTAGAAAGACATTTGAGCGTGCAGGTCGGTGAAGATTAATCCCCATTTTCCAATTAGGCCACAAACAATAGGCAGCACAGTCTACAAAAATATTCTCATTTATTATTGAAATGGGCTACATTGACATCCTTGAGTGAAGCACAATAATTCTAGATTCAAAATCTGGTTAAATTTAGGTACTTACCATAGACTTTATACAAAAAATTTCTGCAAGCCAGTGAAACTATAAAAGCCGATATGGTCTGTCGTGCATGTCGCATGGCATAATACCGCAGCCTATGCCCAGTGTTCCGACCTCAAATGTCTTCTGATGTTTAAAACACATATTTGCATATAGGAGACTTACAGCTACATTTTCTATTTGTTGTGCAATGCTAGGCTACATCTTTCCTTTTTGATATTTTACACATTAGGAATTAAACTGGTTTCAGCATGTAAAGTGAATGCTGTGAATTGGTGGTTTTTTCAATTAAATTTACCTGTGCAACTTTTACAGGGCGCTATGACATTGCACGAGCATTGGAAAAATGGGGGGGCCTCCATGAAGTTTCACGTCTTCTCTCACTCAAGGTCAGGCACCCCAATAGGCAAGGGAATCCTTCCAAAGATATAAAAATTGATTATATAACATCAACTGATGCAGGGGGAGAAAGTAAGACACCATCAAAACCCTATATTTCTTTAGATACGCAAAAGTGGCTCAAAAAGCTAAAAACATTTGGACATCAATTGGGTTGAATGAGAATGCAACCATTCGTTTATCTATATATCGGTGATGCTAATAGTCCTTTTAAATGATATTGCTATGGTGATTGATTCACTGGCCTGGAATTCAGGCGGATGTTCTCAAACTTTATACATCTCCCTCCCCAATAATTCAATGGTTGGGAGAAGGAGATTTGAACTCTAGATGTTTCCATAATGGTGGCTCTACAAATATTTTTTCAAGGGGTCATTAAAAAAACTAAATTTAAACAAAATTTAATAATAATAAAAAAGAACATGTACATATTGACACAAAAAATAAAAAAAATAAAACCACACACAAAAATACATGAAATTTTACAATTTTCTTCTGAGTTTTTATATTATGAAATCATTACATGATAGATTATTATCAATTGTTATTATTTATTGTTAATATGGGTAGGTGTGACCATTTTATTTTATTACGGTTGTATAATATTATTACTTTTATGCAGTTATCATTATTTATTTGTCATTGTTTTTATAAAAATATTTTAAATTAAATGAAAAAACTTAATTCACTATCACTGTATTAATTATTGACCTACACAGCAACATTTATCCATACATAAATAATACATTAAGTGTTTATTTAACCTATCAAATCCTTGAACAATTACTAACTCTGCTATTTAAAAAAAAAAAAAAATTTTAATGACTAACTTTATAACAAAAAATTGTTATAATATGATAATAAACACACACATGTAACAAATCCTCTATATATCATAATTATTAAATGATATTATTTTATATTATACACGCACACATTCACACAAATAAAACTATAAGAAAAATAAAAATAAAAATAAAAATAACACACATCAGAAACACACTCACACTCACACTCATACACACAATATATAATTTATAATAAAGAGAGAAAATTCACAATTACTCACTTTTTACTCTTAGAGTTTGAGATATTAAAATAGTCAGATAGAGAAAAAAGGTGAGATGAGATTCTTGAGAGAGAGATATGTGATATGTGGTATTGTTTGGTTTTGGGGTAGATTGATCTGTTTTGTAATTTGATTTTGGACTGGGCTGATTAGTGATCAAGGTGTGCAAGATTTAACCCAAGATGTGCAAAAATATTTTTAGGGATAAATAAAAATAGTGTAAATATTATATATATATATATATATATATATTAAAAAAAAAGAACCCCTTGAAGACCATGTAATGTCACTCCTACTAGGAGATGTTAACTAATTGAGATATTATTTGGTATTAGAACTTTTATTTTTTATTTTTATTTTTATTTTTTTTTATACAAAATATGGCTTAGTAATTTAGATGAGGAGCTAATGCCTTATTAGCTGAATTGACACTTTCTTCTCTAATAATAGGATGTAGAGTGAGTTTCATGGTTTAGTATTGTGTAACTTGCACAAAATAAAAATAAAATAAAATAAAAAATTTTGAATATACCAAAAAAATAAAGTTGAATGGTGGTGGTGAGAGGTGATTAGAGGTGTTGTGCAGAGTGGGTATGGAAAGTGAGGAAGGTGAGACGATATGGAAGCAGGGAGCACAAGGTTGTCGGCCCTAATTTTTCGTTACCCAATTTAGTAAATTTCCAAAATTCACCAAGTTATTAAGCAATACTGAAATAATACCCAATAGCCAATGTTTTTTTGTTTTGCCTTTTGCCTTTTGTTTCCTTTTTTAAGTGAATGAAAAAAGAAAAAAAATGAATTGAAGGAATATATGGATCGAAAATACCAAATGGCCAAACCCTAAGTAGGTGAAATTATTTTGTAGATTTGATTTATTGAACCTCATATAAGGAGGTGGGTATTACATGTGGGTCTTGACAAGATTATAGTAATTGAGACATTTGAGATTAAAAAAAAAAAAAAAAACTCATGTCATTGTGTCTTCAGTAATCCTTATACTTTTTATTTAAAACTAGTAAAATAAAAATATAAACCTTAATTCACTTATGCTTGTATGGGCTCAGAATATGCTAAGCCTACTTAGAGTGGTGGAGTTAGGTTGGAAGGCCCAATATGATTAATTTGTTTTGAGTTATGGGTTTTTGAGATAAATTTTTATGCACTCTTGTGGTTTAATTGCTAAGTCTATGATATAAAAGCTAAACAAATCATTCAAGAGACACCAAGTTGGGAATTAACATTTCCTCGAATCTGGTTGAAGAGCAAATGTTTGTACTAAGTTCAAGTTTTAGATACAGGATTATACTGTTGGTAAATCTGGTTTTGTATCTCATACAAAACACACAGCAGAAACAACAAAAAATGATCTATTTCATTCATGATTAATAACATGAATTATGTAAATTTTAGAATTCAAGAACGAGATTGCGTACCTTGGTGCGGGGAAATTCAAAACAAAAAATTTGAAGTACTTGGGAATACTTTTAATCTTCACTTTAATTCTACTTTACGCCCAAGAAGTGTGATCTCTCAATCAGTTTCTAAGGGAGAATAATTGAGTGGCTTCACTCTCACATACACACCACTTCACAATGATGTCACTCTTTTCTTTTTGAAAAAATTATGTATGTTTCTCCATTTTTTAAGTAACTGATTATCTAATTGGGCTGGCCTATTGGGCCTTTTCAATTGGGTTTTAGTGTGTGATTTGGAGTGGGACCAAAAGGGACCAATAAGACACTAGCTCCAATGAGCTTTGGGCTATTCTATCAACTCTTGACAAGCCCAAAGTTACTATTAATTATATTTAATACCACTATATAAATATAATTGCACTCTAGGTCATATTAATAAATTATATCCTAAAACTTTATTATACATGCAACTCCTTCATAAAATATTCGTAGTAATACAAAGTCAAGAATGTAAACTGTCACTTTGAAAATTACATCTTAATCATTGAATACCCGGTTTAATCATTTTAAGTTATTCATCATATATTTATGAAATCGAAGTCCATAAATATATACTTTAATATATTCTTACTAAAGTATATACTAAACAGTAGAAGCAACAAAAAAGGATCTATTTCATTCATGATTAATAACATGAATTATGTAAATTTTAGAATTCAAGAACGAGATTGCGTACCTTGGTGCGGGGAAATTCAAAACAAAAAATTTGAAGTACTTGAGAATACTTTTAATCTTCACTTTAATTCTACTTTACGCCCAAGAAGTGTGATTTCTCAATCAGTTTCTAAGGGAGAATAATTGAGTGGCTTCACTTTCACATACACACCACTTCACAATAATGTCACTCTTTTCTTTTTGAAAAAATTATGTATGTTTCTCCCTTTTTTAAGTAACTGATTATCTAATTGGGCTGGCCTATTGGGCCTTTTCAATTGGGTTTTAGTGTGTGATTTGGAGTGGGACCAAAAGGGACCAATAAGACACTAGCTCCAATGAGCTTTGGGCTATTCTATCAACTCTTGACAAGCCCAAAGTTACTATTAATTATATTTAATACCACTATATAAATATAATTGCACTCTAGGTCATATTAATAAATTATATCCTAAAACTTTATTATACATGCAACCCCTTCATAAAATATTCGTAGTAATACAAAGTCAAGAATGTAAACTGTCACTTTGAAAATTACTACATCTTAATCATTGAGTACCCGGTTTAATCTTTTTAAGTTATTCATTATATATTTATGAAATCTAAGTCCATAAATATATACTTTAGTATATTTTTACTAAAGTGGTTAGGTCTAACACTTTGAATAACTAAACCCATTAAACTTATCTCAAGGAAATATTTTATATCTCCGCTAAGAGATAATTAATTTCATCTTGAGAATATATGTTCCATCAACACTAAATGTGGTTGCTCAATATACTGAGATTTTGATCGTGACTTTAGATCTCACTCTTGATATATCAAAGCAACCTATACTTTATGATCAGATTCATTATTCTCTCAGGATTAAGAGTTCATGCAAATTGAAGTCGTGAGATTTGTTATTCATTTGACAGTTGTTAGAAGAATAATAAATCTCACAGTAGTCTAATTCAGTATGTCTTAACTCTTAAAACATATCAACATATCAACATATTAACTAGAAGTCTCCACTTCCATGATCAAGACAAATCATTTTAGTTAATATGTTATAGTTTTCGCAGATGAAATACCCAATTTCATTACCGACTACGAACTATAATTCTGAGTTTACAAAGAACTTGTGATTTATATCTTCCGTGATTAAATCAAATAAATCACATACTATGCATCTCATGGACTATATGATAATGTCCAAATATTCATGTTACCATTATTTTAGATAATAATAAAATAACTTTATTAATCATAACATTAAGTCATACATAATGTCATACATAGCATCATACAATAGGATTTAAGGGTATATATCCTAACAATCTCCTACTTGCCCTGAAGACTATTGTGCACTAATCTAACTCCCATTCCTTCCAAATGTGACACAAAAGTCCTTTGTGGCAAGGTTTTGGTAAAGAGATCCGTTAGATTACTTGTACTATCAATTTTTGTTACTATTACATCTCCTCGAGTAACAAAGTCTCGAATAATGTGGTACTTTCTCTCAATGTACTTTCCTTTCTTGTGATTTCTTGGATCCTTGGATTGTGCAACCGCTCCACTATTGTCGCAAAATAATGTGATGGGAACTTGCTCTATTCTCACAATACCAAGATCAGAAAGGAATTTCTTGAGCCAAACAACTTCCTTTGCTGCCACACAAGCAGCAACATATTCAGGTTCCATGGTGGAGTCCGCAATACAAGATTGCTTAAAACTCCTCCAACTTATGGCTCCACCTCCCAAGGTGAACACACAATCTGAAGTGGACTTTCTGAAATCAAGATCTGACTGAAAATCTGAATCTGTATAACCAATAGGAATCAAACCCTCACTATGGTAAACAAGCATATAATCTCTTGTTCTCCGTAGATACTTAAGAATATGCTTTACAGCTTGCCAATGTTTAAGTCTTGGATTTGATTGATATCGGCTGACCATGCCAACTGAATAACAAATATCTGGTCTAGTACAAAGCATGATATACATGAGACTTTCCACTGCAGAAGCATAAGGAACTTGTCTCATCATATTTTCTTCCTCAAGAGTCTTAGGCCTTTGGTCATCAGACAGAGGAACCCCATGTCTAAAAGGAAGTAATCCTTTCTTGGAGTTTTGCATGTTAAACCGTTCTAGAACCTTATCTAGATACCCAGTTTGTGATAAACCTAACATCTTATTCTTGCGATTTCGCCAAAACTTGATCCCTAGAATAAAATTAACTTCACCTAAGTCCTTCATTTCAAATTGGCTTGATAATCAAACCTTTACCGATGACATTACCCCTACATCATTTCCAATAAGTAGAATGTCATCCACATAAAGCACTAGGAATATTACTACTTTATCTTGATGTCTTTTGTACAGACATGGTTCATCGAGAATTTGTTCAAAACCAAATGATTTGATTGCTTGATCAAATCTGATGTTCCATGACCTAGATGCTTGCTTAAGTCCATAAATGGACCTTTTCAATTTGCATACCATATGCTCTTGGTTCTTTGCTATGAAACCTTTAGATTGCATCATATAGATTTCTTCTTCAAGATTGTCATTGAGAAATGCAGTCTTGACATCTATTTGCCAAATCTCATAATCATAATAAGCAGCAATGGATAAGAGAATTCTGATAGATTTAAGCATGGCTACTGGCGAAAAAGTTTCATTATAATCAATACCTTCTTTTTGTGTATACCCTTTCGCCACTAGTCTTGCTTTAAAAGTTTCAATTTTTCCATCTATCCCTCTCTTCCTCTTGTAAACCTATTTGCAACTAACATGTTTAATGCCGTTAGGCGCCTTTACAAGGTCCCATACTTGATTGGAATAAATAGAATCCAATTCAGATTTCATAGCTTGGACCCAATGATGTGCATCTATATCATTCATTGTCTCCTCATAAGTGTAGGGATCTGATTCAGCCTCTTTTGGGATAGCTTCATAAGTTTCTCCCAAACCTATAAATCTTATAGGAGGCCGAACAATTCTCCAACTACGACAAGGCACTTGTGTACTAGTCATCTCATGAGTAATATATTGTGGTGTATCCAATATAGCCACATCATTCCTAGTTTCATTCATTGGTTGTTAAATTACAGGTTCATCTAATTCAGCCAATACAACTTTACTTCTAGGATTAAAATTATTCACATAATCATTTTCTAAAAATTTGGCATGGGTGCTAACAAACACTTTGTTATCCTTATGATTATAGGATAAATAACCCTTGGTTTCCTTTGAATACCCTAAAAATATGCATACTTCCGTTTTAGCTTCCAACTTATCAGACTTCCCTTTCAACATATGTGCTGGACATCCCCAAATGTGGAGATATTTCATACTATGCTTGCGCCAACTTCACAATTCCTTAGGTGTGTTGAGAACAGATTTTGATGGAACTAAATTCAAAATATGCATAGCAGTTTTTAGTGCATATCCCCAAAAGAAAATTGGTAAAGTTGAATAACTCATCATGGACCTAACCATTTCCAAAAGAGTCTCATTCCTTCTTTTCGCTACACCATTTTGTTAGGGAGTTCCAGGTGCAGTCAATTGGGAAACAACTCCATTTTGAATTAGGTAATCTTTGAAATCCCCAAGAAGGTATTCACCACCTCGATCAGATCGAATGGCCTTTATGCGTTTACCCAATTGATTTTCAACTTCAGCCTTAAACTCTTTGAACTTTTCAAAGGTTTCGGACTTTCGTCTCATTAGGTACACATAACCAAATCTTGAGTAATCATCCGTAAAAGTGATAAAGTACTCATAACCTTTTTTTGCTTGGGTTGACATAGGACCACATATATCTGTATGAATTAATTCAAGCAACTCTTGGACTCTTTTACCTTTTGCATTAAAAGGTCGTTTGGTCATCTTACCTTCCAAACAAGATTCGCAAACTAGAAATCCATCAAAGTCCATAGGCTGTAAAAGTCCATCTTTGATTAGTCTTTGAATCCTATTTGAATTAATATGACCCAAACGCAAGTGCCATAGATATGCATCACTAGTAGAAGGAAACTTTCTCTTTAATGATTTTACATGAGAGTCACTATCTAATTTAGAATTGTATAATTCATGCTTATCAGGAGTTAAAATATAAAGACCATCCACAATATTACCAAAACAGATAAACACTTTATCCTTCTTTATTATAACATTGTCTTTTAGAATAACATAATATCCATGTTTACCTAAATAAGTTGCAGAAATTAAATTTCTACGAACATTAGGTACATACAAACAATCTTCCAATATTAAAACCCTAGACTCAAAACATAAATTAAACACTCCAACAGCTACAACTGGTATTCTGCTCCCATCAGCCAAAGTAAGAAACAATTCCCCTTCATTCAGCTTTCTGGTCTCCTGGAACCCTTGCAAAGTATTGCAGATATGATTAGTACAGCTTGAATCCACACACTAGGAATCCGTGGGATTCTGTACCAAACATATTTCAAGAAGGAATGTACTTTTCATACCTTTATTCTTGGCAGCTTTGAATATTGGACAATTCCTCTTCCAATGTCCTTTCTCACCACAATAGAAACACTTTCCTTTGTTTTTCTTTCCTTTGTTGGCAACTCCTAAGGAAAGTTGTTTACCATCTCTCTTGGTGAAGTCCTTTTTTTTCTTCTTCTTTTTACTTTTGCCTTTCGACTTAGGTTGAAAAGTAGAAGCCTCAGCCATATTGGCATCAACACTAAAAGTACCAAGGATGCCTTCCGCCGCTACCAATTCATTCATCAATTCAGACAATGTATAAACCTTTTTGTTCATATCATATCCATTTGGGATTCTCCATCAATATCGGCACCTAAAACTTCCAATGTATTCAGATTAGAGATCATCCTAAGACAATACTCTCTCACTGAAGCACCTTCAGCCATTTTGGTATTATAAATTTGGCTTATAGTTTCTTGCCTTGTAGAACGGCCTTGCTCATTAAACATCTCCTTCAGATTTAGTATAATGTCCGAAGCCAATTCTACATCTTGCATTTGATGCTGTAGAACATTTAAAATAGATGCTAGGATTAGCACTTGGCCATCTCATTAGATTTCTGCCAACGATCATATCGCTGTTTTTCCTCAAGAGGAGCATCTAATGATGGAAAGCTAGGACATGGTTGAGTAAGCACATATTTGTGCTCTTCAGCAGTAAGAATAATGTCCAAGTTTCTTTTCCAGTCAACATAGTTGGATCCAGTCAGTTTGTTTTGATTAAAAATAGCAGCAAGTGGGCTAAATGATGCCATGATTTAAATTTAAAAATAACAAACATGAATATAATAAATAAACTGGACATTATCAATTTAGCATATAAGCATATAATATAGAACATTAATAAAACCATAAAATAATATATGCAACGACAACTCAATCCATGTCTATAATTCCTTGGTAACAAGTTTATTATAAACACATTAATTGGTTGAGAACTATTCTTATTATCAATGCTATCATGATAACTCTTATCAAACATTAATAATATTCCGTTTTTGTCTTTAGCCTCTAAGTAATAATGACATAGCTCCTTTGGGAGGTTAACATTACACTTAGTCTAGTGTACACCATTATCTAGAATCATGTGTAGCCACATTTCATCTCCCTTTATAGTGTTTAAACTTGTAGTACCATGGAACAAAACACCCTCCTTTGGGATCGCGAGGCATATACGCTAAGACAAGATGCTTTTCGCATTACTTTAAACGGGTTAGTTCAATCTTGTAGTACTATGAAGTAATCACCCTCCTTTGGGATCGCGAGGCATATACGCCAAGACGAGGTGTTTGCCCACACTACTATGAACCGATAATGGAGGCCATGAGATCCAACCCTTGTATCTCTCTCCCACTAGATGTTTTAAATTAAATGTTTTTTTAAGATTAAGAACCAAAATAACGCTAGATACCTTGAAAACATAATCCTAATCTCATTAGGAATAAATTTTAATAAACAAAAACTTTAATCCTAGCGTTAATATATATTAATATAAAAACAAATATATATATATATATATATTATATTACAGATATATATAAATAATATATATATATATAATATAATATAATAATGGGATGAAACCTTATGCATCCTTTATATATATAGATTGAATTCATGCAAGAGTAATATATGATTCTTCAAGCATGTAATTATATTGTATAATACACGGATTCTTAAATGCATGCAACCACGGCAATTAACATATGCTTCTAATAATGAAACCATGCAATCTTTAATATATAAGCCTATATTATAGCCAAGCATTGCAATGAAATATGCATAGCATTTATATCCTATATATAACAATCCATGCAAATATATTAACGGTTGCATGCATCCAAGCCATGTATAACGGTTGCTTATATAATACATGACTTGTTATATGGATTTAAAGTCCATGCATCCAAGCCATGTATTAACTGCCACTAACTGCCATGTGCGTGAAAAAAATATTGCACCGCTTGACTACTATCCACCATTTGAACATTATTGCTTCAATCCGTATATATAAAGGATCACAATATATCATTTGGTTCACGCGCATGACATCTTGACGGTTATTGAATATTATATAACAATCAATCCTTGGTAATTATTAACAAGACACAGCACTTGATGCAAAGAAACATAATCATGGCCTACTACGATTAAACCAAGAAAATATGCATCCTTCGATTGAACCCAATATCATCAAGAAACTATTTTTTTTTATTCCAAAATTCAATCACATGTTATACAATCATGATATGAAAACCTGACTCTGATACTAATTGTTGGTAAATCTGGTTTTGTATCTCATACAAAAGACAGAGCGGAAGCAACAAAAAAGGATCTATTTCATTCATGATTAATAACATGCACTATGTAAATTTCAAAATTCAAGAACGAGATTGCGTACCTTGGTGCGGTGAAATTCAAAACAAAAGATTCGAAGTACTTGGGAACACTTTTAATCTTTATTCCAATTCCACTTTACGCCCAAGAAGTGTGGTCTCCCAATCAGTTTCTAAGGGAGAATAATTGAGTGGCTTCACTCTCACATACACACCATTTCACAATGATGTCTCTTTTTTCTTTTTGAAAAAATTCTGTATGTTTCTCCCTTTTATAAGTAACTGATTATCTAATTGGGCCGGCCTATTGGGCCTTTCCAATTGGGCTTTAGTGTGTGGCTTGGAGTGGGACCAAAAGGGACCAATAAGACACTAGTTCCAATGGGTCTTGGGCTTTTCTATCAACTCTTGACAAGCCCAAAGTTACCATTAATTATATTTAATACTACTATATAAATATAATTGCACTCTAAGTTATATTAATAAATTATATCCGAAAACTTTATTATACATGCAACCCCTTCATAAAATATTCGTAGTAATATAAAGTCAAGAATGTAGACTGTCACTTTGAAAATTATTACATCTTAATCCTTGAATACCAAGTTTAATCCTTTTAAGTTATTCATCATATATTTATGAAATCCAATTCCATAAATATATACTTTAGTATATTCTTACTAAAGTGGTTAGGCCTAACACTCTGAATAACTAAACCCATTAAACTTATCTCAAGGGAATATTTTATATCTCCGTTAAGAGATCATGAATTCCATCTTGAGAATATATGTTCCATCTACACTAAATGTGGCTGCCAACATACTGAGATTTTGGTCGTGACTTTAGATCTCACTCTTGATATATCAAAGCAACCTACACTTTATGATCAGGTTCATTATTCTCTCAGGATTAAGAGTTCATGCAAATAGAAGTCGTGAGATTTATTATTCATTTGACAGTTGTTAGAAGAATAATAAATCTCATAGCGGTCCAGTTCAATATGTCTTAACTCTTAAAACATATCAACATATTACCTAGAAGTCTCCACTTCCATGATCAAGACAAATCATCTTAGTTAGTATGTTATAGTCTTCGCAGATGAAATGCCCAATTTCATCACCGACTACGAACTATAATTCTGAGTTTATAAAGAACTTGTGATTTATATCTTCTGTGACTAAATCGCATAAATCACATACTATGCATCTCATGGACTATATGATAATGTCCAAATATTCATGTAACCATTATTTTAGATAATCATATAATAACTTTATTAATCATAACATTAAGTCATACATAATGTCATACATTGCATCATACAATAGGATTTAAGGGTATATATCCTAACATATACTACTCATTTTTTTTTTTTGTTTCCTTTCCTTCCTCATCCCCCAATTTACATTTTAGCCCTCCACTTGTATAGTCAGGGGACTTCCTTTGGATGCTTGTCCCATCAGGATTGTTTGGAGGTGGTAAAATGTGCTGCAAGCTGTGAGGCTACTGTTCAGGGGTTATTCCTTCATTAACGCAGTCATCTGAGTTGGTATAGTGCATTAAATGCAGAGGTGATGGCTACTTTATTCGGATATTTCCTTTCTTCTTTGCTTACACATCTCTTCCACCTTTCTCAATTTCTTGTCCTCTGGTTTAAGTGGCTTGCTTGATAATTCCCAAGAGACACTTGCTCCTCGGTTTCCTCGGGAAGTCAGCCACTTCATCTTTCCTCCTCGGACTCTGATCCACGTGTTGGGCTAGGATTGATGTGCAAGTGGGCCTTTTTCCTCCTTGGATTGGGCCCACAGGCTCTATTTCGTACTCGGCCTTACCCCTCCCAAAATAGCCCTTCAAAATTCCACTCCTGCTACTACTCTAAAGAATGGAGTTTTTAAAATGTGCTGCAAGTTGTGAGGCTACTGTTTAGGGGTTATTCCTTCATTAATGTAGTCATTTGAGTTGGTATAGTGCATTAAATGCAGAGATGATGGCTACTTTATTTGGATATTTCCCTTCTTCTTTGCTTACACGTCTCTTCCACCTTCCTCAGTTTCTTGTCCTCTGGTTTAAGTGGCTTGCTCGATAATTCCCGAGAAACACTTGCTCCTCAGTTTCCTCGGGAAGTCAGCCACTTCATCTTTCCTCCTCGGACTCTAATCCACGTGTTGGGCTAGGATTGATGTGCAAGTGGGCCTTGTTTCCTCCTTGGACTGGGCCCACGGGCTCTATTTCGTACTCGGCCTCACCCCTCCTAAAATAGCCCTTCAAAATTCCACTCTTGCTACTACTCTAGAGAGTGGAGTTTTGACAAAACATTGGTGGGTTAGCACACGTTGGAAGTGTTGGGAAATATACATGTTTGCATCGAATACAAAACATACGTAGCGGAAAATAAACGGATCTACTTCATTCGCAATTGATAACATGCACTATGTAGGTTTTAGAATATAGGAACAAGAGAGTGTACCTTGATGCGGTGAAATTCAAAACCGAATGAAGAAGTACTCAGGAAGACTTTCAATCTTCACTCCAATTCCACTTGTTGCCCAAGATGTGTGGTCTCTCAATCAGTTCTATGTTGTCTAGAGAGAATATATGAAAGAGTGTCTCTCTTCCTTATTTCATATATCTTTACACATATTAAACATACAAACCATTTTATTCTATATAAAATTCTGTATGTTTCTCTCCACATAACTGATTATCTAATTGGGCTAGCCTTTTGGGCCTTCCCAATTGGGCTTTAGTGTGTGGCTTGGAGTGGGACCAAAAGGGAACAAATAAGACACTAGCTCCAATGGGCCTTGGGCTTTTCTGTCAACTCTTGACAAGTCCAAAGTTACCATTAATTATATTTAATACCACTATATAAATATAATTGCACTCTAGGCCTCATTAATAAATTATATTCCAAGACTTTATTATACATGCAACCCCTTCATAAAATATTCGTAGTAATACAAAGTCATGAATATAGACTGCCACTTTGTAAATTACTACATCTTAATCCTTGAGTACCCGGTTTAATCCTTTTAGGTTATTCACCATATATTTATGAAATCCAATTTCATAAATATATACTTTAGTCTTACTAAAGTGGTTAGGCCTAACTCTCTGAATAACTGTACCCATTAAACTTATCTCAAGGGAATATTTTATATCTCCGTTAAGAGATTATGAATTCCATCTTGAGAATATATGTTCCATCAACACTAAATGCGGCTACCCAACATACTGAGGTTTTGACCGTTACTTTAGATCTCACTCCTGATATATCAAAGCAACCTACATTTCATGATCAGGTCCATTATTCTCTCAGGATTAAGAGTTCATGTGAATACAAGTTGTGAGATTTATTATTCAGTTGACAGTCGTTAGGAGAATAATAAATCTCACAGCGGTCCAGTTCAATATGTCTTAACTCTTAAAACATATCAACATATTAACTAGAAATCACCATTTCCATGATCAAGACAAATCATCGTAGTTAATATGTTATAGTCTTCGCAGATGAAATGCCCAATTTCATCACCGACTACGAACCGAAATTCTGAGTTTACAAAGAACTTGTGATCTATATCTTCTGTGACTTTTCACATAAATCACATACTATGCATCTCATGGACTATTTGATAATGTCCGAATATTCATGTTACCATTACTTTAGATAAGAATAAAACAACTTTATTAAACACAATATTAAGTCATACATCCTTTCTCACATAATGTCATACATAATATCATACATAGCATCATACAATAGGATTTAAGGGCACGTATCCTATCAGGAAGTGTTCTCACATGAGAGCATATTTTCACCTGTCCCATACACATTCCTGATGCTTTGACATTTGCAACGCTGTAGTAAATGTAGTAGGCAGCATTATGTTCCCCATGTTTTACCACGTGATGAAGATCCTAGGATTGAGGTTTTTCTTGGTCTTTGGGTGGGAAAATTACCGCTCATTTTTTATCCCTATATAAAGGGGAAAGAGGGGGGGGGGGGTCATTTTCCCCATTTCACTAGTTTTTAACCAACCATCAAAGAAGTAGCCCGAGGAGCCTAACTTCCCGATTTTGTAAGTGTCCTTAGTTCTCACTTAGCTTAGGATCCCTCCTTCTTTTTAAATTTTTTTTTTCTGTTACGTTTAGCTATTAGGATGGGTAGATTTGCTAAGTTAGTTAGTACGCCCAAGGCACAGGAGGCTTTTAAAACTGAGTACAACATCTCTGCTAGGGTAGAAATAGAGCACTGCCACTTAGGGGAATGTCATACTAAAAGGCCCATTAGGGCTGTAGTCATTTACATGATTGCCTTCATAGAAGGTGAGATGCAAATTCCCATGGGCCAAGTAACTAGAGATGTTTTGATTTTCTATAGACTTACCCCCACCTAGTGTTCTCTAAATGTGTTTAGGATATTGGGTAGTGTTGACATGTTAAACCGCAAGATGGGTGTTCTAACCCATCATGATGTTAATTGGCTCTAAAGTTGTCAAAATAGTAAAGACACAGGGTATTACTTTAAGACTAGGGTGCCTTCAATTAGGTTGATTTCTTGCCTTCCCGATACCAATAAAGGCATGGACGAGGATTTTTTGATCGTCTCGGGTGATTGGCAAGATGAGTTGCATTGCCCTACGCAGGATGGGGAGCTAGGTGGGGTCATCATAGGCCAGAAATAACCTTCCACCTTTAGTCTGTAGAAAATCATCTTTACATTTCTTTGTTTTTTTGCGAAAATATAAGGGTTTTTTTTTTTTTTTTTTGTATTTTAAATGAAGGTATCTAACTTCTAACTCTTCCTTTCATCTATTTGTGGTAAATAAAAATTTCACCACTTCCAACCTCAATTTGGTGAATCGTGAGGATCTTAACAGGATCCTGAAGTCCAAGATCTTTCTTCACAAAGACGGCCAGCTTTGAGTCGCCCATGTAATCCTCAGATATAAGCCCATTTCGACACGTTTTTAGTCCCCCAAACACATGATCAAGGCCAAGGAATCCCATATAACGAGGATTGACGTAGCCGTTCCCGGGTTTCTTACTCGCCTTCCACCTCCTCCAAGGACCCACGAAGTTGAGCTGACTGCTCAATAAGTTACCGGTATTATCCAAGCTGAAGAGGAGGTTATACCTTCTGACGAAGAAACTCAGGAGCCAGCTTGGGTGTCCATTATTACCAACCTTGAGGAGGATTTTGAGGTATTCAACCAGCCTGACTTCATCAAGACCTCTAAATCTAGCTCCCGACCTTAAGTTACAGCCTAGATCAGCGTTAATCAGGAGGTTCCAAGTGTACCTGAAGGGATGGTCATTCAAAAGAATATGCCTAACCTATTAGCCTTTCTACCCATGCCAGGGGAGCTTCGCCTGCGGTGATCGTGGATTTGAGACCTTCTACCCTTCTCCTAGCTCAGACCTCTCCTTTTGAGCCCGGGGAGAAGAAAAGAAAAAGGGATAAGAGGGGAGGGAAGGAGAGTTCTGAGGAGGGTGAAATCTAGCCTTCAGTGGAGTAAGAGCCTCCAAAGGTGCTTATGTTGGGAAAAATACATGTTTGTTCGTATACAAAACATACGCAGCGGAAAATTAATGGATCTACTTCATTCGCAATTGATAACATGCACTATGAAAGTTTCTGAATTTAAGAACAAGAAAGCGTACCTTGATGCAGTGAAATTCAAAACCAAAGATCAGAAGTTCTTGGGAAGACTTTTAATCTTCACTCCAATTCCACTTAATGCCCAAGATGTGTGGTCTCTCAATCAGCTTCCAAAGAGAGAACAATGGAGTGTCCAACACTCACATACAAACCATTTCATTCCTTATGTAATCTTGATGAAAAACACTTATGAAAAGACTCATGAAAGGACTTATGAAATTTTGTATGTTTCTCTCCTTATATACAACTGATTATCTAATTGGGCTAGCCTTTTGGGCCATTTCAATTGGGCTCTAGTGTGTGGCTTGAAGTGGGACTAAAAGGGAACAAATAAGACTCTAGCTCCAATGGGCCTTGGGCTTTTCTGTCAACCCTTGACAAGTCCAAAGTTACCATTAATTATATTCAATACCACTATATGAATATAATTGCACTCTAGGCCTTATTAATAAATTATATCCCAAGACTTTATTATACATGCAACCCATTCATTAAAATATTCGTAGTAATACAAAGTCATGAATATAGACTGCCACTTTGAAGATTACTACATCTTAATCCTTGAGTACCCGATTTAATCCTTAATGTTATTCATCATATATTTATGAAATGTAATTCCATAAATATATACTTTAGTAACTCCTTACTAAAGTGGTTGTTCCAACTCTCTGAATAACCAAACCCATTAAACTTATCTCAAGGGAATATTTTATATCTCCGTTAAGAGATTATGAATTCCATCTTGAGAATATATGTTCCATCAACACTAAATGTGGCTACCCAACATACTGAGGTTTTGACCGTAACTTATAGATCTCACTCCTGATATATCAAAACAACCTACATCTCATGATCATGTCCATTATTCTCTCAGGATTTAGAGTTGATGTAAATAGAAGTCATGAGATTTATTATTCATTTGATAGTCGTTAAGAGAATAATAAATCTCACAGTGGTCCAGTTTAATATGTCTAAACTCTTAAAACATATCAACATACCAACTAGAAATCTCCATTTTCATGATCAAGACAAATCATTTTAGTTGATATGTTATAGTCTTTGCAGATGAAATGCCCAATTTCATCACCGACTACGAACTAAAATTCTGAGTTTACAAAGAACTTGCAATTTATATCTTCTGTGACTTTTCACATAAATCGCATATTATGCATCTCATGGACTAAGATAATGTCCCATTAGTTCATTTATAAATAGTCTCATATAATTAAACAATTTAATTATTTATGACATGTCAATAAATTGGATTTTAGGGCATAAACCCCAACAGCTTAAAGCCACTAAGCCTCAACAGAAAAAAGGTTCCACTGAGGGAGTTGGCATCGAGGTTGTGGCGGATTGACGTTCCAAGGTCCTTGCTTGGAACCTTTCATTGGTAATGGATGGAGCCCTTCTCTCTTCTAGTTCTTCCAACAGGGAATTTCAACAGGGGAGAGCTGGATACGTGGCGGATTCTGTGGAGTAAGCCTTGTTCCTCCCTTGGGATATGGAGGAGCTCAAGAATCTGAAGAAGCATGAGGTGTTCCTCACTCTTAAGAGGGACTTGGCTATGGTATGTTCTGATATATATATATATATATATTTATTTATTTATATTTAAACATACTTTCTTATTCCATTTCCCTTGTTTGTTTGTTTGTTTTTTTTTTTTTTTGTTGGCAATCATAGGTAGTTCAGGCTTCCTTCGTGGCTGAAGAATGGGTGGACCATGCCCTTTCAAAATCTAAGGAAGAGGAGGCACACCAGATTATTGCCACCAAGGCTTACACCAAGGTCGAGAAGAAGTACAAAGACTTACTCTTTAGGCTTGCTGAGGCCGAGAAAGGAAAAAAGAGTGCCGAGGCTGCTTTTGGGGTCGTTGAGAGACAAGCCGAGGAGAAATATGGCTTGCTTCGTACAATTGAGGAGGAACTAGTTAAGGCAAAAAAGAAGATTGAACTCCAGCAAAAAGAGTTGGAAGGGAAAGTGTTTGAGTAGTCCAAGGTTGAGTAAGCGGCTTACGAATTGGGTAGAAAGAAGCCGCAATTAACCTTACCCTTCAGATGAGGGAGTTGGGCCAAGAGTTCTGCTGTCAAACTTGGATGGAAGCTCTTAACGCTGTTGGAGTGGACTCATCTTCCGAGCTTAGGGAACCATCCAAGACTGTCTACCCCTCAGCTTTTAAAGGCATAGCCAACTCGTCCACCTTGGAATCAGGCCCAGCTTAACAAATTTCTCAAGTTCCTCTTGAGAAAGAATGGAATGACAAAGGGCCACAGGAGAAAAGGGACAAGACCAGAGAGCCCAAGGAGAAAGATTCCAAAGAATAGGCTTTCTATAACTTTATTTAATAGGTTTTCCCATTTTATGTTTTAGCCTAGATAGCAGATGCATTCTCTCACTTTTTTTTTTTAACTCTTACTCCACCATTAATGAATGAGGATTTTGCTTTTATTTGGCTGGTATCTACTTGTATTTGCTCTTAATTTATTTCCAACGTTAACTTAATTGAGGCATGTAACTCGAGGAATAAAAAACAACCGAATTTCTATTTAACATTTAGTCACTTTGTTATTTCTTCGCAAAGGTTAATTTACCCTAGGCTTGTGACCTGAGAAGTTGAACATGGCCGAGGTTTTCGTTTAACACTTAGCTAGTTTTTATAAGAATTAATTTACCTTAAGCATGTGACCCGATGAGTTGAACATGACCGATGTTTAGTTTAACACTTAGCCAATTTTTGTAAGAGTTAATTTACCCAAGGCATGTGACCCGAGGAGTCGAACATGACTGAGGTTCTGTTTAACATTTAGCTAATTTTTGTAAGAGTTAATTTACCTAAGGCATGTGACCTGAGGAGTCGAATATGGTCGAGGTTTTGTTTAACACTTAGCTAATTTTTGTAAGAATTAATTTACTTAAGGCATGTGGCTTGAGGAGTCGAACATGGCTGATGTTCTGTTTAACACTTGGCCTGTGCTTTCCCCATGCTGGATTCCTAGTATTCCCCATGAATTTTCTTAGGACCAGGTCCCTTGGCACAAACACCCTCGTTTTAATGCCTCTGTCATACCCTTGTTTGAGCTTCTATTGATAATGGGCTATCTGGACCTTGGCAACCTTTCTTCTTTCCTCGACTAGATCCAAACTAGTAGAGAGGAGTTGCGTATTTCTGTGGCTATTGAACTAGTCAGTTCTCATCATTGGGAATCTTGTCTCTAAAGGGATGACAGCCTTGGAGCCGTATGCCATTGAGAAGGGGATTTCTCCAGTCGATCTCCTAGGCGTAGTGCGGTATGCCCATAATACATGTGGCAACTCATTGACCCACCTGCCCTTTGCTTTGTCCAACCTTTTCTTTAGTCCATCTATTATGACCTTGTTGGTGGCTTCAACTTGCCCGTTACTTTAACAATAGGCCGGAGTAAAATATTTATTTTTTATTCCCAGTTCACAATAATATCTTCAGAAAGCCTCACTATCAAATTGAAGCCCATTATCTGAGACCAGTGTATGCGGAACTCCAAACCTTGTGACGATATTTCTCTAGATGAACTTCTTCACGTCCTAATCTCAAATGTTGGAGAGAGGCTCAGTCTTAACCCTCTTCATGAAGTAGTCAGTTCCGATGAGGAGCCATCTTCAGTTTCCAGTTTCCTTTGAGAAAGATCCAACTACATCCAAGGCCCACTGTGCAAAAGGCCATGGACTGGAAAGAATGTTCAGGGTCCCCCAGGTTGATGAATATTTGGGGCATACCTTTGGCATTGATCACACTTCCTGACATAATCTTGAATGGACTTTTGCATTCTGGGCCACCAGTTACCCTGAGTGAGAGCCCTGTGTGATAAAGATCTTCCTCCGGTGTGACTACCGTACATTCCACGTGAAGTTCCTCCAGTAACGCTTCCACCACTTCAGGATGGACACATAATAAATATGGCCCAGAGTATGACTGCTTGTACAGCTTCTGCTCTTCCAAGAGCCAATATCGTGGTGCATTTCTTTGAAATTTTTCAGCCTCAGTTTTGTCCTCAGGTGGTATCCTGTCCTTCAAAAATAATACCACTAGGTCCATCCAGCTCGGGCCGACATATATTTTGCTTATTTTGACAGGGACTTTATCGTTCCAGCTAGGTGTTACTAGATCCTTGACCATTATAACCCTTGGTAGGCCTTTTTTCAACGAGGTGGCCAAGGTCTTTAATGAGCCAGTGTGGGCATTCTTACTTCTGGAGACTTGCTTTATAGAAAACATCTCAAAGCTGGACCGCAATTGTTTCACTTGGCCAAGGTACCCTTGCATTCTTTGGTCTTTGGCTTTAAACTCTCATTTGCACTTGCCCTACGATAAGCCTCGAGTTAGAAAAACCTCCACAGCCTTACTCTTAGCTGCTTTACCAAATCCAATCCTGCTCGAAGGGCTTTATACTCCGCCTCGTTATTCGTGGCTAGAAAGCCCAACCTCAAGGATTTCTCCATGGTCACTCACTCAGGAGATACTAGAATGATTCCAATTCCAGATCCCTTTTGGTTGGTGGCCCCGTCCACACACAGTTCCCAAAATGGAGGATGGGATGTTGAAATGAGTGAAATTTCTTTATCCGGTGTCCTTTCCTTTTTAATTTCATACATTACCATTTCTTTTGTGAACTCAGCCACTAGGTCCCCTAGAACCTGCCCCTTCACAATTGTGTGGGGTAAGTACTTGATATCAAACGCTCCTAACATGGTTCTCCATTTGGCCACTCTCCCCGTATAGTCTGACTTCTGAAGCAGCACCTGTAAAGGGAGCTGGGTGAGGATGATGACTGTATGCACTTGAAAATAATGGGGGAGCTTCCTAGTTGTGTATGATGGCCAAAATGGCTTTCTCCAAGGGTACATACCGGGTTTCTGCTTCCTGAAGGGACTTGCTCATATAATAGATGCTGTACCCTTGCGTCTATTTGAACTAGGACTAGGCTTATTATATGGGTTGTAACTGCTAGATATGCAAACGGTACCTCTTCCCTCTCAGTGTTGGACAGGATCGGTGGATAAGCCAAGTATCTCTTTATTTCCTCCAAGGCTTGGTCACATTCCTTGGTCCACGTGAAATCCTTCCACTTGTGAAGTAATGGAAAAAATGGTCTACAACGATCAGCTGACTGAGAGATGAATCTATTCAAAGCCGCCATCATCCCCGTAGCCTCTGTGCTTCCTTCGGATTTCAAGGTAGGTGTGGGTCATGGATGGCTCTAATCTGGTCAGGATTAACTTCAATTCCTTGGTGAGTGATCATGTATCCTAGAAATTTTCCTAAGCCCACCTCGAATGAACATTTGGAAGTGTTTAGGCGTAACTTATGTTTTCTGATGATTGAGAATACTTCTTCCAAGTCAGTCAGGTGCTCGGATGCCCGCTTGCTCTTTACGACCATGTCATCGATATAAGCTTCCACATTCTTGCCTAGCTGGGCTTCGAACATCCTCTTCACCATCCTTTGTTAGGAGGAGCCAGCGTTCTTTAAGCCAAAAGGCATCACCCGATAGTGGTAGTTCCCGATAGGAGTTATAAACGGTGTCTTCTCCTGATCTAGCAGTGCTAATGGTATTTGATGGTAACCTTGGAAGGCATCTAAAAAACTCATCCGAGAATGGCCAAACGTGGCATCAACAAGTTGATTGATTCGGGGAACTAGGAAGAGGTCTTTAGGGTAGGCTTTATTCAAATCTGTGAAGTCGACACAAACCCTCCACTTCCCTAACTTCTTTTTCACAACAACCGTGTTAGCTAACCATTCGAGGTAAAAGACTTCTTTGATTGCTCCAACTTGCTTAAGTTTATTGACCTCCTCTTTTACTACTTCAACATGCTCTTTAAAAGATCACTGAGGTTGTTGCGTCTTCGGCGTGATAGCTAGGTTTACGTTGAGATGGTGACAAATGAATTTTGGGTCTATCCCTGGGGCCTCGTACGGGCTCCAGGTGAAAACATCTAAGTTATTCTTTAGGAAGATCAATAACTTTTCCTTCTTGGTCAGGGGTAATTAGGCCCTCACTTGGAAAATTCTCTCTTTGTCCGAACCGAGGATAACCTTCTCTAGTTCCTTACACTGCAAACTACCTGTCACGATTTTATCCGAGCCCACTGATGACTGCTACGAAACACAACTTGGGTCAAGGGGACCCACTTGAGTTGATTGATGCCTAATAGCAGCAACAATACACTATTTGGCTATTTTCTGGCACCTTACTAGCTCCCCTCCTCGTCCCTTGGTTGGGCACTTCACCTTCATATACAAAGTAGAGAAGATTGGCCCCATAGCATGAAGCCATGGCCTTTCCAAAATTGTAGTATAAGGCGAATAAGCGTCAACTACAATGAATTCCACCTTGACCACTTCATTGCCCGTCTGTACTGGCAGCTTGATCATCCCCTTGGGGATCATGGTTCGTCCACCAAACCCTACTAATGGGGAGTTGTACTTGTTGAGGTCCTCGGGTTTCAGGTTCAGCTCCTTTTATAAGTCAAGGTACATGATCTCGACTCCACTTCCTTGGTCCACCATCACCCTTTTCACGTCAAACCCTCAAATCCGGAGGGTAACCATTAGCACATCATCATAGGGTTGAAAGGTCCCCATTTTATCTGCCTCCAAGAAGCACAGGACTGGCTCCGGCTTTGCCTTAATCCTCTTGGACCCTCTATCCTCCTTTCCAAATTTGGGTTGTGATAAAATTGACATAATTCTGGACGAGGGCCCTGCTTGCTTATCTAGTGTAACAAAAATGACGCTGATAGTTCATAATGGTGGGCATGAAGCCATCTCTCTTTGGTATCCCTGTCCTATCTTGCTCCCTTACCCAGGGGATTGATGTATGAACTACTTCAGCTTCCTTGCCTTGACTAACTGCTTTAAGTAGTCGCATAAGGTTTTGTAGTCCTCGGTTGTATGGCCCCGATCCTGATGATATTGGTAGTATAGGCTCTAATTCCTTTTAGTGGGTCCCCCCCATCTTGTTGGGCCATTTAAAGTAAGGCTCATTTTTTATCTTCTCTAGGACCTAATATATGGGCTCCTCGAACATCGAGTTGACCATTGGGGTATTACTGTGGGGGGGTTGGCTGAAAAAGTTTCTCTTTGGTCGATTTGGGCCATATCTATCAAGCCGAGGATCCCTGCTCGCGGGCGTGAAAACCTTGGCCTTCCCCTTGCCCTGTACTTGATCTTCTTCAACCCTTTTGTGCTTGTTAATGCGATCCATTAGTTGATGCATATTCTGAGCAGGCTTCATGGTGAGGGATTTCCTCATGTCGTGATTCATGGGAAGTTCCACTTTGAAGGTTTTGACAGTCACGTCCTCGAAATCGTCATCAATTTCGTTGAAAAGTTCCCAATACCTATCAAAATAGGTTTTTAAGGTCTCCCCTTCTCTCATGGCCATGGAAACAAATAATCCAAAGGCTTAGGGATCCTGCTACAAGTCACGAATTTGGCCTTGTATGCTTTAGTCGGCTCCTCGTAGGACCCTATCGAGCCTTCCTCTAATCCATCAAACCATCTCATGGCAATGGGTCCGAGGCTTGAGGGGAACACTTTACACATGAGAGCCTTGAGTGAATGCCATCCTTTGATTAAAATGGCTTACATGCTCCATTGAGTCAGTCCTTTTCTTGTTAATGGTGAAGGCCGATTGGGTAAAATGATGAGGGAGCTTGGCCCTATCAATATGGTGTGTAAAAGGTGACCTAGAAATTTAGTGCAAGGCCCTACTCATAGCATAATTCCCCATATTTTCAAGGGATGAATTTCTGTTTCTTCTTCTACGACGTCTTTCCCCACCTCGTGTGTGAGAGGATGTCATAAAAGATTTACTCAGAGGAGTTCTAGAACTTTGCCTATAGCTTCGATCTCTTTCTGACTCAGAGCTTTGGCTCGAGGGAGGTGTTTTATCCTTCCTGACATGCACTCTATGTTGAAGTCGTTTACGTACATGGTCAATCTCCAACCTAAGGTTTTGTGTCTCTTGTTCTTGCGATACATGACTTCCTGGTCTTGAGTGACTTTGACTAATGTGGTTTGAATAGACAAGTTCGACCCTGATACTAGGAGACCAATCCATCTCTTAGTCCCTTCTTTTTTCCAAGTTTAAAAGCTGGTTGACTCGTTGAGAGCCCGCAAATTCTTCTTTAGCTCCCTTGGAGTTTGTCATTTTTTTTTTAACTCTCAAAGAATAAATCACAAAGATAGATCAAAGATGACCCCTCCCCACAGACGACGCCAATTGTATAGGCCCAAAATACGCTAAGCCCACTTAGAGTATTGGAGTTAGGTTGGAAGGCCTAATATGATTAATTTGTTTAGAGTTACGGGTTTCCAAGATCAATTTTTATGCAATCTTTTGGTCTAATTGCTAAGTCTGTGATGAAAAAGCTAAACAAATAATTCAAGAGAGACCAAGTTGGAAATTAACACTTCCTCAGATCTGGCTGAAGAGCAAATATTCGTATTAGGTTCAAGTCTTAGATACAAGATTATACTACTCAGTTCTTCAGTTTCCTTTCAGTTTCTCATCCCCCAATTTAGAGGGGTTTCATTTCCTTATATAGTCCATTGGATTGTATCCTAGCTTTCCATTTGTATAGCCAAGGGCCTTCCTTTGGATGCTTGTCCCATCAGAGCTGTGCTGGAGGTGGTAAAATGTGCTGCAAGCTATGAGGCTACTATGCAGGGGTTATTTCTTCATTAGTGAGGTCATCTAAGTTGGTACAGTGCATTAAATGCGGAGGCGATGGCTACTTTATTTGGATATTTCATTTCTTCTTTGCTTACACGTCTCTTCCACCTTTCTTGGTTTCTTGTCATTTGGTGTAAGTGGCTTGCTCAATAATTCCCGAGGAACACTTGCTCCTCGGGCTCCTCAGGAAGTCGGCCTCTTCATCTTTCCTTCTTGGACTCCAATCCACGTATTGGGCCAGGATTGATGTGCAAGTGGGCTTTTTTTCCTCCTTAGACTAGGCCCACGGGCTCTATTCCGTACTCGGCCTTACCCTTCCCACAATGCTGTGGCTTTATGATTCAAGTCTCTTGTCCAATTATTATTTTGCCAAAAAAAAAAAAGTAAAATAAAATGAAACAACCAAATAATCTATGATTTATTGCAAAAGCTAGGGTTTTAGCTAGAAAGTTTATCTTCAATTTTAATATAAATCATAAATTATGGAGTACTAGTAAATAATTACCTCACTAATGCCACAAAAAATAAAATAAAATAATAACTCACCAATACCTCATCATTTTATAACAAGGGAAAATGCAATAAACACCCTTGTGGTTTACATGTTTGATTTGTACATAGCCCCTTCTAGTACAGATTAAATTGCAAAAGTTATCATTGCAAAAAAAAAAAAAAAAATGTAAATTTATTTTTTTATGGGTAAATTACTTAGTTGGTCCTTATTCTTTAGATAATATGTTAATTTTGTCCTTAACTTATCAATTGTGTCAATTTGGTCACTAACCTTTCACTATCTTGTCAATTTAATCCTTGTTATTATCCATTGGATGGAAAAATTTGATTAGTCAAATGAAATAATAAAAAATTATTTTTCTTACCACATCAACTGTCCATTGTACACCTATGCCAGATTAATTTAATTTTTTTTTGTTCACATGTGAGTTAGTTTATATATTTTTTTTTTGAAAGAGTTTTAACCTATGAGGCCTGCTCTTGATGATAGCTCTTAATTATCAGATCAAGAAACTATCAATGTTTGATATAAGAAGATATTGAACCTCAAATCTCTTATTCAATCATCAATGACTTTACTAGTAACTAAAACCCATGCGTGAGTTAGTTAGATTATATCTCCCAAAAATTTTCTAAAATTTCTAAAATCTCTACACCAGCCCAACAACACACACTGAAAAAATCCTTTAGTTCCAAATCCCCAAAATAATAAAACCCCTTAGAGGAATCATGGAAGGTGGAACTAGCTCATTTGGCTAAAAACCCATCCTGACGGTGGTGGTGATGCCTGGTATGGAAACATCCAATACCTTGTCAACATCTCTGCCATCAGCTCTAAAGATCAAGGCGATTTGGCAAAGTTTGAGTTGGCTTGTGAGTCTAATTTCTCAATTCTTGTCAAATGTGATTTTAGTTAAAGAGTGTGCAAAACTTCATGGAGCCGACCCAACCGAACGGTGCCGGCGACACTGTCCCGATTGTAGTGCCAACCGAATGAGCTGAGGCCGGTGTTTGGACTTCGCCTTCCGTTTCGATGCCGGTGCGGTGAAATCACCAGATTGAGAAATCCGAAATTGAGACTGTGGCTGAACCACACCGATATAGGATCTGTCATTCTAATTTTTTATTTTTATTTTTTATTTTTGTGAAGCTAATAAAACGACGTTGTATGTATGGGTGTTTAAAAAAAAAAAAAAGCAAAACGGTGCGTTTTATGCTAGGTTTTCAGATTCTTAGGGGTATAAGTTAATATTTTTCTCCCAGAATCTTTTAACTCTCTCTCTTGCTCTTGCCTCTTGAGTCTCGCCTGACGCAGAACAACGGTAAGCTTCTTCGTGTTTTCAGTTTTGTTTGTCTTCGTGTTTTACTGTTTTTTCCTTTTCATTTGTTTGGGAAAGTTGAAAGCATGAATGGTTAAGTATTTAAGTTGGTTTGAATGTTTGATTAAGTTTGGCTGTTTGGGAAAGCATGATTTATATGTTAAGTGTTTATCCCGAGACTCACTGAGTCACTGTACCAAAACTTCCTTTGCCTACACACTTCCCTCTAACCTGAGAAAGTAGAATCCATGGTGATTTGTTTGAGTAAAGCTTTAGCAGCTAAGCCAATACTATTGCTTTTAGCACCTTTTAAAATCTCTCAAAGCAAAGCTTGTGTGATTGTGTCTGTGTCTTTCTATTTTGTGGGGGGTCCAACTCCAAGTAGCTGCTTGCATTTATAAATATAATATTATATTAAGGTTGGATGCTTACATATATAATAGTAACTATTAAGGTTGGCTGTTTGTAGCTGCTTACATATATAATAATATAATATTAACTATTAAGGCTGGCTGTTTGTATTGTAGTTGCTTACATATTTTTTTGTTGAATAGATTTTTTTTTTATAGGTTGAACAGATTTTTTTTTTATAAAAAAAAAAAACAGATTGTTAATGTTTCAAATCAAGCCGACCAAACTGATTAAATCGAGCCGATCAAACTGCACTGCTATAGGTCGGAAAACCGACCCTAATCAGTATACATCGGTTTTAATTATTACAAAACCGATCCCTATCAGTTCGGTAACAAATTTGGAAAAAAACCAAGCCGACTGAACTACGCACACCCCTAATTTGCGTCACATGCCAACATAAAATCTGGTTTTTTTTTTTTTAATTATTTTTTTAGATGTGGTTGAACAATTGACAATAATTATGGCAAAAAAAATTAATTTTTTATTACTTTGTTTGACATTAGATTTTTTTAATCCAATAAATAACAACAAAAACAAAATTGACATGATTCTGAAAGTTTAAAGACTAAATTGACATATGATGTAAAAGATAGAAACCAAGTAGTTTACTATTGTTTCTCAAAAAAAAAAAAAAAAGTAGTTTACTATTGTTTCTAAAAAAAAAAAAAAGTTTACTATTTATTTATTAAAAAAAAAAGAGCCAAAACAGCATGTGTGACCAATCAACACTGCCATGTACAAACACAAAAACAGCCGCACACACAAAATAACATCCCAGAAGCACCACCTCTCAAAAGATGAAACAACGCCACCCACCACAAGTTGCATCTTCCCAATCTTACAAAACCCATAAATTAATTTTCTTTTCTCTGCAGATTTTTATTTATAAACATAAATAAAAAAATTGATGGCTTATTATCTCCATGAACTTTTATTTTTTAATGCTAAATGGTTTACTTATAAAACTCCATTTATTAAGTTGAACAAACCATTCACAAAATACCATAAAACATTCAAAACTGCAGAGAAAAAAAAAAAAAAATCATTAGACTCGTAAAACTGCTATAAATCATAGCTGAAAATAATTAAAAAAGATCCAATTTCAACCACTAATTTTTAATCAAATTAAAATCACTAATGTCCGCTAGCTCCAATTTTCTACAAATTCTCATTGAAAATTTCATATGAACAAGCTTGGATATTGATAGGACTTCTCAATGAAAATTTCAATGTGAACAAATTTGGATATTGTTTGGACTTAACTAAAGACAACGACAACAACCAAGGTTGGTTATATTCATTGGATTTGTATTGAATAAATTTAGTTTCTGTTTCTTGGAAGCATGTATGGTTTATGAGTTTTTAAATGTCTGCAAGCTAGTAAACGTTTTTTTTTTTCAAAATAAAAATCCAAAAATTCTATATTGAATTTTCAGTTGATATGTGAAATATTCGTGTTTTGTTTAGAAGTTGAGGTTTATATATTTATATGGAACTATGTGAGATACCGAACAAAACATAATATTCCATTGCTGTGGGGAACATTGCTGACGTATGTCAAAACAAGAAACAGACTAAGTTCCCATATAATGGTTTCCACTATTTCCGGGTAAAATATTTTAGAACGAAACAAAGAAGGCTAAAATGGAGTTTTATCCCTTTCTCACAAACTTTCTAGCAAAATGTTCCCTGTATGAAACTATTTAGGGATATGCCCCTGTTTTAAAACTCGATTGGATTTCATAAATATATGATGAATAACTTAAATGATTAAACCGGGTACTCAAGGATTAAGATGTAGTAATCTTCAATGTGACAGTCTACATTCATGACTTTGTATTGCTATGAATATTTTATGAAGGGGTCGAATATATAATAAAGTCTTGGAATATAATTTATTAACTAGTCGCTAACCCGTGTGATGCATGAGAAAGTTATTTATATAATAAAATCTAAGAATTTTAGAAATAGAAAATCGGGTCAATAATATGCATATTATAGACATTTTGCTAGTTAGCATTTAAAAGAAAAAATTGTCATAATTAAATAAAATACAATGGGAAGAAATATTTAACTTTTATGCTTTTCTATAGTTTAGAAGTGTTGTTTAACATAGAATGTTATTGGGTTGTAAGAGAGATTTTTATATATATTGTAAGATATAAACAAATCTTACTTAGTCGTAGTAATAACAATATAAACAATTCAAAACATAGAACATTATCAAAATTATAACACCTAATTCCATTATCTTTTACATTGAATCCAAACAAATAATTAATTGAAATTAATCCAAACAAATAATTCATCAACCAAAAATCATAACTTTAATTAAGAAAACAAAAAATCACATGAACCCAAATAAAAATTCTCAATAAAGCAAAAACACATAAGGTAAAGAATTAAGATCAACCTACTGAGACGCAAGTACCAAAAACTCCAAGACTTAAAGCTTCCAAATTTTATAGAATCCCCAAATTCTACTTCAAAACCAAACAAAAACCTTCAAATTCAAAAAATTCATATATAATATACCAAATAAAAATTTACCACTCCTTGGGCTAGAAGACATAGATTGTAGTTTTGATTTTTCTCCAAAAAATAGAGATGCTTCATCTGCCATATACAATATAAAATAATTATTAGAAATTTCAACCCAAAAACCAAACTCACAAAAACACTATCAAAATATAGAGATTAACCCTGTCAAAATATAGAGATTAACCTAAATACTCAAAAGAAAATCAATTCTAAACATAACAAAAGAATAAGATAGAAAGAAAATCTCAGACACATATGAAAGGAAATAAAAAAGAAAGAACATACGTTTGTTTGTTTGTTTGTTTTTTTTTTTTTTACATGAATCTCTCTTCTTTTTCTTTTTTTAATCTTAAAGTGAAGTTAAGTTTAGGGTTTTGAGATGGTAATTGCTAGGGTTTTAAGGAGAGAAGAGAGAGTCCTACCAGGAGTTTCTTTCTTTTTTCTTAATACTATTTTTTTTTGACGTGAGTCTTTTTTTTTTTTTTTTGAAACCTAAAGTGAGTCATTTTTTTAATTCTAACGTGAGGTATCTTAGAAAATTATAATTAATTTTTAATCTTCAATTTTATATTATATATAGATAATAATAATGATATGATAAGTTCTGGAAAGGTCAACAAAATATATCTAATAGAGTTTTAGTTTTACTTAAACTAAATTATTGTAATACAACCTAAAGTGAGTCCTTTTTTTTTTTTTTTTTTTTTAATTCTAACGTGTTATGTGAGTTTTTTTTTTTTTTTGAAAACTAAAGTGAGTCATTTTTTTTAATTCTAACGTGAGGTATATTAAAAAAATTATAATTAATTTTTAATCTTCAATTTTATATTATATATATATATATATAATAACAATAATGATGTGATAAGCTCTGGAGAGGTTAATAACATATATCTGATAGAGTTTTACTTAAACTAAATTATTGTAATACTGAAAATATAATTACATGTTGAAGAAAAATAATAAATATATAAAATATAAAACCTAGAATAAAAAGAATCTAAAATAAAAAGAAAAAGAAAATAGTGATGACGTGAAAAATTGTGGGAACTTCAGAGGCTGCGATTTATATATATATATATATATATATATATATATAGATAGATAAGGCCTAGATGTTAAGATATGTGCCCTTAAATCCTATTGTATGATGCTATGTATGATATTATGTATGACATTATGTGAGAAATCATGTATGACTTAATATTGTGTTTAATAAAATTTTTTTATTCTTATCTAAAATAATGGTAACATGAATATTCGGACATTATCAAATAGTCCATGAGATGCATAGTATGTGATTTATGTGATTTAGTCACAGAAGATATAGATCACAAGTTCTTTGTAAACTCAGAATTTTGGTTCGTAGTCGGTGATGAAATTGGGCATTTCATCTACGAAGACTATAACATATTAACTACGATGATTTGTCTTGATCATGGAAGTGGTGACTTCTAGTTAATATGTTGATATGTTTTAAGAGTTAAGACATATTGAACTGGACCGTTGTGAGATTTATTATTCTCCTAACGACTGTCAATTGAATAATAAATCTCACGATTTGTATTCACATGAACTCTTAATCCTGAGAGAATAATGGACATGATCATGAAATGTAGGTTACTTTGATATATCAGGAGTGAGATCTAAAGTAACGGTCAAAACCTCAGTATGTTGGGCAGCCACATTTAGTGTTGATGGAACATATATTCTCAAGATGGAATTCATAGTCTCTTAACGGAGATGTAAAATATTCCCTTGAGATAAGTTTAATGGGTACAGTTATTCAGAGAGTTAGGCCTAACCACTTTAGTAAGCCTAAAGTATATATTTATGAAATTAGATTTTATAAATATATGGTGAATAACTTAAAATGATTAAACCGGGTACTCAAGGATTAAGATGTAGTAATTTACAAAGTGGCAGTCTATATTCATGACTTTGTATTACTACGAATATTTTTTGAAGGGGTTGTATGTATAATAAAGTCTTGGGATATAATTTATTAATGAGGCCTAGAGTGCAATTATATTTATATAGTGGTATTAAATATAATTAATGGTAACTTTGAACTTGTCAAGAGTTGACAGAAAAGCCCGAGGCCCATTGGAGCTAGTGTCTTATTTGTTCCCTTTTTGGTCCCACTCCAAGCCACACACTAAAGCCCAATTGGGAAGGCCCAAAAGGCTAGCCCAATTAGATAATCAGTTATGTGGAGAGAAACATACAGAATTTTATATAGAATAAAATGGTTTGTATGTTTAATGAATAATTAGAATACGATATAAGGAAGAGAGACACTCTTTCATATATTCTCTCTAGAAAACATAGAACTGATTGAGAGACCACACATCTTGGGCATCAAGTGGAATTGGAGTGAAGATTGAAAGTCTTCCCGAGTACTTCTTCATTTGGTTTTGAATTTCACCGCATCAAGGTACACTCTCTTGTTCTTATATTCTGAAACCTACATAGTGTATGTTATCAATTGCGAATGAAGTAGATCCGTTTATTTTCTGCTGCGTATATTTTGTATGCGATGCAAACATATATATTTCCTAACATTGGTATCAGAGCGGTCTTCATTTCGAATCTGTATAACATGTTTTGTTCATTTTGGAATTAGAGATAATAGTTTCAAGTTGATAGAGGATTATACATTTAATTTTCTGCATGGTTGTTGAAACTATGATTTGATAAAAACTGATATTGATGTTATGATGTTGTTTAAATATGAATTTAAGAATGTTAAATTGATCTTTAAGGCTATAGCATCAATAGATTTCAGTTTTGATATCAATCTCTGTCTATCATTTTCGTATGATGGTTGTAAATTCATGCAAAACCGTTGAAAACTGCCTTAGAAGAATTTCTGGAAATTTGAGTTTTACGTGTTTCGATCGATCGAAATTTACTTTCGATCGATCGAGTAAAACAGAGACTAATCCTTTTGAATCGATTGATATTCGATTGCTAGTCGATCGATCGAATTTTCTTTTCGATCGATCGAGAAGCGATCGAGCATCAATCGAACAAGACAGAAGGTCAAGTTCGAATTGTTTAATTTTTTCGATCGATCGAGGGGCACATTCGATCGATCGAAAGAAGGAAAATCTGAATTTTTTCTAAGTGTTTTCAAACTTAAAAGTGTGTGATTAAATTTTGTGTTTTCACTATTTTTTCTTACGTCTTTTTCGTAAGAAAAAGTGCTTAGTATAAAGTGCAAGGCTGTGTATAATTAGTTTATGCACGTTTAAAGATAAAAACTTTTAATTTAAAACATCTAGTGGGAGAGAGATACAAGGGTTGGATCTCACGGCCTCCATTATCGGTTCATAGTAGTGTGGGCTAAGCACCTCGTCTTGGCGTATATGCCTCGCGATCCCAAAGGAGGGTGTTTACTTCATAGTACTACAAGATTGAACTTACCCGTTTAAAGTAGTGTAGACAAGCACCTCGTCTTGGCATATATGCCTCGCGATCCCAAAGGAGGTTTGTTTTGTTCTATGGTACTACAAGTTTAAACATCATAAAGGAAGATGAAATGTGGCTACACATGATTCTAGATAATGGTGTACACTAGACTAAGTTTAATGTTAACCTCCCAAAGGAGCTATGTCATTATTACTTAGAGGCTAAAGATAATACGGCATATTATTAGTGTTTGATAAGAGTTATCATGATGGCACTAATAAAGAGAATAGTTCTCAACTGATTGATGTGTTTATAATAAACTTGCTACCAAGGAATTATAGACATGGATTGGGTTGTCGTTGCATATATTATATTATGGTTTTATTAAGGTTCCATATTATATGTTTATATGCTAAATTGATAATGTCCAGTTTACTTATTATATTCATGTTTATTATTTCAGATTTGAACATGGCATCATTTAGCCCACTTGTTAGCATTCTTAATCAAAACAAACTGACTGGAACCAATTATGTTGACTGGAAAAGAAACTTGGACATAGTTCTCACAGTTGAAGAGCACAAATATGTGCTTACTCAACCATGTTCTAGCTTTCCTTCATTAGATGCTCCTCCTGAGAAAAACAACGATATGATCGTTGGCAGAAATCTAATGAAATGGCCAAGTGCTACATCCTAGCGTCCATCTCAAATGTTCTACAGCATCAAATGCAGGATGTAGAACTTGCTTCGGACATTATGCTAAGTCTGAAGGAGATGTTTGGTGAGCAAGGCCGTTCTGCAAGGCAAGATATCATGAGGCAAATTTATAATACCAAAATGGCTGAAGGTAGTTCAGTGAGAGAACATTGTCTTACAATGATCTCTAATCTGAATACATTGGAAGTTTTGGGTGCCGACATTGATGGAGAATCCCAAGTGGATATGATACTCCAGTCACTACAGGAGTCATTCAAGGAATTCAGACTTAATTATAACATGAACAAAAAGATTTATTCTTTGTCTGAATTAATGAATGAGTTGGTAGCGGCAGAAGGCATCCATGGTACTTCTAATGTTGAAGCCAATGTGGGTGAAGCTTCTACTTCTCAACCTAAGTCGAAAGGCAAGGGTAAGAAGAAGAAGAAGGACTTCACTAAGCAGGAGGGTAAACAAATTGTCTTAGGAGTTGCCGACAAAGGAAAGAAGCTGAAAGGAAAATGTTTCCATTGTGGTGAGAAAGGACATTGGAAGAGAAATTGTCCAAAGTTCAAGGCTGCCAATAAGGGTATGAAAATTTCATTCCTTCTTGAAATATGTTTGGTACAAAATCCCACGGAATCCTGGTGTGTGGATTCAGGTTGTACTAATCATATCTGCAATTCTTTGCAGGGGTTCTAGGAGACCAAAAGACTTAAAGAAGGAGAGTTGTTTCTGACCTTGGCTGATGGGAGTAGGATTCCAGTTGTAGCTATTGGAGTGTTTAATTTATGTTTTGAATCAAGAGTTTTAATAGTAAATGACTGTCTATATGTATCTAATGTTCGTAGGAATTTAATTTCTGCAACTTATTTAGGTAAAAGTGGATATTGTGTTATCCTTAAAGACAATGTTGTAATAAAGAAGGGTAAAACATTTATCTGTTCTGGTAATATTGTGGATGGTCTTTATATTTTAACTCCTGATAAGCATGAATTATATAATTCTGAATTAGATAATAACTCCCACGTAAAATCATTAAAGAGAAAGTTTCCTTCTACTAATGATGCATATCTTTGGCACTTGCGTTTGGGTCATATTAATCCAAACAGAATTCAAAGACTGATCAAAGATGGTCTCTTAGAGCCATTGGACTTTGATGAATTTCCAGTTTGTGAATCTTGTTTGGAAGGAAAATGACCAAACGACCTTTTAATGCAAAAGGTAGAAGAGCCCAAGAGTTGTTAGAATTAGTTCATACGGATGTTTGTGGTCCTATGTCAACCCAAGCAAAAGGAGGTTATGAGTACTTCATCACTTTCACCGATGATTACTCTAGATTTGGTTATGTGTACCTAATGAGACGGAAGTCCGAAGCCTTTAAAAAATTCAAAGAGTTTAGGGCTGAAATTGAGAATCAATTGGGTAAACACATAAAGGCCATTCGATCTGATCGTGGTGGCGAATACCTTCTTGGGGATTTCAAGGATTACTTAACTCAAAATGGGATTGTATCCCAATTGACTGCACCTGGAACTCCCCAACAAAATGGTGTAGCAGAAAGAAGGAATATGACTCTTTTAGAAATGGTTAGGTCCATGATGAGTTACTCAACTTTACCTATTTCTTTTTGGGGTTATGCCTTAGATACAGCAATACATCTTTTGAATTTAGTTCCATCAAAATCTGTTCCCAAAACACCCATGGAATTGTGGAGTGGGCGTAAGCCTAGTATGAAATATCTCCACATTTGGGGTTGTCCAGCACATGTGTTAAAAGGGAAGTCTGATAAGTTGGAACCAAAATCAGAAGTATGTTTGCTTGTGGGTTATCCAAAAGAAACTAGGGGTTATTTATTCTATAGTCATAAAGATAACAAAGTTTTTGTTAGTACAAATGCTAAATTCTTGGAATATGACTATATGAATAACTTTACTCGTAGAAGTAGAGTTGTCTTAGCTGAAATGAATGAACCTGTAATTGAACAACCAATGGTTGAAACTAGGGATGATGTGGCTTTATTGGATACACCACAAGATACTATTCATGAGATGTCTAGTACACAGTTGCCTCGTCGTAGTGGAAGGAATGTTAGGCCACCTATAAGATTCATAGGTCTTGGAGAGACTTATGAGGCTATCTCAGAGGAGGCCGAAACTGATCCTTACACTTATGAAGAAGCAATGAATGATATAGATGCACATCGTTGGGTCCAAGCTATGAAATCAGAATTAGATTCCATGTATTCCAATCAAGTTTGGGATCTTGTAATGGCGCCTAACGGCATTAAACCTGTTGGTTGCAAATGGGTTTACAAGAGGAAGAGAGGGATAGATGGAAAGGTTGAAACCTTTAAAGCAAGGCTAGTGGCAAAAGGGTATACTAAAAAAGAAGGTATTGATTATGAGGAAACCTTTTCACCAGTAGCAATGCTTAAATCTATCAGAATTCGCTTATCCATTGCTGCTCATTATGATTATGAGATTTGGCAAATGGATGTCAAGATTGCATTTCTTAATGTCAATCTTGAAGAGGAAATCTATATGAAGCAACCAGAAGGTTTCATAGCAAAGAACCAAGAGCATATGGTATGTAAGTTGAATAGGTCCATTTATGGACTTAAGCAAGCATCTAGGTCATGGAACATCAGATTTGATCAAGCAATCAAATCATTTGGTTTTGAACAAAATCTTGATGAACCATGTGTGTACAAAAGACATCAAGATAAAGTAGTAATGTTCCTAGTGCTTTATGTTGATGATATTCTACTCATTGGAAATGATGTAGGGGTCATGTCATCTGTAAAAGTTTGGTTGTCAAGCCAATTTGATATGAAGGACTTGGGCGAGGCTAACTTTATTCTAGGGATCAAGCTTTGGCGAGATCGTAAGAATAAGATGTTAGGCTTATCACAAGCTGGATATATAGATAAGGTACTAGAACAGTTTGGCATGCAAAACTCCAAGAAAGGATTACTTCCTTTCAGACATGGAGTTCCTCTGTCTGATGACCAAAGGCTTAAGACTCAAGAGGAAGTCGATATGATGAGACAAGTTCCTTATGCTTCTGCCGTAGGAAGTCTCATGTATGCCATGCTTTGTACTAGACCGGATATCTATTTTTCAGTTGGCATGGTCAGCCGATATCAATCAAATCCAGGACCACAACATTGGCAAGCTGTAAAGCATATTCTCAAGTATCTACGGAGAACGAAAGATTATATGCTTGTTTACCGTTGTGAGGATTTGATTCCCATTGGCTATATAGATTCAGACTTTCAATCGGATCTAGATTTCAGAAAGTTCACATCAGGATGTGTATTCACCTTGGGATGTGGAGCCATAAGTTGGAGGAGTGTTAAGCAATCTTGTATTGCAGACTCCACCATGGAAGCTGAATATGTTGCTGCTTGTGAGGCGGCAAAGGAAACTGTTTGGCTCAAGAAATTCCTTTCTGATCTTGGTGTAGTGAGAATGGAGCAAGTTCCTATCACATTGTTTTGTGACAATAGTGGAGCGGTTGTACAATCCAAAGATCCAAGGAATCATAAGAAAGGAAAGCACATTGAGAGAAAATACCACATCATTCGAGACATTGTTGCTCTTGGAGATGTGGTGGTAGCAAAGATTGAATATATTTCCTAACACTAGAGTGCAATTATATTTATATGGTGGTATTAAATATAATTAATGGTAACTTTGGGCTTGTCAAGAGTTGACAAAAAAGCCCAATGCCCATTGGAGTTAGTGTCTTATTGGTTCCTTTTGGTCCCACTCAAGCTACACACTAAAACCCAATTGGAAAGTCCCAATAGGCCAGCCCAATTAGATAATTAGTTAGTTATAAAGGGAGAAATATACAGAATTTTATTTGAAAAAAGTGAGACATCATTGTGAAATAGTGTGTATGATTGAGTGAAGCCACTCGATTATTCTCCGTTAGAAACTGATTGAGAGACCACACTTCTTGGGCAAAAAGTGGAATTGGAGTGATGATTAAAAGAGTTCCCAAGTACTTCTAATATTTTGTTTTGAATTTCACCGCACCAAGGTACGCTATCTTGTTCTTAAATTCTGAAATTTACATAGTGCATGTTATCAATCATGAATGAAATAAATCCATGTTTGTTGCTTCTGCTGTGTGTTTTGTATGAGATACAAATCTAGATTTTCCAACAAAACCACCTTACCACAATCATCTCCCAGTAGCCAATTATCATGATTGATATAAGTTGAACTACCATTACCAATCCTCCATTTGGCTCCAGTAGAAATAACCTTGTGAGCACCAAGTATACTCCAAGCATAGGATCCAGATTTGGTTTTTTGCCTCGAAAATATTTCCGGAAGGAAAATACTTTGCCCTGAACACTCTATAGAATAGAGAGTTAGTATTATATAATAGGCGACATATCTGTTTTGCTAACATAGCTTCATTGAACTTTCTTAATTTTTTGAATCCCATCCCACCTCCTCCAATGAATGTTCCTGCTATCACCACGCTTACCCCACCAAAAATTTTTAATCAGAACCTTGATATCATAACAAAGCTCCACAGGTAACTTAAACCAACTCATAGCGAAGGTTGGTATGGCTTGGACCACAGCCTTCAACAAAACTTCCCTACCCACTCGAGATAGTAATTTCTTCTTCCACCCTTTATAAAACTAAGACTTTCTTCTTTATTTTTTTCGACAATTGCAAGAAGGTCTAAATATTTTTCATACTCCTTGATCTTTGGAACCCCCAAAAAGTCTTTTAGTGATTCTTTGACAGCTTTAGCAACCCCCTTACGAAAGAATAGATTTGTCTTTGCCCCGAGGCTACTTCATGTTGGGTTAGGATATTCTGAATAGTTCGAACATCACTCATTTTTGCCCTTCAAAAGAGTAGACTATAATAGGAAAAAATGGATGGGATATTTGTGGCCCATTCTTGCATAGGGAAAAGCCTTTGAGATCACCACAATTTACAGCCCTTTGGATCAGCCCATTCAAACCCTCTACATAAAGTAAGAAAAGATAGGGAGACAAGGGATCACCTTGTCTAATTCCTCTTGTAGGTATGATATTGCCCCGTGGTTCCCCATTTACAAGTATAGAATATGAAATGGAGCTAGTAGATTCCATAATCAACCCTATCCACCTTTCATGAAACTTCATCTTAGCCATCAAATTCTTGAGAAAACTCCATTCCACTCTATCATATGCATTGCTCATATCCAGCTTCATAGCCATAAAACCCTCTTTACAAGTTTTTTTTTTTTTTTTTTTTTTTTTTTTTTTTTTCATGTAATGCAAGGACTCAAAAGCAACAAGTATATTTTCTAAAATTTCCTTATTTGGTTGGAAGGCACTTTAGGACTACGAGATTACAGCAGGTAAAAAGCTTTTAAGCCGGTTTGCTAACACTTTGGAAATCAACTTATACAATATATTACATAAACCAATAGGTCAAAATTACGTTACTCTCTCAGGACATTTAACTTTAGGAATAAGACTAATATAAGTGTGGTTAATGCTAGCTAGAATTTTACTTGTATTCAAGCAAGTCGAAATTGCCAAGGAAACATTAGCTCCAATTTTGTCCCAATAATGCTGGTAGAAAATGAGCGGCATACCGTCAGGACTCGGGGCCTTAAGAGGGGACATTTGGTTAAGGGCAAGATCTACTTCAAGTTTGAAAAATTCACCAAACAATTTCTCATTCATATCTCCTGTCACAACTCGAAGTGTTGCCTCCAAAACTGCTGTCATCTGGATAAGGTTTGAAGATGAAAATAGATTTTTATAGTACTCAACAAATAGACCAGCCACCTGATCATCTCCATCACACCATTCTCCAATTGAATTGCGAAGTCCCTTAACTAAATTCCTTTTAAATCTCTGCGAGGCTTTGCGATGAAAATAACTGGTATTTTGGTCGCCATCCTTTAGCTAATGTAGTTTTGACTGTTGTTGCCACAACTATTCTTCAGCAGTTAAAAGGTCCCTCACCTCAGCCTTTAAAACAAAAACTCGTTCTCCATCTCCTCCCTAGACAGCATCCCTTTCAGCTATCTTTAGTTGTCTCTTTTTGGTTTAATCTCACATTGATTCAATTCGGCCATGGAAGTTAAATCTTCTCTATCTTTTCGAGATTCAATATAACCGTGCTCGTTTAATCTCACGCGGATTCAATTCGGCCATGATTGTTTAATCCTATCCATCTTTTTGAGATTCAATTCGACTGCACTCATTTAATCTCACACGGATTCAATTCGGCCAAGATAGTTTAATCCTATCCATCCTTTCGAGATTCAATTCAACCATGCTTGTTTAATCTTACGCGGATTCAATTTGGCAATGATCGTTTAATCCTATCCGTCTTTTTAAGATTCAATTCGATTGTGGTCATTTAATCTCACGCGGATTCAATTCGGCAATGATCGTTTAATCCTATCTGTCTTTTCAAGATTCAATTCAATCATGCTCATTTAATTTCATGCGGATTCAATTCGGCCATAATTGTTTAATCCTATCCATCTTTTTGAGATTCAATTCACCTGTGCTTGTTTAATCACACGAAAATTCAATTTGGCCATGATCGTTTAATCCTATCTATCAATTAGAGATTAAATTCAACTGTGCTTATTTAATCTCACGCGGATTCAATTCGGCCATAATCGTTTAATCCCATCTATCTTTTTGAGATTCAATTCGACCATGCACGTTTAATCTCACGCGGATTCAATTTGGCCATGATCGTTTAATCCCATCTATCTTTTCGAGATTCAATTCGACCGTGCTCGTTTAATCTCGCATGGATTCAAGTCAGCCATGATTGTTTAATCCTCTCCATCTTTTTGAGATTCAATTCGACCGTGCTCCTTTAATCTCATGTAAGTTCAATTTGGCATGTGAGAGACGCGGTCCCTCAAAAAAAGAGATTCAAGTACCTTTTAGGGCACCTCTCTTTTTGGGTAAGTGGTGTGGAGTCGCCACTTATTTTTTATGCAAAAAAATAAGAAAAAATAAATATATACAAATACATGGCTGAATTGTTCTCTTCATTGATTGAATAAATATAATTACGTATCTTGAAAAACTTGAAAATCACATAGCTTTGGGTCCTAGTTACAATCTACCAAATAATTACATGGCTTTTGTCCTAGTTACATCCTACCCAAAATAAAAAGTAAAGACAAGGAATAAATCTACCTATCCAAAAGAACTAGATTCGGAGGCTAGGTTACGGAATGGGAAGGTGTTAGGCACCCATTCGGCCCAGACAGAGTCTGGTCTTCTAGACTCTTGTGACCAATGTATTATCTTATGCATGTTATGTATGATATGTTGAACATGTGGAATGAACTAATTACATAAAACCATTTATGAATGCATCCTCTTTTTCATTTAAAAAAATTCAAATCTATTTTTATATTTGAAAGAAATTGATTTTGGCATTAAAAAAAAAATCAGATCTGTTTTTGTTTGTGGAAAAGATTTTTGAAGAGAAAATTTAGATCTGTTTTTGCTTAATAAAAACAAAGTATTTTGATTTTTTTAAAAAAATTTAGATCTGTTTTTATATTTGAAAAAGGATCTTTTATGTGAAGAGGATCTCATTCAAAAAATAATTTCATGCTTTATGAGTCAAACAAGACAAACAACAATATATGATCTCCTTCTTTATTTCAAAGATCTACATGCATTAAAGAAAATCAGATTTGTATCTAAAGAAGGCACAAAATCTGTTTTTTATGTTAAGAAAAACTCATATCTACATCTAAGAAAGATGTAGATCTGTTTTGTTTTGAAGAAAATTCAGATCTACATCCAAGAAAGTTGATCTGTTTTGTTTTGAGAAAAAGTTAATTGCATGTAAAATTTTAAAACTAAGAAATAGATTATAGAAACAATAAAAACAAGATCAAATTTTCACAATCTCCATTAACAAGTCAGAATATGAATGTTTAAAAAACAAGAGAGCATATATCATCACGATTAGAGAAACATAAGAACAGAAGGGTTAGATAACAACCTCTTGCATGAGCACACTTGGTTCTTGAAAGGATGTTTTAGGGTTCAAAGAAATTTGTTCAATTTTCTTTGAAACCTAAAAACCCTAATTTAGGCGGTAGCAACACTTAGAGAATGGATAAGAAATTTGGGTAATTTGAGAGCCTAAAACATATGCCTCTCTGAGCGTAGAAAAAATGTGTTTGAATCTGGACGCATCCTTTTGCGAAAAGATCGAAAAAGGGTGTGTTTTATCATCAAAGCCCATCCAAGTGCAATTTGGCACTCCAAATGTGCTGAATTGGCTCTTGGAGACTGAACGCGCTTTCGTGTTCAGGTGCCATTTGGACTCCTCTTCTAGGATTTTTTGGCCGATCCTTGTACCTAGACGCGTTTTCATCCTCTATCTATGATTTTTTTTAATCTCTTTTCTAGATAATTTAGGCTTTTTAAGAATAATTATCTTGTGGATAAATCCCTTAAAATAAATCTTGATAAAGTTCAAATTATCCATAATTTAATTGTTATCCAATCATCCCTTTTATTCCTATGCATGCATCCCTATCTTTAACCCTAATTATCAACCAATCACAAAATTATTTAATTAATTTTAATTGTATGACCAATCAGAATTAATTTAAATAAATCGTGCGTGGTCGACTCTTCCTAGACACAACGCATATGGACAGTGCAAACTTGATTGTGCCATATCTTTGATCCGATGGTCCGATTTAAAAACCGGAAACACCGTTGTGACCGTTAGAATCTAAAGATCATTTTCATGATATGTAATAAATGACATGATGCATGTAATGCAAAGACAAAATGATGTATGTAGTGCAACAACAGTATGATGCATGTGATGCAATTATGATATTTTTTTTTGGGCACATGGATGGTCATTCGAGTCATTCTCCTTGATTAAATCATGGATGCCAAATTGAGTGTCTACAGAATGCCCCTCATTGACAGAGCTTGAAAAATGAATGTCAATGTAAAACAAAGACATTGATTTGAGCGACCATGATTTAATTTGAGGTTGAATTTTGAAAGACTACTTAGCCCTCGAACCTAAAACCTTGGAACATAGAACTAGTACCTTATCTTTTGAGAAAAAAAAGAAAAAAAAAAAGAAACGAAAACATCGGATATAGCTTGTTTAATCTCATGCGGATTCAATTCAGTCATTGTCGTCTAATACAACCCATCTTTTCAAGAATCAATTCGACCGTGCTCGTTTAATCTCAAGCGGATTCAATTCGGCAATGATCATTTAATCATATCCGTATTTTCGAGATTCAATTCAACCAAGCTCGTTTAGTCTCACGCGGATTCAATTTTGCCACAATCGTTTAATCCAAACCATATTTTCCAGATTCAATTCGACCATGCTCATTTAATTTCACGTGCATTCAATTCGGTGATGATCATTTAATCCCATCCTTCTTTTCGAGATTAAATTCAACCGTGCTCGTTTAATCTCACGCGGATTCAATTTTGGCATGATTGTTTAATCCTAACCATTTTTTCGATATTCAATTCGACCGTGCTCGTTACCAAGAAATTCAATCTTGTAGGACCATGAAATACATATTCTCCGCATGGAATGCAAAGCTCGAAGCTAAGACAAAATATATATTTCACACTACTATGAACCAACAATGAAGGCCGTAAGATCCAACCCTTGTATCTCTCTCCCACTAGATATTTTAAATTAAAGGTTTTTATCTTTTAAACATGCATAAACTAATTATACACAACCTTGCACTTTTTCTTACGAAAAAGGCATAAGAAAAAATAGCAAAAACACAAAATTTAAGTTTGAAAACACTTAGAAAATTTCTAATTTTCTTTCTTTCGATCGATCGAATGTACCCCTCGATCGATCGAAAAAATTAAATAATTCGACCTAAACCTTCTGTCTAATTCGATTGATACTCGATCGCCTCTTGATCGATCGAAAATAAAATTCGATCGATCGACTAGCAATCAAATATTAATCAATTCAAAAGGATAAGTCTCTGTTTCACTCGATCGATCGAAAGCATCATACAATTATACATAGCATCATACAATAGGATTTAAGGGCACATATCCTAACAATCTCCCACTTGCCCTAAAGACTATTGTGCACTAATCTAACTCCCATTCCCTCCAAATGTGACTCGAAGGTCCTTTAAGGCAAGGCTTTGGTAAAGGGATCTGCTAGATTATTCGCACTTTCAATCTTTGCAACCACCACATCTCCACGAGCAACAATGTCTCGAATGATGTGGTACTTTCTCTCAATGTGCTTTCCTTTCTTGTGATTCCTTGGATCTTTCGATTGTGCAACCGCTCCACTATTGTCACAAAACAATGTGATAGGAACTTGCTCCATTCTTATTACACCAAGATCAGAAAGGAATTTCTTGAGCCAAACAGCTTCCTTTGCCGCCTCACAAGCAGCAACATATTCAGCTTCCATGGTGGAGTCTGCAATACAAGATTGCTTAACACTCCTCCAACTTATGGCTCCACCTCCCAAGGTGAAAACACATCCTGACGTGGACTTTTTGAAATCTAGATCTGATTGAAAGTCTGAATCTGTATAGCCAATGGGAATCAAATCCTCACAACGGTAAACAAGCATATAGTCTCTCGTTCTCCGTAGATACTTGAGAATATGCTTTACAGCTTGCCAATGTTGTGGTCCTGGATTTGATTGATATCGGCTGACTATGCCAACTGAAAAACAGATATCCGGTCTAGTACAAAGCATGGCATACATGAGACTTCCTACTGCAGAAGCATAAGGAATTTGTCTCATCATATCTACTTCCTCTTGAGTCTTAGGCCTTTGGTCATCAGACAGAGGAACTCCATGTCTGAAAGGAAGTAATCCTTTCTTGGAGTTTTGCATGCTAAACCGTTCTAGAATCTTATCTATATATCCAGCTTGTGATAAGCCTAACATCTTATTCTTACGATCTCGCCAAAGCTTGATCCCTAGAATAAAATTAGCCTCACCCAAGTCCTTCATATCAAATTGGCTTGACAACCAAACCTTTACTGATGACATGACCCCTACATCATTTCCAATGAGTAGAATATCATCAACATAAAGCACTAGGAACATTACTACTTTGTCTTGATGTCTTTTGTACACACATGGTTCATCAAGATTTTGTTCAAAACCAAATGATTTGATTGCTTGATCAAATCTGATGTTCCATGACCTAGATGCTTGCTTAAGTCCATAAATGGACCTATTTAACTTGCAAACCATATGCTCTTGGTTCTTTGCTATGAAACCTTCTGGTTGCATCATATAGATTTCCTCTTCAAGATTGCCATTGAGAAATGCAGTCTTGACATCCATTTGCCAAATCTCATAATCATAATGAGCAGCAATGGATAAGAGAATTCTGATAGATTTAAGCATTGCTACTGGTGAAAAGGTTTCCTCATAATCAATACCTTCTTTTTTAGTATACCCTTTTGCCACTAGCCTTGCTTTAAAGGTTTCAACCTTTCCATCTATCCCTCTCTTCCTCTTGTAAACCCATTTGCAACCAACAGGTTTAATGCCGTTAGGCGCCTTTACAAGATCCCAAACTTGATTGGAATACATGGAATCTAATTCTGATTTCATAGCTTGGACCCAATGATGTGCATCTATATCATTCATTGCTTCTTCATAAGTGTAAGGATCAGTTTCGGCCTCCTCTGAGATAGCCTCATAAGTCTCTCCAAGACCTATGAATCTTATAGGTGGCCTAACATTCCTCCCACTACGACGAGGCAACTGTGTATAAGACATCTCATGAGTAGTATCTTGTGGTGTATCCAATACAGCCACATCATTCCTAGTTTCAACCATTGGTTGTTCAATTACAGGTTCATTCATTTCAGTCAAGACAACTCTACTTCTAGGAGTGAAATCATTCATATAGTCATTTTCCAAGAATTTGGCATTTGTACTAACAAACACTTTATTATCTTTATGACTATAGAATAAACCTCCAGCAGTTCCTTTTGGATACCCTACAAAGAATACCACTTCTGTTTTAGACTGTAACTTGTCAGACTTTCCTTTTAACACATGTACTGGACAACCCCAAATATGGAGATGTCTCATACTAGGCTTACGCCCATTCCACAACTCTACAGGTGTTTTAGGAACAGACTTCGAAGGTACTAAATTCAGAAGATACATTGCAGTATTTAAGGCATATCCCCAAAAAGAAGTTGGTAGAGTCGAATAACTCATCATGGACCTAACCATATCTAAAAGAGTCCTATTCCTTCTTTCCGCTACACCATTTTGTTGTGGAGTTCCAGATGCAGTCAATTGGGATACGATCCCATTTTGAGTTAAGTAATCCTTGAAATCCCCAAGAAGATATTCGCCACCACGATAAGATCGAATGGCCTTTATGCGTTTACCCAATTGATTCTCAACTTCAGCCCTAAACTCTTTAAACTTTTCAAAGGCTTCGGACTTCTGTTTCATTAGGTACACATAACCAAATCTAGAGTAATCATCAGTGAATGTAATGAAATACTCATAGCCACCTCTTGCTTGGGTTGACATAGGACCACAAACATCCGTATGAACTAATTCTAGCAACTCTTGGGCTCTTCTACCTTTTGCATTAAAAGGTCGTTTGGTCATTTTGCCTTCCAAACAAGATTCACAAATTGGAAATTCATCAAAGTCCAATGGCTCTAAGAGACCATCTTTGATCAGTCTTTGAATTCTGTTTGGATTAATATGACCCAAACGCAAGTGCCAAAGATATGCATCATTAGTAGAAGGAAACTTTCTCTTTAATGATTTTACATGAGAGTTATTATCTAATTCAGAATTATACAATTCATGCTTATCCGGAGTTAAAATATAAAGACCATCCACAATATTGCCAGAACAGATAAACGTTTTATCCTTCTTTATTACAACATTGTCTTTCAGGATAACACAATATCCATTCTTACCTAAATAAGTTGCAGAAATTAAATTCCTACGAACATTAGGTACATACAGACAGTCTTGCAATATTAAAACTCTAGTATCAAAGCATAAATTAAAAACTCCAATAGCTACAACTGGAATTCTACTCCCATCAGCCAAGGTCAGAAACAACTCTCCTTCTTTAAGTCTTTTGGTCTCCTGGAACCCCTGCAAAGAATTGCAGATATGATTAGTACAACCTGAATCCACACACCAGGAATCCGTGGGATTTTGTACCAAACATATTTCAAGAAGGAATGAAATTTTCATACCCTTATTGGCAGCCTTGAACTTTGGACAATTTCTCTTCCAATGTCCTTTCTCACCACAATGGAAACATTTTCCTTTCAGCTTCTTTCCTTTGTCGGCAACCCCTAAGACAATTTGTTTACCCTCTTGCTTAGTGAAGTCCTTCTTCTTCTTCTTCTTCTTACCCTTGCCTTTCGACTTAGGCTGAGAAGTAGAAGCTTCACCCACATAGGCTTCAACATTAGAAGTACCAAAGATGCCTTCCGCCGCTACCAACTCATTCATTAATTCAGACAAAGAGTAAATCTTTTTGTTCATGTTATAATTAAGTCTGAATTCCTTAAATGATTCCGATAGTGACTGGAGTATCATATCCACTTGGGATTCTCCATCAATGTCGGCACCCAAAACTTCTAAACTATTCAGATTAGAGATCATTGTAAGACAATGCTCTCTCACAGAACTACCTTCAGCCATCTTGGTATTATAAATTTGCCTCATGGTTTCTTGCCTTGCAGAACGGCCTTGCTCACCAAACATCTCCTTCAGACTTTGCATAATATCCGAAGCTAGTTCTACATCCTGCATTTGATGCTGTAGAACATTTGAGATGGACGCTAGGATGTAGCACTTGGCCATTTCATTAGATTTCTGCCAACGATCATATCGTTGTTTTTCCTCGGGAGGAGCATCTAATGAAGGAAAGCTAGGACATGGTTGAGTAAGCACATATTTGTGCTCTTCAGCTGTGAGAACTATGTCCAAGTTTCTTTTCCAGTCAACATAATTGGTTCCAGTCAGTTTGTTTAGATTAAGAATGCTAACAAGTGGGCTAAATGATGCCATGTTCAAATCTGAAATAATAAACATGAATATAATAAGTAAACTGGACATTATCAATTTAGCATATAAACATATACTATGGAACCTTAATAAAACCATAATATAATATATGCAACGACAACCCAATCCCATACTCAATATCCCTCAGCATAGAGTGAATATTAAATACTATGATTGATTGAGAACTATTCTCATTACTAGTGCTATCATGATAACTCTTATCAAACACTTAATAATATGCCGTTATACATTTAGCCTCTAAATGATTATAGCAAGAACTCAGCATAGAGGATACTATAATATTTAGTCTAGTGTATACCATTGTCTAGAATCATGTGTAGCCACATTTCATCCCCTTAACAGGCTTATCATGTAGTACCATGATAAAAAATACCTTCCGCATGGAATGCAAAGCTCGAAGCTAAGACAAGGTGTTTGATTAAACCACTATAAACTGATCCTTACACTTATGAAGAAGCAATGAATGATATAGATGCACATCATTGGGTCCAAGCTATGAAATCAGAATTGGATTCCATGTATTCCAATCAAGTTTGGGATCTTGTAAAGGTGCTTAACGGCATTAAACCTGTTGGTTGCAAATGGGTTTACAAGAGGAAGAGAGGGATAGATGGAAAGGTTGAAACCTTTAAAGCAAGGCTAGTGGCAAAAGGGTATACTCAAAAAGAAGGTATCGATTATGAGGAAACCTTTTCACCAGTAGCAATGCTTAAATCTATCAGAATTCTCTTATCCATTGCTGCTAATTATGATTATGAGATTTGGCAAATGGATGTCAAGACTGCATTTCTCAATGGCAATCTTGAAGAGGAAATCTATATGATGCAACCAGAAGGTTTCATAACAAAGAACCAAGAGCATATGGTTTGCAAGTTAAATAGGTCCATTTATGGACTTAAGCAAGCATCTAGGTCATGGAACATCAGATTTGATCAAGCAATCAAATCATTTGGTTTTGAACAAAATCTTGATGAACCATGTGTGTACAAAAGACATCAAGACAAAGTAGTAATGTTCCTAGTGCTTTATGTTGATGATATTCTACTCATTGGAAATGATGTAGGGGTCATGTCATCAGTAAAGGTTTGGTTGTCAAGCCAATTTGATATGAAGGACTTGGGTGAGGCTAATTTTATTCTAGGGATCAAGCTTTGGCGAGATCGTAAGAATAAGATGTTAGGCTTATCACAAGCTGGATATATAGATAAGGTTCTAGAACGGTTTAACATGCAAAACTCCAAGAAAGGATTACTTCCTTTCAGACATGGAGTTCCTCTGTCTGATGACCAAAGGCCTAAGACTCAAGAGGAAGTAGATATGATGAGACAAGTTCCTTATGCTTCTGCAGTAGGAAGTCTCATGTATGCCATGCTTTGTACTAGACCGGATATCTGTTTTTCAGTTGGCATAGTCAGCCGATATCAATCAAATCCAGGACCACAACATTGGCAAGCTGTAAAGCATATTCTCAAGTATCTACGGAGAACGAGAGACTATATGCTTGTTTACCATTGTGAGGATTTGATTCCCATTGGCTATACAGATTCAGACTTTCAATCAGATCTAGATTTCAGAAAGTCCACGTCAAGATGTGTTTTCACCTTGGGAGGTGGAGCCATAAGTTGGAGGAGTGTTAAGCAATCTTGTATTGCAGACTCCACCATGGAAGCTGAATATGTTGCTGCTTGTGAGGCGGCAAAGGAAGTTGTTTGGCTCAAGAAATTCCTTTCTGATCTTGGTGTAATAAGAATGGAGCAAGTTCCTATCACATTGTTTTGTGACAATAGTGGAGCGGTTGCACAATCGAAAGATCCAAGGAATCACAAGAAAGGAAAGCACATTGAGAGAAAGTACCACATCATTCGAGACATTGTTGCTCGTGGAGATGTGGTGGTTGCAAAGATTGAAAGTGCGAATAATCTAGCAGATCCCTTTACCAAAGCCTTGCCTCAAAGGACCTTCGAGTCACATTTGGAGGGAATGGGAGTTAGATTAGTGCACAATAGTCTTTAGGGCAAGTGGGAGATTGTTAGGATATGTGCCCTTAAATCCTATTGTATGATGCTATGTATAATATTATGTATGACATTATTTGAGAAATGATGTATGACTTAATATTATGTTTAATAAAGTTGTTTTATTCTTATCTAAAATAATGGTAACATGAATATTCGGACATTATCAAATAGTCCATGAGATGCATAGTATGTGATTTATGTGAAAAGTCACAGAAGATATAGATCACAAGTTCTTTGTAAACTCAGAATTTTGGTTCGTAGTCGGTGATGAAATTGGGCATTTCATCTGCGAAGACTATAACATATTAACTATGATGATTTGTCTTGATCATGGAAATGGTGATTTCTAGTTAATATGTTGATATGTTTTAAGAGTTAAGACATATTGAACTGGACCGCTGTGAGATTTATTATTCTCCTAACGACTGTCAATTGAATAATAAATCTCACGACTTGTATTCACATGAACTCTTAATCCTGAGAGAATAATGGACCTGATCATGAAATGTAGGTTGCTTTGATATATCAGGAGTGAGATCTAAAGTAACGGTCAAAACCTCAGTATGTTGGGCAGCCACATTTAGTGTTGATGGAACATATATTCTCAAGATGGAATTCATAGTCTCTTAACGGAGATATAAAATATTCCCTTGAGAGAAGTTTAATGGGTACAGTTATTCAGAGAGTTAGGCCTAACCACTTTAGTAAGACTAAAGTATATATTTATGAAATTGGATTTCATAAATATATGGTGAATAACTCATAAGGATTAAACCGGGTACTCAAGGATTAAGATGTAGTAATTCACCAAGTGACAGTCTATATTTATGACTTTGTGTTACTACGAATATTTTATGAAGGGGTTGCATGTATGATAAAGTCTTGGGATATAATTTATTAATAAGGCCTAGAGTGCAATTATATTTATATAGTGGTATTAAATATAATTAATGGTAACTTTGGACTTGTCAAGAGTTGACAGAAAAGCCCAAGGCCCATTGGAGCTAGTGTCTTATTTGTTCCCTTTTGGTCCCACTCCAAGCCACACACTAAAGCCCAATTGGGAAGGCCCAAAAGGCTAGCCTAATTAGATAATCAGTTATGTGGAGAGAAACATACAGAATTTTATATAGAATAAAATGGTTTGTATGTTTTATCATAATTATGGTAATGAAATAAGGCAGAGAGACACTCTTTCATATTCTCTCTATAAACATAGAACTGATTGAGAGACCACACATCTTGGGCATCGAGTGGAATTGGAGTGAAGATTGAAAGTATTCCCGAGTACTTCTTCATTTGGTTTTGAAATTCACCGCATCAAGGTACACTCTCTTGTTCTTATATTCTGAAACTTACATAGTGAATGTTATCAATTGCGAATGAAGTAGATCCGTTTATTTTCCGCTGCGTATGTTTTGTATTCGATACAAACATGATGATTTCCCAACACGTTTAATCTCACGGGGATTCAATTTGGCCAAGATTTTTTAATCTTATCTTTCTTTTTGAGATTCAATTTGACCATGCTTGTTTAATCTCACTCGGATTCAATTCGGCCATGATCGTTTAATCCTATCAGTCTTTTCGAGATTTAATTCGACCATGCTCGTTTAATCTCACACGGATTCAATTTCACCATGATCATTTATTCCTATCTATCTTTTCGAGATTCAATTCGACAAAGCGCGTTTAATCTTAGGCAATTTCAATTTGACCATGATCGTTTAATCCTATCCATCTTTTTGAGATTCAATTCAACCGCGCTTGTTTAATCTCACACAAATTCAATTTGGCCACGATCGTTTAATCCTATCTATCTTTTTGAGATTCAATTCGACAAAGTATATTTAATCTCAGGAAAATTCAATTTGACCATGATCATTTAATCCTATCCATCTTTTCAAGATTCAATTCGACAATTCTTGTTTAATCTCACACTGATTCAATTAGGCCATGATAGTTTAATCCTATCTAACTTTTCGAGATTCAATTTGACCGTGCTCGTTTAATCGCACGTGGATTGAATTATGCCCTGATCGTTTAATCCTACCCATCTTTTTGAGATTCAATTCTTCGTTCTCGTTTAATCTCACACTGATTCAAGTTTGGCATGATCGTTTATTCGTAACCATCTTTTCGGTATTCAATTCAATCGTGCTCGGTTAATCTCACGTGGATTCAATTTGGCTATGATCGTTTAATCCTATCTATCTTTTCGAGATTCAATTTGACAATGCCATTTAATATCACACGGATTCAATTCGCCCATGATCGTTTAATCCTTTCAATCTTTTCGAGATTCAATTTGACAATGCTTGTTTAATATCAGGCGGATTCAATTCGTCCATGATCGTTTAATCCTTTCAATCTTTTCTTGATTCAATTTGACCATGCTCATTTAATCGAATGTGGATTGATTTATGCCCTGATCGTTTAATCCTAACCATCTTTTCGAGATTCAATTCTACCGTTCTCGTTTAATCTCACACGGATTCAATTCTGGCATGATCAATAATCCTGACAATCTTTTCGATATTCAATTCGGCCATGCTCAGTTAATCTCACACGGATTTGATTTGGCCTTGATTGTTTAATCCTATCTATCTTTATGAGATTCAATTTGACCATGCTCGTTTAATCTCACGCAGATTCAATTCGCCCATGATTGTATAATCAATTCAATCTTTTAGAGATTCAATTCGACCATGCCTGTTTAATCTCACGTGGATTCAATTTGGGTAAGATCGTTAAATCCTATCTATCTTTTCCAGATTCAATTCGACAAAGCGTGCTTAATCATAGGCGGATTCAATTCGACCATGATCGTTTAATCCAATCCACTTTTTTGAGATTCAATTCAACTACAGTTGTTTAATCTCACTTAAATTCAATTTGGCCACGATTGTTTAATCCTATCTATCTTTTCGAGATTCAATTTGACAAAGCGGGTCTAATCTTAGGCGGATTCAATTCGACCATGATCGTTTAATCCTACCTTTCTTTTTGAGATTTAATTCGACAATGCTCGTTTAATCTCACACTGATTCAATTAGGCCATGATAGTTTAATCCTATTTGTCTTTTCAAGCTTCAATTTGACCGTGCTCATTTAATCGCACCTAGATTGAATTATGCCCTGATCGTTTAACCCTAACTATCTTTTCGAGATTCAATTCTACCGTTCTCGTTTAATCTCATATGGATTCAATTCTGCATGATCATTCATTCATAACCATCTTCTCGGTATTCAATTCGACCGTGCTCGGTTAATTTCACGCAGATTCAATTTGGCCATAATCATTTAATCCTATTTATCTTTTCGAGATTCAATTTGACCATACTCGTTTAAACTCACGCGGATTCAATTCGCCCGTGATCGTTTGATCCTATCAATCTTTTTGAGATTCGATTCGACCATGCTCGTTTAATCTCACACGGATTCAATTTGGCCATGATCATTTATTCCTATCTATCTTTTCGAAATTCAATTCAACAAAGCGCGTTTAATCTCAGGCAGATTCAAATTGACCATGATCGTTTAATACTATCCTTCTTTATGAGATTCTATTCAACCGTGCTTGTTTAATCTCACTCAAATTCAATTTGGCCACGATCGTTTAATCCTATCTATCTTTTCGAGATTCAATTCGACAATGCTCGTTTAATCTCACATTGATTCAATTAGGCAATGATAGTTAAATCCTTTCTATCTTTTCCAGATTCAATTTGACCGTGCTCGTTTAATCTCACATGGATTCAATTCGGCCATGATTGTTTAATCCTATTCATCTTTTCAAGCTTCAATCGGACCATGCTCGTTTAATCGCACGTGGATTGAATTATGCCCTAATCGTTTAATCCTAACCATCTTTTCGAGATTCAATTCTACTGTTCTCGTTTAATCTCACATGAATTCAATTCTGGTATGATCGTTTAATTGTAACAATCTTTCGACATTCAATTTGACTGTGCTCGGTTAATCTCAAGCGGATTCGATTTGGCCTTGATCGTTTAATTTTTATCTATCTTTTCGAGATTCAATTTGACCATGCTTGTTTAATCTCATGCGGATTCAATTTGGCCATGATCGTTTAATCCTATCAATCTTTTCGAGATTCAATTTGACCATGCTCGTTTAATCTCACACGGATTCAATTTGGCTATGATCGTTGAATCCTATCTATCTTTTCGAGATTTAATTCGACAAAGCTCGTTTAATCTTAGGTGGATTCAATTCGACCATGATCATTTAATCCAATCCATCTTTTTGAGATTCAATTCAACTGTGCTTGTTTAATCTCACTCAAATTCAATTTGGCCACGATTGTTTAATCCTATCTATCTTTTCAAGATTCAACTCGACAAAGCGTGTTTAATCTCAGGTGGATTCAATTCGTCCAAGATCGTTTCATCCTATCCATCTTTTCAAGATTCAATTTGACAATGCTCGTTTAATCTCACTCTGATTTAGTTAGGCAATGATAGTTTAATCCTATCTATCTTTTCGAGATTCAATTTGACTGTGCTTATTTAATTTCATGTGGATTTAATTCGACCATGATTGTTTAATCCTATTCGTCTTTTCAGGCTTCAATTCGGCTGCACTCTTTTAATCGAACGTGGATTCAATTATGCCCTGATCGTTTAATCTAACCATATTTTCGAGATTCAATTCTACCGATCTCGTTCAATCTCACATGGATTCAATTCTGGCATGATCGTTTAATCCTAGTCATCTTTTCGATATTCAATTCGACCGTGCTTGGTTAATCTCACGTGGATTCAATTTGGCCATGATTGTTTAAATTATCAATCTTTTCGAGAATCCATTCCCCCGTCCTTGTTTAATCCTTTCAGTATTTTCAAGATTCAATTAGACCGTGCTCGTTTAATCTCATAAAAATTCAATTTGGCCACGATCGTTTAATCCTATCTATATTTTAGAGGTTCAATTCGACCGTGCTCGTTTAATCTCATCTATCTTTTCGAAATTCAATTCAACCGTGCTCGTTTAATCTAACGTGGATTCAATTCGACAATGATTGTTTAATCCCATCTATCTTTTTGAGATTCAATTCGACTGTGCTTGTTTAATCTCATGCGGATTCAATTTGGTCCTGATCGTTTAATCCTCCCCATCATTTTGAGATTCAATTCAACTGTGCTCCTTTAATCTCATGCAAATTCAATTCGGCCAAGCCCGTTTTATCCAGTTTATCTTTTCAAGATTAAATTTGAATGCACTCGTTTAATCCCACATGGATTCAATTCTGCCATGATCATTTAATCCTATCCATCTTTTCGAGATTCCATTCAATCGTGCTCGTTTAATCTCATGCGGATTTAATTCGGCCATCATCATTTAATCCTATCTACCTTTTGAGTTTGAATTCGACCGTGCTTGTTCAATCTCACACGATTTTCAATTCTGCCATGATCGTTTAATCCTATCCATCTTTTCAAGACTCATTTCTGTTAGGATTAGCGCCCTTAAATCCTATTGTATGATGCTATGTATGTTATTATGGATGACATTATGTATGACTTAATGTTGTAATTAATAAAGTTGTTTTATTCTTATCTAAAATAAAGGTAACATGAATATTCAGATATTATCATATAGTCCATAAGATGCATAGTATGTGATTTATGTGAAAAGTCATAGAAGATATAAAGCACAAGTTCTTTATAAACTCATAATTTTAGTTCGTAGACGGTGATAAAATTGGGTGTTTCATCTGCGAAGATTATAACATATCAACTAAAATGATTTGTCTTGATCATGGAAGTGGAGACTTCTAGTTGATATGTTGATGTGTTTTAAGAGTTAAGACATGTTGAACAGGACCGCTGTGAGATTTATTATTCTCCTAACGACTGTCAAATGAATAATAAATCTCACTACTATTTACATGAACTCTTAATCCTGCGAGGATAATGGACCTGATCATGAAGTGTAGGTTGCTTTGATATATCAGGAGTGAGATCTAAAGACACGATCAAAACCTCAGTATGTTGAGCAGCCACATTTAGTGTTGGTGGAACATATATTCTTAAGATGGAATTCATAGTCTCTTAATGGAGATATAAAATATTCCCTTGAAATAAGTTTAATGGGTTCGGTTATTCAGAGAGTTAGGCCTAACCACTTTAGTAAAAAATTACTAAAGTATATATTTATGAAATTGAATTTCATAAATATATGATAAATAACTTAAAAGGATTAAACCGGATACTCAAGGATTTGTTGGTAAAATACATGTTTGTATCGCATATAACATATACGCAGCGGAAAATTGACAGATCTATTTCATTCGCAATTGATAACATGTACTATGTAAATTTTAGAATAGTGTACCTTGGTGTGGTGAATTTCAAAAACAAAGATTAGAAGCACTCAGGGTCTCTTAAGAATGAGAGAGTGTCCAACACTCATATACAAAGCTATTTCATATTCTCTTAAGAATTCTGTATGTTTCTCTTCTTATAACTAATTATTTAAATGAGCTAACCTTTTGGTCCTTTCCTATTGGGCTCTAGTATATAGCTTGGAGTGGAACCAAAAGGAAACAAATAAGACACTAGCTCCAATGGGTCTTGAGCTTTTCTGTCAACTCTTGACAAGTCCAAAGTTACCATTAATTATATTTGATTCCACTATATAAATATAATTGCACTCTAGGCCTTATTAATTAATTATATCCCAAGACTTTATTGTACATGCAACCCCTTCATAAAATATTCGTAGTAACACAAAGTCATAATTGTAGACTGCCACTTTGTAGATTACTACATCTTAATCCTTGGGTAACCGGTTTAATCCTTTAAGTTATTCATCATATATTTATGAAATCTAATTTCATAAATATATATACTTCAATAATTTCTTACTAAAGTGGTTAGGTCTAACTCTCTGAATAATTGAACCCATTAAACTTATCTCAAGGGAATATTTTATTTCTCCATTAAGAGACAATGAATTTCATCTTGAGAATATATGTTCCATCAACACTAAATGTAGCTGCCCAACATACTGATTGTGTCTTTAGATTTCACTCCTAATATATTAAAGCAATCTACATTTCATGATTAGGTTCATTATCCTTTCAGGATTAAGAGTTCATGTAAATAGAAGTTGTGAGATTTATTATTCATTTGCCAGTCGTTAGGAGAATAATAAATCTTACAACGGTCCAGTTCAATATGTTTTAACTCTTAAAACATATCAACTAGAAGTCTTCACTTCCATGATCAAGACAAATTATTTTAGTTGATATGTTATAGTATTCGTAGATGAAACACCAAATTTCATCACCGACTACGAACTAAAATTCTGAGTTTACAAAGAACCTGTGATTTATATCTTCTGTGACTTTTCACATAAATCACATACTATGCATCTCATGGACTATATGATAATATCCGAATATTCATGTTACCATTATTTTAGATAATTATAAAACAAATTTATTAATCATAACATTAAGTCATACATAATAACGTACATAGCATTATACAATAGGATATAAGAGCACCAATCCTAATAGGATTAAGATGTAGTAATTCACAAAGTGGCAGTCCACATTAATGATTTTGTATTACTACGAATGTTATATGAAGGGGTTGCATGTACAATAAAGTTTTGAGATATAATTTATTAATAAGGCCTAAAGTGCAATTATATTTATATAGTGGTATGAAATATAATTAATGGTAACTTTGGACTTGTCAAGAGTTGACAGAAAAGCCCAAGGCCCATTGGAGCTAGAGTCTTATTTGTTCCTTTTTGGTCCTATTCAAAGCCATATACTAAAGCCCAATTGGAAAGGCCCAAAAGGCTAGCCCAATTGGAAAGGCCCAAAACGCTAGCCCAATTAGATAATCAGTTATAAGGAGAGAAACATACAAATTTTTTGTAAGAACATGAAATGATTTGTATGTGAGGGTTGGATACTCTCTCATTCTCTCTTGGACATACACATATAACTGATTGAGAGACCACACTTCTTGGGCGTTAGTGGAATTGGAGTAAAGATTAAAAGTGTTCCCAAGTACTTTTAATCTTTGTTTTGAAATTCACCACACCAAGGTACACTCTCTTGTTCTTATATTCTGAAATTTACATAGTACATGTTATCAATTGCGAATGAAATAGATCTGTTAATTTTCAGCTACGAATGTTTTGTATGCGATACAAACATGTATTTTTCCTTCTATTTCAAACAAGCGTGGGTTCATTTCGATTTTTATCGTTTAATCCTTTTCATCTTTTCAAGATTCTATTTGACTGCGCTCGTTTAATTGTTGGGTTTTATGCCTTAAAATCCAATTTATTGGCATGCCATAAATAATTAAATTGTTTAATTATATGAGACTATTTAGAAATGAACTAATGGGACATTATCATAGTCCTTGAGATGCATTGTATGTGATTTAGTCATAGAAGATATAAATCACAAGTTCTCTGTAAACTCAAAGCATAGTTCGTAGTCGGTGATAAAATTGAGTGTTTCATCTGTGAAGTGGAGACTTCTAGTTGATGTGTTGATGTGTCTTAAGTGTTAAGACATATTGAACTGGACCACTGTGAGATTAATTATTCAGTCAATAACTATCACTTGAATGATTAATCTTTTGACTTCTAATTTCATAGACTCTCAATCCGGAAAGGATAGTGAACCCGATCATGAAATGTAGGTTACTTTGATATATCAGGAGTGAGATCTAATATTGACGGTCAAAACCTCAATATGTTGGGTAACTACATGTACTGTTGAGGGAACACATATTCTCAAGATGGAATCCATAATTTCTTTTTATAGAGACACGAAATATCCCCTTGAGATAAGTTTAATGGGAACTGGTTATTTAGGTTGCCTACTTTAGTAAGGAGTTATTAAAGTATATATTTATTGAAATCAGATTTTAATAAATATGAATAACTAAAAGATTAAATCGGGTACTCAAGGATAAAATAGTTGTTTATAAAGTGACAGTCCATTATGACTTTGTTCACTATGGATATTCCATGGACAGGTCAAATGATATCATTAGAGTCTTGGGATATAATTTATTAATAAGGCCTAGAGTTCAATTATATTTATATAGTGGTATTAAATATAATTAATGGTAACTTTGGACTTGTCAAGAGTTGACAGATAAGCCCAAGGCCCATTGGATCTACAGTCTTATTTGTTCCCTTTGGTCCCATTTCAAGCCATAAACCAAGGTAGTTAGTATGTATGTATGGTGAAAAGAAAGGAAAACGGTTTTTCTCTACAAGGAGAAGAAGAAGAACTTTCTTTGAGAATCAACGTACATAAAGACTAATTGAGAGACCACTCTGCTCGGGCACCATGTGGACTTGGGATGTTGATTAGAGGTATTCTCAAGTCTTGTTTTTGAATTTCACTGCATCAAGGTACGCTTTCCATTCTTTGTTCTAGAATTCAAGGTTACATGTATGGTTGCTTTTGCAGTGTGTTTTGTATGAGATGCAAAACTAGATTTTCCAACATCAATTTCATGTGGATTCATTTCGACCATGATTGTTTAATCCTATACATCTTTTCAAGATTCAATTCCGCCATGCTCGTTTGATCCCACACGGATTCAATTGGGCCATGATCGTTTAATCCTACCTATCTTTTCAATATTCAATTCGATTGTGCTCATTTAATCTTATGCGGATTCCATTTGGCCAAGATCGTTTAAAACAATCCATCTTTTCAAGATTCAATACAATCGTGCTCGTTTAATCTCACAAAAATTCTATTCGGCCATGATCGTTTAATACTATCTATCTTTGAGAGATTTAATTCGACTGTGTTCGTTTAATCTCACGTGGATTCAATTCAGCAAAGATTGTTTAATCCAATCCATCTTTTCTAGATTTAATTTGACTATGCTCGTTTAATCTCACATGGATGCAGTTGGCCATGATCGTTGAATCCTATCAATATTTTTGAGATTCAATATGACCGTGCTTGTTTAATCTCACGTGGATTCAATTCAGCCAAGATCGTTTAATCCTATCCATCTTTCCGGGATCCAATTCAATCGTGCTTGTTTAATCTCACATAAATTCAATTCGGTCATGATCATTTAATCCTATCGAGCTTTTAAGGAATCAATTTGACCAAGCGTGTTTAATCACACACGGATTCAATTCGGCCATGATCGTTTAATCCTATCCATCTTTTTGAGATTCAATTCGACCATGCTTGATTAATCTCACACAGATTCAATTCGGCCATTATTGTCTATTAGCTTTTCGAGATTCGATTTAACCGTGCTCGTTTAATATCACGCGAATTCAATTCAGCTATGATCGTTTAATCCTATCAATCTTTTCAAGACTCAATTTGACTATATTCGTCTAATCTCATGCGAATTTGATTCGGTCATGATCTTTTAATCCTATCAATCTTTTCAACATTCAACTTGACCGTGCTTCTTTAATCTCACTCGGATTCAATTTGGCTATGATCGTTTAAACCTATTTATCTTTTCGAGATTCAATTTGCCTATGATGGTTTAATACTATCTATATTTTTGAGATTCAATTTGACCGTGCTCGTTTAATCTGACGCGGATTCAATTCAGTCATGATCATTTAATCATATCCATCTTTTCGAGATTCAATTCAACCGTGCTCATTTAATCTCACGCGGATTCAATTTGGTCATGATCGTTTAATCTCATCCACCTTTTTGAGATTCAATTTATCTGTGCCTGTTTAGTCTCGCGTGGATGCAATTTGGCCTATATCGTTTCATCCTATCCATCTTTTCGAGATTCAATTTGGCCGTAATCGTTTAATTTGATCTATCTTTTCAAGATTCAATTTGAACGTCCTCGTTTAATCTCATGTGGATTCAATTTGGCCATTATCATTTAATCCTACCCATCTTTTTGACATTTAATTCGACCGCACTCGTTTAATCTCATGCGTATTAAATTCGGCCATGATAGTTTAATCCTATCCATCTTTTTGAGATTCAATTCGATCGTGCTAGTTTAATATCTTGCGGATTCAATTTGGCAATGATCGTTTAATCCTATCTATCTTTTTGAGATTCAATTCGACTGTGCTCGTTTAATCTCATGCGGATTCAATTCAGCCAAGATCGTTTAATCGTATCCGTCTTTTCAAGATTCATTTCGACCATGCTCGTTTAATCTCACGCGGATTCAATTTGGCCATGAAAGTTTAATCCTATCCATCTTTTTGAGATTCAATTTCGTCGTGCTCGTTTAATCTCACAAAAATTCAATTCGGCCACAATTTAATCCTATCTATCTTTTAGAGATTCAATTCGACTGTGCTCGTTAAATCTCACGTGGATTTAATTCGGCCATGATTGTTTAGTCCTATTTGTCTTTTCAAGATTCAATACCCCCAAGCTTGTTTAATCTCACAAAATTCAATTCGGTCACGATCGTTTAATCCTATTTATCTTTTAGATATTCAATTCGACCGTGCTCGTTTAATATCAGGTAGATTCAATTCGGCAATGATCGTTTAATCTTATCTGTCTTTTCGAGATTCGATTTGACCATGCTTGTTTAATCTCACGCTGATTCATTTCGGGTATGATCTTTTAATCCTATCTATCTTTTCGAGATTCAATTTGACCATGCTCGTTTAATCTCACGCGGATTCAATTTGGCCATGATCGTTGAATCCTATCTATCTTTTTGATATTCAATTTGATCGTGCCCGTTTTGTTGGAAAATCTTGTTTTGTATCTCATACAAAACACACAGCGAAAGCAACAAACATGGATCTATTTCATTCATGATTGATAATATGCACTATGTAAATTTCAGAATTTAATAATGAGATAGCGTACCTTGGTGTGGTGAAATTTAAAACAAAAGATTAGAAGTACTTGGGAACACTTTTAATCTTCACTCGAATTCTACTTTACACCCAAGAAGTGTGGTCTCTCAATCAGTTTTTAAGGGAGAATAATTGAGTGACTTCACTCACACATACACACCATTTCACAATGATGTCTCTTTTATTATGTTAAAAAGTTCTGTATGTTTTTCCCTTTATAACTAACTGATTATTTAATTGGGTTGGCCTATTGGGCATTTCCAATTGGGTTTTAGTATGTGGTTTGGAGTGGGACCAAAAGGGACAAATAAGATACTAGCTCCAATGGGCCTTGGGCTTTTCTGTCAACTCTTGACAAGCCCAAAGTTACCATTAATTATATTTAATACCACTATATAAATATAATTGTACTCTAGGCCTTATTAATAAATTAAATCCCAACACTTTATTATACATGCAACCCCTTCATAAAATATTCGTAGTAATACAAAGTCATGAATATAGACTGCCACTTTGAAAATTACTACATCTTAATCCTTGAGGACCCGGTTTAATCCTTTAAGTTATTCATCATATATTTATGAAATCCAATTTCATAAATATATACTTTAGTATATCCTTACTAAAGTGGTTAGGCCTAACACTCTGAATAACCAAACTCATTAAACTTATCTCAAGGGAATATTTTATATCTCCGTTAAGAGATTATGAATTCCATTTTGAGAATATATGTTCCATCAACACTAAATGTGGCTGCCCAACATACTGCTGTTTTGATCGTGACTTTAGATCTTACTCCTGATATATCAAAGCAACCTACACTTCATGATCAGGTCCATTATTCTCTCAGGATTAAAAGTTCATGCAAATAGAAGTCGTGAGATTTATTATTCATTTGACAGTCGTTAGGAGAATAATAAATCTCACAGTGGTCCAGTTCAATATATCTTAACTCTTAAAACATATCAACATATCAACTAGAAGTCTCCATTTCCATGATCAAGACAAATCATCTTAGTTGATATGTTATAGTCTTCGCAGATGAAATGCCCAATTCCATCACCAACTCCGAACTATAATTCTGAGTTTACAAAGAACTTGTGATTTATATCTTCCGTGACTAAATCACATAAATCACATATTATACATCTCATGGACTATATGATAATGTCCAAATATTCATGTTACCATTATTTTAGATAATAATAAAACAACTTTATTAATCATAACATTAAGTCATACATAATGTCATACATAGCATCATAGAATAGGATTTAAGGGTGCATATCCTAACACGTTTAAACTCACGCGGATTCAATTTTGCCAAGTTCGTTTATTCCTATCTAGCTTTTCGAGATTCAATTTGACCAAGCGCATTTAATCTCACACGGATTCAACTCAGCCCTGATCATTTAACTCTATCCATCATTTCGAGATTCAAAACGAACAAGCTCAATTAATCTCACACAGATTCAATTTGGCCATTATCGTTTAATTGCTTTTAAAGATTCAATATAATTGTGCTCGTTTAACCCCACACGGATTCAATTTGGCTAAGATCCTTTAATCCTATCAATCTTTTCGAAACTTAATTTGACTGTGCTCGTTTAATCTCACGCGGATTTGATTCAGCCATGATCGTTTAATCTTATCAATCTTTTCGACATTCAATTTGACCGTGGTCATTTAATCTCGCGCCGATTCAATTTGGCCATGATCGTTTAAACCAGTCTATGGTTTTGAGATTCAACTCAACCGTCCTCGTTTAATCTTAAACGGATTCAATTTGGCCATGATTGTTTAATCCTATTTATCTTTTCAAGATTCAATTTAGCCATGATGGTTTAATCCTATCTATATTTTCGAGATTCAATTTGATAGTGCCCGTTTAATCTCATGCGGATTCAATTCAGTCATGATCATTTAATCTTATCCATAATTTCAAGATTCAATTCAACCGTGTTCATTTAATCTCAGGCGGATTGAATTCGGTCATCATTGTTTAAATCAACCCATCTTTTCGATATTCGATTCGACCGTGCTTGTTTAATATCTGCAGATTCAATTCGGCCATCATCGTTTAATCGTATCTATCTTTTAAGATTCAATTCGACTATGCTCGTTTAATCCCACGCGGATTTAATTCGGCCATGATCATTTAATCCTATCCATCTTTTCGAGATTAATTCAATCGTACTTGTTTAATACCACGTGGATTCAATTCGTCCATGAATGTTTAGTCCTATCCATCATTTTGAGATTCAATTCGACCGTGTTTCTTTAATCTCACGAGCATTCAATTCGGCCAAGATCGTTTAATCCTATCTATCTTTTCGAGATTCAATTTGACCATGCTTGTTTAATGTCACGCGAATTCAATTCAGCTATGTTTGTTTAATCCTATCCATCATTTTGAAATTAAATTCAACCGTGCTTGTTTAAGCTCAGGCAAATTCAATTCGGCCATAATCGTTTAATTCAATCTATCTTTTCGAAATTCAATTCGATAAAGTGTGTTTAATCTCAGGCGGCTCCAATTCAACCTTGATCGTTTAATCCTACCCATCTTTTGAAGATTCAATTCAACCGTGTTCCTTTAATCTCACGCAAATTCAATTTGGCCATGATCGTTTAATCCTATTTATCTTTTCGAGATTCAATTTGACAAAGCGCGTTTAATCTTAGGTGAATTCAATTCGACCATGATCGTTTAATCATATCTATCTTTTCGAGATTCAATTCAACAATGCTCTTTTAATCTCACACTGATTCAATTTGACAGTGCTCATTTAATCTCATGTGGATTCAATTCAACCCTGATCGTTTAATCCTAACCATCTTTTTTTTAAGATTCTATTAGATTGTGCTCGTTTAATCTCGCACGGATTCAATTTCGCCATGATCGTTTAATCCCATCTATCTCTTCGAAATTCAATTTGCCTGCGCTCACTTAACCGTGCTCATTTAATCTCACACAGATTTAATTCCGCCATGATCGTTCAATCCTATCCATCTTTTCGTGAGTTAATTCAACTGTGCTTGTCTAATCTCACGTGAATTCATGTAGGACATTATCGTTTAATCCTATCAATCTTTTCGAGACTTAATTTGACCGTCCTCGTTTAATCTCACGCGGATTCAATTCGGCGATGATCGTTTAATCCTATCAATATTTTTGAGATTAAATTTGACTGCGCTCGTTTAATCTCACACGGATTCAATTTGGCCATGATCGTTTAATCTGGTTTACCTTTCTGAGATTCAACTAGAGCGTGCTCATTTAATCTCATGCGGTTTCAATTCACCCAAGACCCTTTAATCCTATTTATCTTTTCAAGATTCAATTTGGCCTTGATGGTTTAGGCCTATCTATATTTTCGAGATTCGATTTGACCATGCTCTTTTAATCTCACACGGGTTCAATTTGGACATGATAGTTTAATCCGACCAATCTTTTTGAGAGTCAATTTGTCCGTGCCCGTTTAGTCACACGAATTAAATTTGGCCATGATCGTTTAATCCTGTCCATCGTTTCGAGATTCAATTCGGCCGTTATCGTTTAATCCTATCTATCTTTTCAAGATTCAATTCGACTGTGCTCGTTTAATCTCACGAGGATTCAATTTAGCCATGATAGTTTAATCCAATCCAGCTTTTCGAGATTCAATTTGACCGTGATCGTTTAATCTCACGTAGATTCAATTCGGTCATTATCGTTTAATACAACCCGCCTTTTTGATATTCAATTCGACCGTCCTCATTTAATCTCATGAGGATTCAATTCGACCATGATTATTTACTCCTATCCGTCATTTCCAAATCCAGTTCAACCGTGTTCGTTTAATCTCACACGGATTCAAATTGGCAATGATCGTTCAATCTTATCTGTCTTTTCAAGATTCAATTTGACTGCGCTCGTTTAATATCACGTTGATTCAATTCAGCCATGATCGATTGATCCCATCAATCTTTTTGAGATTCAATTTAACCGATTTCATTTAATCTCACATGGATTCAATTTGGCCTTGGTCGTTTCATTCAGTCTATCTTTTTGAGATTCAACTCGACCATGCTTATTTAATCTCATGCGGATTCAATTCGGCCATAATCGTTTAATCCTATTTATCATTTTGAAATTCAATTTGGCCATAACGATTTAATCTTATCTATGTTTTCGAGATTCAATTTGAAAGTGGTCGTTTAATCTCACGCGGATTCAATTCAGTCATGATCATTTAATCTTATCCATGTTTTCAAGATTCAATTCAACCATGTACATTTAATCTCACGAGGATTGAATTCGGTCATCATTGTTTAAATCAACCCATATTTTCGATATTTGATTCAACTGTGCTTGTTTAATATCATGCAGATTCAATTCGGCCATCATCGTTTAATCGTATCTATCTTTTAAGATTCAATTTGATTGTGCTCATTTAATCCCACGCGAATTGAATTCGGTCATTATCGTTTAAGACAACCCGTCTTTTTGATATTCAATTCGACCATCCTCGTTTAATCTCATGAGGATTCAATTCGACCATGATCGTTTAGTCCTATCCGTCATTTCCAGATTCAGTTTGACTGTGTTCGTTTAATCTCACATGGATTCAAATCGGCAATGATCGTTAAATCTTATCCATCTTTTTGAGATTCAATTCGACCATGCTCGTTTAATCTCATGCGGATTCAATTCAACCATGATCGAGTGATCCTATCAATCTTTTTGAGATTCAATTTAACCGATTCCATTTAATCTCACGTGGATTCAAATTGGCCATGATTGTTTCATCTGGTCTATCTTTATGAGATTCAACTCGACCATGCTCATTTAATCTCATGCAGATTCAATTCGGCCATGGTCGTTTAATCCTATTTATCATTTTGAAATTCAATTTGGCTATGGCGGTTTAATTTTATCTATGTTTTCGAGATTCAATTTGACGGTGCTCATTTAATCTCACGCGGATTCAATTAAGTCATGATCATTTAATCTTATCCATCTTTTCAAGATTCAATTCAACCTTGTACATTTAACCTCACGTGGATTGAATTTAGTCATCATCGTTTAAATCAACCTATCTTTTTGATATTCGATTCGATCGTGCTTGTTTAATATCACGCAGATTCAAATTGGCCATCATTGTTTAATCGTATCTATCTTTTAAGATTCAATTCGACCGTGCTTGTTTAATCCCATGCGGATTCAATTCGGTCATTATCGATTAATACAACCCGTCTTTCTGATATTCAATTCGACCGTCCTCGTTAAATCTCATGAGGATTCAATTCGACTGTGATCGTTTAGTCCTACCCATCATTTCCAGATTCAGTTCGATTGTGTTCGTTTAATCTCACACGGATTCAGATCAGCAATGATCGTTTAATCTTATCTGTCTTTTTGAGATTCAATTTGGCCGTGCTCGTTTAATCTCACGCGGATTCAATTCGGCCATGATCGATTGATCCTACCAATCTTTTTAAGATTCAATTTAACCAATTTCATTTAATCTCACGTGTATTCAATTTGGCCATGATCGTTTCATCCGGTCTATCTTTTTGAGATTCAACTCGACCATGCTAATTTAATCTCATGCGGATTCAATTTGGCCATGGTCATTTAATCCTATTTATCATTTTAAAATTCAATTTGGTCATGACGGTTTAATTTTATCTATGTTTTTGAGATTCAATTTGACAGTGCTCGTTTAATCTCACACGGATTCAATTTAGTCATGATCATTTAATCTTATCCATCTTATCAAGATTCAATTCAACCGTGTACATTTAATCTCACATGGATTGAATTCGGTCATCATCATTTAAATCAACCCATCTTTTCGATATTTGATTCGACCGTGGTTTAATATCACGCAAATTCAATTCGGCCATCATCGTTTAATCATATCTATCTTTTAAGATTCAATTCGACCGTGCTCATTTAATCCCACACGGATTTAATTCAGCGATGATCATGTTAGGATATGTGCCCTTAAATCCTATTGTATGATGCTATGTATGATATTATGTATGACATTATGTGAGAAATGATGTATGACTTAATATTGTGTTTAATAAAGTTGATTTATTCTTATCTAAAATAATGGTAACTTGAATATTCGGACATTATCAAATAGTCCATGAGATGCATAGTATGTGATTTATGTGATTTAGTCACAGAAGATATAGATCACAAGTTTCTTTGTAAACTCAGAATTTTGGTTCGTAGTCGGTGATGAAATTGGGCATTTCATCTGCGAAGACTATAACATATTAACTACGATGATTTGTCTTGATCATGGAAATGGTGATTTCTAGTTAATATGTTGATATGTTTTAAGAGTTAAGAAATATTGAACTGGACCGCTGTGAGATTTATTATTCTCCTTACGACTGTCAATTGAATAATAAATCTCACGACTTGTATTCACATGAACTCTTAATCCTGAGGGAATAATGGACCTGATCATGAAATGTAGGTTGCTTTGATATATCAGGAGTGAGATCTAAAGTAACGGTCAAAACCTCAGTATGTTGGGCAGCGACATTTAGTGTTGATGGAACATATATTCTCAAGATGGAATTCATAGTCTCTTAACGGAGATATAAAATATTCCCTTGAGATAAGTTTAATGGGTACAGTTATTCAGAGAGTTAGGCCTAACCACTTTAGTAAGACTAAACTATATATTTATGAAATTGGATTTCATAAATATATGGTGAATAACTCATAAGGATTAAACCGGGTACTCAAGGATTAAGATGTAGTAATTCACAAAGTGGCAGTCTATATTTATGACTTTGTGTTACTACGAATATTTTATGAAGGGGTTGCATGTAAAATAAAGTCTTGGGATATAATTTATTAATGAGGCCTAGAGTGCAATTATATTTATATAGTGGTCTTAAATATAATTAATGGTAACTTTGGACTTGTCAAGAGTTGACAGAAAAGCCCAAGGCCCATTGGAGCTAGTGTCTTATTTGTTCCCTTTTGGTCCCACTCCAAGCCACACACTATAGCCCAATTGGGAAGGCCCAAAAGGCTAGCCCAATTAGATAATCAGTTATGTGGAGAGAAACATACAGAATTTTATATAGAATAAAATGGTTTGTATGTTTAGTATGTGTATTAAGATACGAAATAAGGAAGAGAGACACTCTTTCATATTCTCGCTAGATACATAGAACTGATTGAGAGACCACACATCTTGGGCATCAAGTGGAATTGGAGTGAAGATTGAAAGTATTCCCGAGTTCTTCTTCATTCGGTTTTGAATTTCACCGCATCAAGGTACACTCTCTTGTTCTTATATTCTGAAACCTACATAGTGCATGTTATCAATTGTGAATGAAGTAGATCCGTTTATTTTCCGCTGCGTATGTTTTGTATGCGATGTAAACATGTATATTAACCAACAGTTTAATCTCCCGAGCATTCAATTTAGCAGTGATTATTTAGTCCAATCTATCTTTTCGAGATTTAATTTGGCCATGGTCATTTAATCTCATGCAGATTTGATTTAGCGATAATTGTTTCATCCAATCCATCTTTTCGATATTCAATTCAACCGTGCTCATTTAATGTCATGCAAATTTAATTCAGCCATGATTGTTTAATCCTATCTATCTTTTCAAAATACAATTTGATCATCCTCGTTTAATCTCACGAGGATTCAATTCGACCATGATCGTTTAGTTTTTTCCGTCATTTCCAGATTCAATTTGACCGTGCTCGTATAATCTCATGCAGATTCAAATCGGAAATGAACATTAAATCTTATCCGTCTTTTCATGATTCAATTCGATCGTGCTTTTTTAATCTCATGAGCATTCAATTCGGCCATGACTGTTTAACCTCACACAGATTCAATTTGGTAATCATCGTTTAATCCTATCCATCTTTTCATGATTCAATTTGATTGTGCTTGTTTAATCTCACAAGCCTTCAATTCGGCCGTGATTATTTAATCCAATCTATCTTTTCGTGATTTAATTTGAACATGCTAGTTTAATCTCACGCGGATTCGATTCAACCATAATCGTTTCATCCTATCCATCTTTTCGAGATTCAATTGAATCGTGCTCATTTAATCCCATGCAATTTTAATTTGGCCATGATCAATTAATCCCATCTATCTTTTCGAAATTCAATTTGACATAGCTTGTTTAATCTCAGATGACTTCAACTCCCCTATGATCATTTTATCCAATCCATATTTTCATGATTCAATTCGATCGTGCCTGTTTAATCTCACACAAATTCAATTCCCCAAGACCGTTTAATTTTATCTATCTTTTCAAAATTCAATTCAACAAAGCGAGCTTAATCTCAGGCGGATTCAATTCAACCATGATCATTTGATCCTATCCATCATTTCGAGAATGAATTTGACAGTGCTCGTTTAATCTTATACTAATTCAATTCTACAGTGCTCTTTTAATCTCACGTGGATTCAATTCTACCCTTATCTTTTAATCCTAACCATCTTTTTGAGATTCAACTTGACCATCCACGTTTAATCTCACAAGGATTCAATTCGACTATGATCGTTTAGTCTTATCCGTCATTTCCAGATTCAATTCGACCATGCTTGTTTAATCTCACACGGATTCAAATCGGGCACTGATCATTTAATCTTATCCGTCTTTTCAAGATTCAATTCGACTGTGCTTGTTTAATCTCACGAGCATTCAATTTGGCCATGATTGTTTAATCTCACATGGGGTAATCATTGTTTAATGCTATTTATCGTTTGGAGATTCAATTTGATCGTGCTTGTTTAATCTCACGAGAATTCAATTTGGCCATGATTATTTAATCCTATCTATCTTTTCGAGATCTATTTTGACCATGCTCGTTTAATCTCACGCGGATTCAATTCAGTCATAATCGTTTCATCCTATCCATCTTTTCGAGATTCAATTCCACCGTGCAATTAATCTCACGCAAATTGAATTCGGCCATGATCGTTTAATCCTATCTATCTTTTTGAAATTCAATTTGACAAAGCTTGTTTAATCTCAAGCGACTTCAATTCGACTATGATCGTTTTATCCAATCCATATTTTCGTGATTCAATTCGATCGTGCTCGTTTAATCTCACACAAATTCAATTCGGCCATGACTGTTTAAAGCGCATTTAATCTCCGATGGATTCAATTCGACCTTGATCATTTAATCCTATCCATCTTTTCGAGATTTTATTTGACAATGCTCATTCAATCTCACATTGATTCAATTCGACAGTGCTCGTTTAATCTCACGTGGATTCAATTCTGCCCATATCGTTTAATCCTAACCATCTTTTCGAGATTCAACTCGACTGTGCTTGTTTAATCTCAAGAGCATTGAATTCGGCCATGATTATTTAATTCGATCTATCTTTACAAGATTCAATTTGACCATGCTTGTTTAATCTCATCCGGATTCAATTCAGCCATAATCGTTTCATCCTATCCATCCTTTCGAGATACAATTCAACCGTGCTCATTCAATCTCACGCAAATTTAATTTGGCCATGATCGTTTAATCCTATCTATATTTTTGAAATACAATTTGACCGTCCTCGTTTAATCTCACGAGGATTCAATTCGACGATGATCATATTATCTATCATTATAAAATTCAATTTGACAAAGCGTGTTTAATCTCCGGCGGATTCGATTCGACCTTGATCATTTAATCCTATCCATCCTTTCGAGATTTTATTTGACAATGCGCATTCAATCTCACACTGATTCAATTTGACAGTGCTTGTTTATTCTCACGTGGATTCAATTCTGCCCTTATCGTTTAATCCAAACCATCTTTTTGAGATTCAACTCAACTGTGCTCGTTTAATCTCACGAGCATTCAATTCGGACATGATTATTTAATCCGATCTATCTTTTCGAGATTCAATTTGATGATGCTTGTTTAATCTCATGCGGATTCAATTTAGCCATAATCGTTTCATCCTATCCATCTTTTCGAGATTTAATTCAACCGTGCACATTTAATCTCATGCAAATTTAATTTGGCCATGAACATTTAATCTAATCTATCTTTTCGAAATACGATTTGACCGTCCTCGTTGAATATCATGAGGGTTCAATTCGTCCATGATCGTTTTGTCTTATCTATCATTTCCAGATTCGATTCCACCGTGCTCGTTTAATCTCATGCGGATTTATATCGGCAATGATCATTTAATCTAATCTGTCTTTTCAAGATTCAATTTGGCCGTGATTGTAGAATCTCACATGGATTCAATTCGGTAATCATCATTTAAACCTATCCATCATTTCGAGATTCAATTCAACCGTGCTCATTTAATGTCATGCAAATTTAATTCGGCCTTAATAGTATAATCCTATCTATCTTTTCGAAATTCAATTTGAGAAAGTTCATTTAATCTGAGGTGACTTCAATTCGACTATGATCGTTTTATCAAATCCATATTTTTGTGATTCAATTCGATCGTGCTCGTTTAATCTCACACAAATTCAATTCGGCCAAGACCGATTAATTTTATCTATCTTTTCAAAATCCAATTCGACAAAGCGCATTTAATCTCAGGTGGATTCAATTCAACCATGATCATTTAACCCTATCGATCATTTCGAGATTTAATTTGACAATGCTAGTATAATCATACAGTAATTCAATTCAACAGTGCTCGTTTAATCTCACGTGAATTCAATTCTGCCCTTTTCGTTTAATCCTAACCATCTTTTCGAAATTCAATTCGACCATACCCGTTTAATCTCACGAGCATTCAATTCGGCCATGATCGTTTAATCCTATCTATCTTTTCGAAAATAAATTTGATGAAGCTCGTATAATCTAAGGTGACGTCAATTCGACCATGACTGTTTTATCCAATCCATCTTTTTGTGATTGAATTCATCCATGCTCATTTAATCTCACACAAATTCAATTCGGCCATGATCGTTTAATTATATCTATCTTTTCGAAATTCATTTCGACAAAGCGCGTTCAATCTCAGGTGGATTCAGTTCGACCAAGATCGTTTAACCCTATCCATCTTTTTGAGATTCAATTTGACTATGCTTGTTTAATCTCATGCGGATTCAATTCAGCCATAATCGTTTCATCCTATCCATCTTTTCGAGATTCTATTCAACCGTGCTCATTTAATCTCACGCAAATTTAATTCGGCCATGATCACTTAATCCTATCTATCTTTTCGAGATTCAATTTGACAATGCTCGTTTAATCTCACACTGATTCAATTCAACAGTGCTCGTTTAATCTCACGTGGATTCAATTCTACCCTTATAGTTTAATCCTAACCATCTTTCCGAGATTCAATCTGACCGTGCCCGTTTAATCTCACGAGCATTCAATCAGGCCATGATTATTTATCCTATCTGTCTTTTCGAGATTCAATTTGACCATGCTCGTTTAATCTCATACAGATTTGATTCAACCATAATCGTTTCATCCTATCCATCTTTTCAAGATGCAATTCAACCATGCTCATTTAATCTAATGCTAATTTAATTCGGCCATGATCGTTTAATCCTTTCTATCTTTCTGAAATTCAATTTGACAATGCTCATTTAATCTCAGGCGACATCAATTCGACCATGACCGTTCTATCCAATCCATCTTTTTGTGATCCAATTCATCCGTGCTCGTGTAATCTCACATAAATTTAATTCGGTATGACCGTTTAATTTTATCTATCTTTTCGAAATTCAATTCGACGAAGCGCATTTAATCTCAGGTGGATTCAATTCGACCATGATCATTTAACCCTATCCATCTTTTCGAGATTCAATTTGACAATACTCGTTTAATCTCACACTAATTCAAATCGACAGTTCTTGTTTAATCTCAATTCTGCCTTTATTGTTTAATCCTCACCATCTTTTCGAGATTCAATCCGACCGTGCCCGTTTAGTCTCACGAGCGTTCAATTCAGCGATGATTATTTAATCCTATCTATCTTTTCGAGATTCAATTTGACCAAGCTCGTTTAATGTCATACGGATTCGATTTAGCCATAATCGTTTCATCCAATCCATCTTTCCGAGATTTATTTTGACAATGCTCGTTTAATCTTACAGTAATTCAATTCGACAGTGCTCGTTTAATCTAACGTGAATTAAATTCTGCCCTTATCGTTTAATCCTACCCATCTTTTCGAGATTCAATTTGACTGTGCCTGTTTAATCTCATGAGCTTTCAATTTGGCCACGATTATTTAATCCTATCTAGGTTCTTGAGATTCAATTTGACCTTGCTCGTTTAATCTCACGCGGATTCGATTCAGCCATAATTGATTCATCCTATCCATCATTTCAAGATTCAATTCAACCGTGCCCATTTAATCTCATGCAAATTTATTTTGGCTATGATCACTTAATCCTACACATCTTTTCTTCATTCAATTTGACAATGCTCGTTTAATCTTACACTAATTCAATTCGATAGTGCTCGTTTAATCTCACGTGGATTCAATTCTGCCCTTATCGTTTAATCCTAACCATTTTTTGGAGATTCAATTCGACCGTGCCCGTTTATTCTCACGAGCATTAAATCCGGCCACGATTATTTAATTCGATCTATATTTTCAAGATTCAATTTGACCACGCTCGTTTAATCTCATGCGGATTCGATTCAGCCATAATCGTTTCATCCTATCCATCTTTTAGAGATTCTATTCAACCATGCTTATTTAATCTCACGCAAATTTAATTCAGTCAAGATCACTTAATCCTATCTACCTTTTCGAGATACAATTTGACATTGCTCATTTAATCTCACACTGATTCAATTTGACAGTGCTCGTTTAATCTCACATGGATTCAATTCTGCCCTTCTCGTTTAATCCTTTCCACCTTTTCGAGATTGAATTCGACCGTGCCTGTTTAATCTAACGAGCATTCAATCAGGACACGATTATTTAATCCTATCTATCTTTTTGAGATTCAATTTGACCATGCTTGTTTAATGTCATGCGGATTCGATTTAGCCATAATCGTTTCATCTGATCCATCTTTCCGAGATTCATTTTGACAATGCTCGTTTAATCTTATAGTAATTCAACTCGACAGTGCTCGTTTAATCTAACGTGAATTCAATTCTGCCCTTATCGTTTAATCCTACCCATCTTTTCGAGATTCAATTCGATCATGCCTGTTTAATCTCACGAGCTTTCAATTTGGCCATGATTATTTAATCCTATCTAGGTCCTTGAGATTCAATTTGACCGTGCTCGTTTAGTCTCACGCAAATTCGATTTAGCCATAATTGATTCATCCTATCCATCATTTCAAGATTCAATTCAACCGTGCCCATTTAATCTCATGCAAATTTATTTCGGCTATGATCACTTAATCCTATACATCTTTTCTTCATTCAATTTGACAGTGCTCGTTTAATCTTACACTAATTCAATTCGATAGTGCTCGTTTAATCTCACGTGGATTCAATTCTGCCCTTATCGTTTAATCCTAACCATTTTTTGGAGATTCAATTCGATTGTGCCCGTTTATTCTCACGAGCATTAAATCCGGCCACGATTATTTAATCCGATCTATATTTTCAAGATTCAATTTGACCATGCTCGTTTAATCTCATGCGGATTCGATTCAGCCATAATCGTTTCATCCTACCCATCTTTTCGAGATTCTATTCAACCGTGCTTGTTTAATCTCATGCAAATTTAATTCAGCCAAGATCACTTTATCCTATCTATCTTTTCGAGATTCAATTTGACAATGCTCGTTTAATCTCACACTGATTCAATTCGACAATGCTCGTTTAATCTCACGTGGATTCAATTCTGCCCTTATCGTTTAATCCTTTCCATCTTATCATGATTGAATTCGACCGTGCCTGTTTAATCTCGCGAGCATTCAATCAGGACATGATTATTTAATCCTATCCATCTTTTCGAGATTCAATTTGAACATGCTCGTTTAATCTCATGTGGATTTGATTTAGCCGTAATCGTTTTATCCTATCCATCTTTTGAAGATGCAATTCAACCGTTCTCATTTAATCTAATGCTAATCTAATTCGGCCATGATCGTTTAATCGTTTCTATCTTTACGAAATTCAATTTGGCAAAGCTCGTTTAATCTCAGGCGACTTTAATTCGACCATGCCTTTTTTATCCAATCCATGTGTTTGTGATTCAATTTGATCGTGCTCGTTTAATCTCACACATATTCAATTCGGCCATGACCGTTGAATTTTATCTATCTTTTCAAAATTCAATTCGACAAAGTGCGTTTAATCTTAGGCGGGTTCAAGTCGACAAAGAATCAATTTCACTGTGCCTGTTTAATATCACGAGCATTCAATTCGACCATGATTATTTTATCCTATCTATCTTTTCGAGATTTAATTTGACAATGTTCGTCTAATCTGACACTGATTCAATTCAACAGTGCTCGTTTAATCTCACGTGGATTCAATTCTGCCCTTATCGATTAATCCTAACCATCTTTTCGAGATTCAATCTGACTGTGCCGGTTAAATCTCACGAGCATTGAATTCGGCCATGATTATTTAATCCTATCTATCATCTCGAGATTCAATTTGACCATGCTCGTTTAATCTCATGCGGATTAGATTAAGCCACAATCGTTTCATCCTGTCCATCTTTTCGAGATTCAATTTAATTGTGCTCATTTAATCTCATGCAAATTTTATTCGGCCATGATCGTTTAATCCTATCAATCTTTTCGACATACAATTTGACAAAGCTCGTTTAATCTCAGGCGACTTCAACTCGACCATGACCGTATTATCCAATCCATCTTTCTGTGATTCAATTCAACCGTGATCATAATCTCACAAAAATTAAATTCGGCCGTGACCTTTTAATTTTATCTATCTTTTCGAAATACAATTTGACCGTCTTCATTTAATCTTAGGAAGAACCAATTCGACCATGATCATTTATTCCTATTTATCATTTTGAGAATCAATTTGGCAATGCTCGTTTAATCTGATACTGATTCAGTTCGACGGAGCTCGTTTAATCTCACATGGATTCAATTCTGCCCTTATCGTTTAATCCTAACCATCTTTTCGATATTTTATTTAACCATGCCCGTTTAATCTCACGAGCTTTGAATTCAGCCATGATTATTTAATCCTATCTATGTTTTCGAGATTCAATTTGACCATGGTCGTTTAATCTCATGCGGATTCGATTCAGCCACAATCGTTTCATCCTATCCATCTTTTTGAGATTCAATTCAACCGTGATCATTTAATCTCATGCAAATTTAATTTGGCCATGATTGTTTAATCCTATCTATCCTTTCAAAATTGAATTTGGTAAAGCTCGTTTAATTTCAGGCGGCCGTAATTCGACCATGACTGTTTTATCCAATCCATCTTTTTGTGATTCAATTCGATCGTGCTCGTTTAATCTCACATAAATTCAATTCGGCCATGACTGTTTAATGTTATATATCTTTTCAAAATTCAATTTGACAAAGTGCGTTTAATCTCAGGCGGATTCAATTTGACCATGATCAGTTAATCTTATCCATCTTTTCGAGATTCAATTTGACAATGCTCGTTTAATCTGACACTGATTCAATTTGATAGTGCTCGTTTAATCTCACGTGGATTCAATTCTGCCCTTATCGTTTAATACTGACCATCTTTTCGAGAATCAATTCGATCGTGCCCGTTTAATCTGACGAGCGTTCAATTCAGCCAAGATTATTTAATCCTATCTATCTTTTTCAAATTCAATTTGACCATGCTCATTTAATGTCATGCGGATTCGACTCAGCCATAATCGTTTCATCCGATCCATCTGTTCGAGATTCATTTTGACAATGCTCGTTTTATCCAATCCATCTTTTCGTGATTCAATTCAACTGTGCTCGTTTAATCTCAAACAAATTCAATTCAAACCTAACCATTTAATTTTATCTATCTTTTCGAAATTCAATTCGACAAAGCGCGTTTAATCTCAGGTGGATTTAGTTCGAACATGATCATCTAACCCTATCCATATTTTGGAGATTCAATTTGACGATGCTCGTTTAATCTCACACTGATTCAAATTGACAGTGCTCGTTAATCTCATGTGGATTCAATTCTGCCCTTATCGTTTAATCCTAACCATCTTTTTGAGATTCAATTTGACAGTGCCCGTTCAATCTCATGGGCATTCAATTCAGCCATGATCATTTAATCCTATCCATCATTTCGAGAATCAATTTGACAATGCTCGTTTAATCTGAAACTAATTTTGTTACACAGTGCTAGTTTAATCTCACATGGATTCAATTCTGCCTTAATCGTTTAATCCTAACCATCTTTTCGTGATTCAATTTGACCAAGCCCGTTTAATCTCACGAGCATTCAATTCAGCCATGATTATTTAATCCTATCTATCTTTTCGAGATTCAATTTGACCATGCTTGTTTATTCTCATGCGGATTTGGTTCAACCATAATCGTTTCATCCTATCCATCTTTTCGAGATTTAATTCAACCGTGCTCATTTAATCTCATGCAAATTTAGTTCAGCCATGATCGTTTAATCCTATCTACCCTTTCGAAATTCAATTTGACGAAGCTCGTTTAATCTCAGGCGACTACAATTTGACCATGATCGTTTTATCCAATCCATCTTTTCGTGACTCAATTCTACCGTGTGATGGAAAATAACATGTTTGTATCACATACAAAACATACGCAGCGGAAAAATTAACGGATCTACTTCATTCGCAATTGATAACATGTGCTGTGTAAATTTTAGAATATATGAACAAGAGAGTGTACCTTGGTATGGTGAATTTCAAAACAAAGATTAGAAGTACTTGGGAACATTTTTAATCTTCACTCCAATTCCACTTGATGCCCAAGATGTGTGGTCTCTCAGTCAGTTCTATGTGTTTGTTCTAGAGAGAATATGAACGAGTCTTTCTCTTACATATATATGAACATACAAACCATTTCATTCTAATATAAAATTCTGTATGTTTCTCTCCACAAAACTGATTATCTAATTAGGCTAGCCTTTTGGGCCTTCCCAATTGGGCTTTAGTGCGTGGCTTGGAGTGGGACCAAAAGGGAACAAATAAGACACTAGCTCCAATGGGCCTTGGGCTTTTCCAATCAACTCTTGACAAGTCCAAAGTTACCATTAATTATATTTAATACCACTATATAAATATAATTGCACTCTAGGCCTTATTAATAAATTATATCCCAATACTTTATTATACATGCAACCCCTTCATAAAATATTCGTAGTAATACAAAGTCATGAATATAGACTGCCACTTTATAAATTACTACATCTTAATCCTTGAGTACTCAATTTAATCCTTTTAAGTTATTCATCATATATTTATAAAATCTAATTTCATAAATATATACTTTAGTCTTACTAAAGTGGTTAGGCCTAACACTCTGAATAACTGAACCCATTAAACTTATCTCAAGGGAATATTTTATATCTCCGTTAAGAGACTATGAATTCCATCTTGAGAATATATGTTCTATCAACACTAAATGTGGCTGCCCAACATACTGAGGTTTTGACCGTTACTTTAGATCTCACTCCTAATATATATCAAAGCAACCTACATTTCATGATCAGGTCTATTATTCTCTCAAGATTAAGAGTTCATGTGAATAGAAGTCTGTTGGGATAAATGCCCTTAAATCCTATTGTATGATATTATGTATGATATTATGTATGACATTATGTGAGAAATGATGTATTACTTAATATTGTGTTTAATAAAGTTTCTTTATTCTCATCTAAAATAATGGTAACATGAATATTCGGACATTATCAAATAGTCCATGAGATGCATAGTATGAGATTTATGTGATTTAGTCACAGAAGATATAGATCACAAGTTCTTTGTAAACTCAAAACTTTGGTTCGTAGCCGGTGATGAAATTGGGCATTTCATCTGCGAAGACTATAACATATTAACTACGATGATTTGTCTTGATCATGAAAGTGGTGACTTCTAGTTGATATGTTGATATGTTTTAAGAGTTAAGACATATTGAACTAAACCGCTGGGAGATTTATTATTCTCCTAACGACTGTCAATTGAATAATAAATCTCACGACTTGTATTCACATGAACTCTTATTCCTGAGAGAATAATAGACCTGATCATGAAATGTAGGTTGCTTTGATATATCAGGAGTGAGATTTAAAGTAATGGTCAAAACCTCAGTATGTTGGGCAGCCACATTTAGTATTGATGGAACATATGTTAGGATATGTACCCTTAAATTCTATTGTATGATGCTATGTATGATATTATGTATGACATTATGTGAGAAATGATGTATGACTTAATATTGTGTTTAATAAAGTTATTTTATTCTTATCTAAAATAATGGTAACATGAATATTCGGACATTATCAAATAGTCCATGAGATGCATAGTATGTGATTTATGTGATTTAGTCACAGAAGATATAGATCACAAGTTCTTTGTAAACTCAGAATTTTGGTTCGTAGTCGGTGATGAAATTGGGCATTTCATCTGCGAAGACTATAACATATTAACTACGATGATTTGTCTTGATCATGGAAGTGGTGACTTCTAGTTAATATGTTGATATGTTTTAAGAGTTAAGACAAATTGAACTGGACCGCTGTGAGATTTATTATTCTCCTAATGACTGTCAATTGAATAATAAATCTCACGACTTGTATTCACATGAACTCTTAATCCTGAGAGAATAATGGACCTGATCATGAAATGTAGGTTGCTTTAATATATCAAGAGTGAGATCTAAAGTAACGGTCAAAACCTCAGTATGTTGGGCAGCCACATTTAGTGTTGATGGAACATATATTCTCAAGATGGAATTCATAGTCTCTTAACGGAGATGATTTCCTAACGGAAATGAAGTAGATCCGTTTATTTTCCGCTGCGTATGTTTTGTATGCGATGCAAACATGATGATTTCCTAACATTGGTATCAGAGCGCGGTTTTCATTTCAAATCTGTATAACATGTTTTGTTCGTTTTGGAATTAGAGATAATAGTTTCAAGTTGATAGAGGATAATACATTTAATTTTCTGCATGGCTGTTGAAACTATGATTTGATAAAAACTGATATTGATGTTATGATGTTGTTTAAATATGAATTTAAGAATGTTAAATTGATCTTTAAGGCTATAGCATCAATAGATTTCAGTTTTGATATCAATCTCTGTCTATCATGTTCATATGATGGTTGTTGATTCATGCAAAACCATTGAAAACTGCCTTAGAAGAATTTCTGGAAATTCGAGTTTTACGAGTTTCGATCGATCGAAATTTACTTTCGATTGATCGAGTAAAACAGAGACCAATCCTTTTGGAACGATTGATATTCGATTGCTAGTTGATCGATCGAATTTTCTTTTCGATCGATCGAGAGGCGATCGAGTATCAATCGAACAAGACAGAAGGTCAAGTTTGAATTGTTTAATTCTTTCGACCGATCGAGGGGCACATTCGATCGATCGAAAGAAGGAAAATCTGAATTTTTTCTAAGTGTTTTCAAACTTAGGTAAAAATTGATATTGTGTTATCCTTAAAGACAATGTTGTAATAAAGAAGGATAAAATGTTTATCTGTTCTGGCAATATTGTGGATGGTCTTTATATTTTAACTCCTGATAAGCATGAATTATACAATTCTGAATTAGATAATAACTCTCATGTAAAATCATTAAAGAGAAAGTTTCCTTCTACTAATGAAGCATATCTTTGGCACTTGCGTTTGGGTCATATTAATCCAAACAGAATTCTAAGACTGATCAAAGATGGTCTCTTAGAGCTATTGGACTTTGATGAATTTTCAGTTTGTGAATCTTGTTTGGAAGGCAAAATGACCAAACGACCTTTTAATGCTAAAGGTAGAAGAGCCCAAGAGTTGCTAGAATTAGTTCATACGGATGTTTGTGGTCCTATGTCAACCCAAGCAAAAGGAGGTTATGAGTATTTCATCACTTTCACCGATGATTACTCTAGATTTGGTTATGTGTACCTAATGAGACGGAAGTCCGAAGCTTTTGAAAAATTCAAAGAGTTTAGGGCTGAAGTTGAGAATTAATTGGGTAAACACATAAAGGCCATTTGATCTGATCGTGGTGGCGAATACCTTCTTGGGGATTTCAAGGATTACTTAACTCAAAATTGGATTGTATCCCAATTGACTGCACCTGGAACTCCCCAACAAAATGGTGTAGCAGAAAGAAGGAATAGGACTCTTTTAGAAATGGTAAGGTCCATGATGAGTTACTCAACTTTACCTATTTTTTTTAGGGTTATGCTTTAGATACAGCAATACATCTTTTGAATTTAGTTCCATCAAAATCTGTTCCCAAAACACCAATGGAATTGTGGAGTGGGCGTAAGCCTAGTATGAAATATCTCCACATTTGGGGTTGTCCAGCACATGTGTTAAAAGGGAAGTCCGATAAGTTGGAACCAAAATCAGAAGTATGTTTGCTTGTAGGTTATCCAAAGGAAACTAGGGGTTATTTATTCTATAGTCAAAAAGATAACAAAGTTTTTGTTAGTACAAATGCTAAATTCTTAGAATATGACTATATGAATAACTTTACTCCTAGAAGTAGAGTTGTCTTGGCTGAAATGAATGAACCTGTAATTCAACAACCAATGGTTGAAACTAGGGAAGATGTGGCTATATTGGATACACCACAAGATACTACTCATGAGATGTCTAGTACACAGTTGCCTCGTCGTAGTGAGAGGAATGTTAGGCCACCTATAAGATTCATAGGTCTTGGAGAGACTTATGAGGCTATCTCAGAGGAGGCTGAAACCGGTCCTTACACTTATGACGAAGTAATGAATGATATAGATGCACATCATTGGGTCCAAGCTATGAAATCAGAATTAGATTCCATGTATTCCAATCAAGTTTGGGATCTTGTAAAGGCGCCTAACGGCATTAAACCTGTTGGTTACAAATGGGTTTACAAGAGGAAGAGAGGGATAGATGGAAAGGTTGAAACCTTTAAAGCAAGGCTAGTGGCAAAAGGGTATACTCAAAAAGAAGGTATTGATTATGAGGAAACTTTTTCACCAGTAGCAATGCTTAAATCTATCAGAATTCTCTTATCCATTGCTGCTCATTATGATTATGAGACTTGACAAATGGATGTCAAGACTACTTTTCTCAATGGCAATCTTGAAGAGGACATCTATATGATGCAACCAGAAGGTTTCATAGCAAAGAACCAAGAGCATATGGTATGCAAATTGAATAGGTCCATTTATGTACTTAAGCAAGCATCTATGTCATGGAACATCAGATTTGATCAAGCAATCAAATCATTTGGTTTTGAACAAAATCTTGATGAACCATGTGTGTGCAAAAGACATCAAGACAAAGTAGTAATGTTCCTAGTGCTTTATGTTGATGATATTCTACTCATTGGAAATGATGTAGGGGTCATGTCATTAGTAAAGGTTTGGTTGTCAAGCCAATTTGATATGAAGGACTTGGGTGAGGCTAACTTTATTCTAGGGATCAAGCTTTGGCGAGATCGTAAGAATAAGATGTTAGGCTTATCACAAGCTGGATATATAGATAAGGTTCTAGAACGGTTTAGCATGCAAAACTCCAAGAAAGGATTACTTCCTTTCAGACATGGAGTTCCTCTGTCTGATGACCAAAGGCCTAAGACTCAAGAGGAAGAAGATATGATGAGACAAGTTCCTTATGCTTCTGCAGTAGGAAGTCTCATGTATGCCATGTTTGTACTAGACCGGATATCTGTTTTTCAGTTGGCATGGTCAGCCGATATCAATAAAATCCAGGACCACAACATTGGCAAGTTGTAAATCATATTCTCAAGTATCTACGGAGAACGAAAGATTATATGCTTGTTTACCGTTGTGAGGATTTGATTCCCATTGGCTATACAGATTCAGACTTTCAATTGGATCTAGATTTTAGAAAGTCCACGTAAGGATGTGTATTCACCTTGGGAGGTGGAGCCATAAGTTGGAGGAGTGTTAAGCAATCTTGTATTGCGGACTCCACCATGGAAGTTGAATATGTTGCTGCTTGTGAGGCGGCAAAGGAAGCTGTTTGGCTCAAGAAATTCCTTTCTGATCTTGTTGTAGTGAGAATGGAGCAAGTTCCTATCACATTGTTTTGTGACAATAGTGGAGCCGTTGCACAATCCAAAGATCCGAGGAATCACAAGAAAGGAAAGCATATTGAGAGAAAGTACTACATCATTCGAGACATTGTTGCTCGTTGAGATGTGGTGGTTGCAAATATTGAAAGTGCAAATAATCTAGCAGATCCCTTTACCAAAGCCTTGCCTCAAAGGACCTTCGAGTCACATTTGGAGGGAATGGGAGTTAGATTAGTGCACAATAGTCTTTAGGGCAAGTGGGAGATTGTTAGGATATGTGCCCTTAAATCCTATTGTATGATGCTATGTATGATATTATGTATGACATTATGTGAGAAATGATATATGACTTAATATTGTGTTTAATAAAGTTGTTTTATTCTTATCTAAAATAATGGTAACATGAATATTCGGACATTATCAAATAGTCCATGAGATGCATAGTATGTGATTTATGTGATTTAGTCACAGAAGATATAGATCACAAGTTCTTTGTATACTCAGAATTTTGGTTCGTAGTCGGTGATGAAATTGGGCATTTCATCTGCGAAGACTATAACATATTAACTACGATGATTTGTCTTGATCATGGAAGTGGTGACTTCTAGTTAATATGTTGATATGTTTTAAGAGTAAAGTGTTGGGTAATATACATGTTTGCATCGAATACAAAACACAGGCAGCGGAAAATAAAAGGATTTACTTCATACTAATAACATGCACTATGTAGGTTTTAGAATATGAGAACAAGAGAGTGTACCTTGATGCGGTGAAATTCAAAACCGAAATGAAGAAGTACTCGGGAACACTTTCAATCTTCACTCCAATTCCACTTGATGCCCAAGATGTGTGGTTTCTCAATCAGTTCTATGTTTTCTAGAGAGAATATGAAAGAGTGTCTCTTTTCCTTATTTCATATTATTCATTTTTTAAACATACAAACCATTTTATTCTATATAAAATTCTGTATGTTTCTCTCCACATAACTGATTATCTAATTGGGCTAGCCTTTTGGGCCTTCCCAATTGGGCTTTAGTGTGTGGCTTGGAGTGGGACCAAAAGGGAACAAATAATACACTAGCTCCAATGGGTCTTGGGCTTTTCTGTCAACTCTTGACAAGTCCAAAGTTACCATTAATTATATTTAATACCACTATATAAATATAATTACACTCTAGGCCTCATTAATAAATTATATCCCAAGACTTTATTATACATGCAACCCTTTCATAAAATATTCGTAGTAATAATATGTCATGAATATAGACTGCCACTTTGTAAATTACTACATCTTAATCCTTGAGTACCCGGTTTAATCCTTTTAAGTTATTCACCATATATTTATGAAATCCAATTTCATAAATATATACTTTAGTCTTACTAAAGTGGTTAGGCCTAATTCTCTGAATAACTGAACCATTAAACTTATCTCAAGGGAATATTTTATATCTCCGTTAAGAGACTATGAATTTCATCTTGAGAATATATGTTCCATCAACACTAAATGTGGCTGCCCATCATACTGAGGTTTTGACCGTTACTTTAGATCTCACTCCTGATATATCAAAGCAACCTACGTTTCATGATCAGGTCCATTATTCTCTCAGGATTAAGAGTTTATGTGAATACAAGTCGTGAGATTTATTATTCAATTGACAGTCGTTAGGAGAATAATAAATCTCACAGCGGTCCAGTTCAATATGTCTTAACTCTTAAAACATATCAACATATTAACTAGAAGTCACCACTTCCATGATCAAGACAAATCATCGTAGTTAATATGTTATAGTCTTCGCAGATGAAATGTCCAATTTCATCACCAACTACGAACCAAAATTCTGAGTTTACAAAGAACTTGTGATTTATATCTTCTATGACTTTTCACATAAATCACATACTATGCATCTCATGGACTATTTGATAATGTCCGAACATTCATATTACCATTACTTTAGATAAGAAAAACAACTTTATTAAACACAATATTAAGTCATACATCATTTCTCACATAATGTCATACATAATATCATACATAGCATCATACAATAGGATTTAAGGGCACATGTCCTAACATTAAGACATATTGAACTGGACCGCTGTGAGATTTATTATTCTCCTAACGACTGTCAATTGAATAATAAATCTCACGATTTGTTTTTACATGAACTCTTAATCCTGAGAGAATAATGGACCTGATCATGAACTGTAGGTTGCTTTGATATATCAGGAGTGAGATCTAAAGGAACGGTCAAAACCTCAGTATGCTGGGCAGCCAAATTTAGTGTTGATGGAACATATATTCTCAGGATGGAATTCATAGTCTCTTAACGGAGATATAAAATATTCCCTTTAGATAAGTTTAATGGGTACAGTTATTCAGAGAGTTAGGCCTAACCACTTTAGTAAGACTAAAGTATATATTTATGAAATTAGATTTTATAAATATATGGTGAATAACTCAAAAGGATTAAACCGGGTACTCAAGGATTAAGATGTAGTAATTTACAAAGTGGCAGTCTATATTCATGACTTTGTATTACTACGAATATTTTATGAAGGGGTTGCATGTATAATAAAGTCTTGGGATATAATTTATTAATGAGGCCTAGAGTGCAATTATATTTTTATAGTGGTATTAAATATAATTAATGGTAACTTTGGATTTGTCAAGAGTTGACAGAAAAGCCCAAGGCCTATTTGAGCTAGTGTCTTATTTGTTCCCTTTTGGTCCCACTCCAAGCCACACACTAAAGCCCAATTGGGAAGGCCCAAAATGCTAGCCCAATTAGATAATCGGTTATGTGGAGAGAAACATACAGAATTTTATATTGAATAAAATGGTTTGTATGTGTAAGGTAATAATATAAGGAAGAGAGACACTCTTTCATATTCTCTCTAGAAAACATAGAACTGATTGAGAGACCACACATCTTGGGCATAAAGTGGAATTGGAGTGAAGATTGAAAGTCTTCCTGAGTACTTCTTCATTCGGTTTTGAATTTCACTGCATTAAGGAACACTCTCTTGTTCTTATATTCTGAAACCTACATAGTGCATGTTATCGATTGCGAATGAAGTAGATCCGTTTATTTTCCGCTGCGTATGTTTTGTATGCGATGCAAACATGATGATTTCCTAACAACATATATTCTCAAGATCAAATTCATAGTCTCTTAACGGTGATATAAAATATTCCCTTGAGATAAGTTTAATGGGTTCAGTTATTCAGAGAGTTAGGCCTAACCACTTTAGTAAGACTAAAGTATATATTTATGAAATTAGATTTCATAAATATATGATGAATAACTTAAGAGACACTCTTTCATATTCTCTCTAGAACAAACACATAGAACTGATTGAGAGACCACACATCTTGGGCATCAATTGGAATTGAAGTGAAGATTGAAAGTGTTCTCAAGAACTTCTTGTAACGACCCAAGGAAAAGCGCTAGCCACATCTGCGCTATACCTCAAAAGGACTAGTCACAATTGAGGCTCCTTGTAGTTGTTAATAAAGTCCAGATCTACCCAGTAAATACCCGATGTGGAACTCATCACACACCCACACACATCACACAATCAATCAAATTGGGGCATCACAATCTCCCCCACTTAAAATCCCTAACGTCCTCGTTAGGGCCCACTTTGTGGGGTAGTGTCTCTGAGCCCACATCTGTAACGACCCCACCCCAAATGTGTAGATATTGTCCGTTTTGGGGCCCATACCCCCTCACGGTTTTGTTTTCCCCCAAAGCACACAACAGTGGGAGAAAAGGCCTCTGATGCTCCACTTTGACTTGCTGGCAAATCAAGCATTGTTCCACAAATTGAGCAATTTCTCTTTTCATGTTAATCCACCAATAAACTTCTCGAAGGTCATGATACATCTTGGTACTACCCGGATGCATTGTATAAGGCGAACGATGTGCTTCCTCCAATATCTCTCTTTTAATCAATGAATCATTAGGCACACAAAGCCTATTACCAAACCTCAAAACACCATCATCAGAGATACTAAAATCAAATCTACTGCCACCACGTACTTGTTCCATGATCTTAAACAATTGAGGGTCACCACTCTGAGCAGCTTTGATCTTATCAATTAGGGTGGGTTGTACACTTAAACTTGCCAGGTAGGATCGGGAGTCTCCAGTTACTATGTCTACTCCAAGTTTCTGAAGATCAACAATAATATGCGTCTGAGTAGTCAATAAAGCAGCTGAAAAGCTATACGACTTTCGACTAAGTGCATCAGCCACAACATTGGCTTTACCAGGATGGTAATTTATAGAACAATCATAGTCTTTAATTAATTCCAGCCATCTCCTTTGCCTCAAATTTAACTCTTTCTGAGTGTATATGTACTTCAAACTTTTATGGTCAGTGTATATTTCACATCTCTCACCATACAAGTAATGCCTCCAAATCTTCAGTGCAAAAACCACAGCTGCCAATTCCAAATCATGAGTTGGATAATTCTGCTCATAATTCTTTAGTTGTCGAGAGGCATAAGCAACCACCTTCCCATGTTGCATCAGGACACAACCAAGACCCTTATGAGATGCATCACTATATATCACAAAACCACCTGAACCAGATGGAATAGTCAATACTGGTGCAGAAACCAACCGTTGCTTCAACTCCTGAAAACTTCTTTCACATTCCTCTGTCCACTCAAACTTTGCATGTTTTCGAGTTAATCGAGTCAGAGGAGTTGCAATACTGGAAAATCCTTCCACAAATCTTCTATAATAACCTGCAAGGCCCAAAAAACTTCTTACCTCACTTACATTAGTAGGGGCAGCCCAATTAACTACAGCTTCAATCTTACTAGGATCCACTGTAATTCCATCTCTAGAGATCACATGACCTAAGAATACCACTTGATTCAACCAGAACTCACACTTCTTCAATTTAGCATACAACTTCTTGTCTCTTAAAATCTGCAACACCATTCTCAAGTGTTCCTCATGCTCTTCTTGGCTTTTGGAGTAAACCAAGATGTCATCAATGAAAACAATGACAAACCGATCCAAGTACTCATGGAATACCCTATTCATCAAATCCATAAAAACAGCAGGAGCATTAGTTAAACCAAAAGGCATCACTAAGAACTCAAAATGACCATACCTGGTTCGAAAAGCTGTCTTTGGTATGTCATCCTTCTTAACTCTCAACTGATGATAACCAGATCTCAAGTCAATTTTAGAGAAGACTTGAGCGCCCTGAAGCTGATCAAACAAATCATCAATTCGTGGCAAAGGGTATTTGTTTCTGACGGTTACCTTGTTCAACTCCCTATAGTCAATGCACAACCGCATACTACCATCCTTCTTCTTAACAAACAACACCGGAGCACCCCAAGGAGAAGCACTAGGCCGAATAAAGCCTTTATCAAGCAAGTCTTGCAATTGCTCCTTCAACTCATTGAGCTCTGTAGGGGCCATTCTATAAGGTGCTTTGGAAATTGGGCCAGTACCAGGCACTAGGTCAATAGTGAACTCAACCTCTCTGGTAGGGGGTAGTCCAGGTAAGTCCTCAGAGAACACATCTGGGAACTCTTTCACCACTGGGATGTCTTCAACTTTTAACTCTACTTTATCACCCTTCAAAGTACAAACAAGGAACCCTTCACATCCCTTCCTTAGCAATCGCCTTGCCTGCATCACTGACACCAATACAGGTGGTTTCACCACACGATCTCCCTCGAAGAAGAATTCTGGCTCCCCAGGAATTCTAAATACTACCCTCTTCCCAAAACACTCTATGGAAGCATGAAAAGTAGATAACCAATCCATCCCTAGAATCACATCAAACTCAAACATATCAAGCAACATAAGATCTGCTTTTAATTCCCTCCCAGAGACTAAAACATTACAAGACTTGTACACTTCATGGGAAATCATTTGTTGTCCAGAAGGTGTAGCAACACACAATACATAATTTAAACTCTCAGGTTCCATGTTTAGCCTTTGTGCAAGTCTACGTGAGATGAAAGAATGAGTTGAACCAGAATCAAATAACACTTGTGCATGCTGACTGGAAACAAGAAGTGTACCTGAAACCACTGATGGGGAGGCCTCGGCGTCCTGTTTAGTCAAAGCAAAAACTCGACCCTGAACCTTAGGTCTCTGTTGGCTCCCATTTGGATTGGTAGTTTGTTCAGCTCGCATATCTGGACAATCCTTGATGAAGTGTCCAGTCTTGCCACATTTAAAGCACGCCCTTGACTCCAAATAACATGTTCCACTATGAGCCTTTCCACATCTTGGACAAGTTTTGTATGCCTTCTTATTTGAATTAGGCACCCCTTGCTTCTTGAATGAACTTCCACTAGACTTCCCCTTAAGAAAATGACTCTGGGTTGGCTTCCTCTCTTGATCATTGGCCCTTGAGAGATGATTGCAATTTCTCTCTGCTATGAGAGCTCGATCCACCACTTCTGCGTATGTTTCCAATTTGAACATGGAAACCGGTCCCTGAATTTCCTCCCTTAAACCTCTTTCAAAATGCCTGGCCTTCCTTGCTTCCGTGTCCACCATGTGTGGAGCAAAGCGGGATAATTCAGCAAATTTCCGCTCATACTCATACACTGATTGAGTACCTTGTGCTATGCGAATGAACTCAGCTTCCTTCTGCACCATCAAACTATCAGGAAAATACCTCTTACGAAAGAGCTCAACAAAATGCTGCCAAGTCATAACTTCTCTTCCCTGTGTCCTCTCCGTGGACTCCCACCATTCCAATGCATCACCTTTCAGTACAAAAACAGCAAGGATAACTCGTTGCTCATCACTAACTTCCATTGCTCTAAAGAGCCTTTCTATCTCCTTAAGCCAGTTGTCAGCCTCAATTGGATCCTTTGTACCCTTGAAAGCAGGAGGATCAAGCTTCCTAAACTTCTCCAAGGCACTAGTCGGATTGGTGGCTCCCACTTGATGTTGCACTATATTGGTTAAGCCCCCAATGGCTTCAATAATAGCCTGGAGATTAGTAGGTCCCCCAGCATTCGGTTGACTGTCCCCTAGGTTCCTCCTTGGTGGAGCCATATCTCTAAGCAATACAATAAGATATCATAAGTAAGTATTTCAAATATTTCAGAGGGTTAAAACCAAACACATAGATAGTACAACAATCATTCCTACACACTTTAGAATAATAAACAAAACAAAACAAAATATAAAATCACTATGAAAGGTCGAATAATTCTAACACTAAAATTCCTTGTAATCACACTCTTGTTCCAAAATAGTCTTAAGATCAAACCTATAAGTCTACAGAATCATAAACCTATGCTCTGATACCATATGTAACGACCCAAGGAAAAGCGCTAGCCACATCTGCGCTATACCTCAAAAGGACTAGTCACAATTGAGGCTCCTTGTAGTTGTTAATAAAGTCCAGATCTACCCAGTAAATACCCGATGTGGAACTCATCACACACCCACACAGCTGATTCCACTTGGGCTGGAAATTTAGAAGCCTATTTCATGATAAGGCTAATTTCAGTTGGGCTGAAAATTTAGAAGCCCACTACAACTAAATTAAACTTCCAAGACCCACTTATATTCCCACTAAACACCTTAATATTATTTTTATTATTGTTATCATTATAAAAAAAAAACAAAAGAAGAGGGGGCTGTGCACTTCAGGGCAGCCAGCAACTTCATCTTGGTTTTGAGGTAAAACATTAATCTTTGCAAGCCATTGTTTTTCGCCGGTCACTTTTGTTGTTTAAGGGAACTTTCATATTCTTGCTGGTCCAGAGTTTTTTTTAGAATTGTAATATTAGGGCATAGGAGTAGAATATCTATTGTATTGTTGCCGATTTGGGTTCTTGCTTGACTTTCGCATTCACGTGATTGGTTTTAGTTTCGCTGGGTTTTCTATGTGAAGAAACTAAAGCTCTTTTTGATATTAAGAACGTTGAGAGAATTTGACTAAAAGGAAGTTGTAGTTTCACGTGGTTGGCCGAAAAGGGGAATAGTAATATTAGATGATTTTTGGGTGGTTTTCATCAGGTAGGTTATGAGTTCTTTTAAATATATATATATATATATATATATATATATTTATATATAGATATATATATATATATATATATAGGTATATTAGGTGTTAGTTTTAGTGTATACTTTGCATTTATAATCTAGAATAGGTGGGGGTTTATTAGAAGGAGATGTTAAATTTTAATTTTGCCAATCTTCTTAGTGGCTGAGGAATTGTTTTATCAAAGGACTTTGTGATTATTCAAAACCTGCCCTCATTGAGTTATTTAATTTTTATTTAGGTTCTAGTTGACGTCGTTTCGTGCGATTAAAGTGAAGCTTGGGTTAGCAACTAGAGGTAAGTAGACTTCAACACATGACGTCTCTCAGGACATATATATATTTATATATATATATATATATATATATATATACACGTGGTAAAAATATATATTTATCTATATTGTATATAATTGCAAAGGTGAAGTTCCAAAAACTTATACTATTGTTAGTGCTTTGCACATACTCGAATTTTATTATCTATTGTATGTTATTATGAAATTGTATTTATTAAGAATTGTTTCAAATGGTCAACTAGACAGTCTGCAACCTTTGCCAACACAGGGTTAAGTGTTGGTCTTCGGCCGAAGTAGTGTTAGTGTGGTGTGGTGCAGTGTTATTGTTGCTCTTCGGAGCTAGTGTTGCCTCTTTGAGGTTAGTGTTATTGTTCCCATGGGAAATCACCCACCGAGTGTTTAGCAGCTTTTGTCTGTGTTTGACTAATATTTTTCATATTGGATTTCTGTTTAATTGCTACTGTTCTTTCAGGTGGAAAATTGTTTATTTTCATAATAAAGTGTTTCTACCTATTTTGGTGCATATTGGCATATTAATGTGGTTATTATTGTATTAATGTTTACAGCGTTATAGTGATATATTTTATTTTAACAGCTTTATGGAATAAATTATATTACAGTTTAAACTAATTGTAATTGTATTGTGAGGACTATATTTTGTCGAAAATATTATCGTTTTGTTTTGGAAGACATCCTCATGTTTGTAGTCTCTTATTGAGCCTTTAGCTCACCCCTTTTTCCATCCTTTCAGATTAGAGGCTTGGAGTGTATTTTGGTGGTAGATCAGTGAAGCCTTAGATTGATGACTGCGTTTGGAGCTTGGATAGTTGCTGAGTTGTTTTAGTAAAATTGTTTCAGGACAATGAGATTATTATTTTGGAACTATTTTGAGATGTTATTTGGGGATTTTACATACAAGAATATTATTGTTGTTTTGCTTTTATGGATATTTAAGGAAATCTGTTGATGAAACAAGAAGTTTATTTGAGGTTTTAATTACGCTCTGTTCCATTTTATTAGTGTTGATTATTTCTACGACAGATTATGCATCTAAATCCTTGCTTTGGGTTTGGGATGTTACACTTCTTCTCTTTGGTTTTGAATTTCACCGCACCAAGGTACACTCTCTTGTTTTTATATTCTGAAATTTACATTGTACATGTTATCTATTGCGAATGAAGTAGATCCGTTATTTTTCCGCTGCGTATGTTTTGTATGCGATACAAACATGTTATTTTCCTACAAAGTCGTGAGATTTATTATTCATTTGACAGTCATTAGGAGAACAATAAATCTTACAGCGGTCCAGTTCAATATGTCTTAACTCTTAAAACATATCAACATATTAACTAGAAGTCACCACTTCCATGATCAAGAAAAATCATCTTAATTAATATGTTATAGTCTTCGCAGATGAAATGCCCAATTTCATCACCGACTACGAACCAAAATTCTGAGTTTACAAAGAACTTGTGATCTATATCTTCTGTGACTAAATCACATAACTCACATACTATGCATCTCATGGCCTATTTGATAATGTCCGAATATTCATGTTACCATCATTTTAGATAAGAATAAAGCAACTTTATTAATCACAATATTAAGTTATACATCATTTCTCACATAATGTCAAACATAATATCATACATAGTATCATACAATAGGATTTAAGGGCACTTATCCTAACACCGTGCTCATTTAATCTCACACAAATTCAATTCGGACATGAGCGTTTAATCTTGTCTATCTTTTCGAAATACAATTTGACAATCCTCGTTTAATCTCATGAGATTCAATTTGACCATGATCGATTAGTCCAATCTGTCATTTCCGAATTCAATTTGACAATGCTAGTTAAATCTTACAGTAATTCAATTCGACAGTGCTCGTTTAATCTCATGTGAATTCAATTCTGCCCCTATCGTTTAATCCTATCCATCTTTTCGAGATTCAATTCGACCATACCCGTTTAATCTCACGAGCATTCAATTCGGCCACAATCGTTTAATCCTATCTATCTTTTCGAAAATAAATTTGATGAAGCTCTTATAATCTAAGGCGACTTCAATTCGACCATGACTGTTTTATCCAATTCGTGATTGAATTCATCCATGCTCGTTTAATCTCGCAAAAATTCAATTTGGCCATGATCGTTTAATCCTGTCTATCTTTTCGAAATTCATTTCGAAAAAGCGCGTTCAATCTCAGGTGGATTAAGTTCGACCAAGATTGTTTAACTCTATCCATCTTTTTGAGATTTAATTTGACCATGCTTGTTTAATCTCATGTAGATTCAATTTAGCCATAATCGTTTCATCCTATCCATTTTTTTGAGATTCTATTCAACCGTGCTCATTTAATCTCGCGCAAATTTAATTCGGCCATGATCACTTAATCCTATCTATATTTTGGAGATTCAATTTGACAATGCTCGTTTAATCTCAAACTGATTCAATTCAACAGTGCTCGTTTAATCTCACGTGGATTCAATTCTACCCTTATTGTTTAATCCTAACCATCTTTTCGAGATTTAATTTGACCATGCTCGTTTAATCTCATGCAGATTCGATTCAGCCATAATCGTTTCATCCTTTCCATCTTTTCAAGATGCAACTCAACCATGCCCATTTAATTTAATGCTAATTTAATTCGGCCATGATCGTTTAATCCTTTCTATCTTTCCGAAATTCAATTTGACATAGCTGGTTTAATCTCAGGCGACATCAATTCGACCATGACCGTTCTATCCAATCCATCTTTTTGTGATCCAATTCGATTGTGCTAGTTTAATCTCACATAAATTCAATTCGGCCATGACCGTTTAATTTTATCTATTTTTTCAAATTTCAATTTGACAAGGGACGTTTAATCTCAGGCGGATTCAATTCGACCATGATCAGTTAATCCTATCCACTTTTCGAGATTCAATTTGACAATGGTCATTTAATCTGACATTGATTCAATTTAACAGTGCTCGTTTAATCTCACGTAGATTCAATTCTGCCCTTATCGTTTAATCCCAACCATCTTTTTGATAATCAATTTGACTGTGCCTGTTTTATCTCACGAGCATTCAATTTGACCATGATTATTTAATTCTATCTATCATTGCGAGATTCAATTTGACCACACCCGTTTAATCTTACACGGATTCGATTCAGCCATAATCGTTTCATCCTATCCATCTTTTCAAGATTCAATTCAACCGTGATCTATTAATCTCACTCAAATTTAATTCGGCCATGATCATTTAATCCTATCTATCTTTTCGAAAATCAATTTGACAAAGCTTGTATAACCTCAAGCGACTTCAATTCGACTATGATCGTTTTATCCAATCCATCTTTTTGTGATTCAATTCATCCGTGCTCGTTTAATCTCACACAAATTTAATTCAGCCATGACCGTTTAGTTTTATCTATCTTTTCGAAATTCAATTTGACGAAGCGCGTTCAATCTCAGGTGGATTCAATTCGACCATGATCGTTTAACCCTATCCATCTTTTCGAGATTCAATTTGACAATGCTCGTTTAATCTCACACTAATTCAAATCGACAGTTCTTGTTTAATCTCACGTGAATTCAATTTTGCCTTTATTATTTAATTCTCACCATCTTTTCGAGATTCAATTCGACTGTGCTCGTTTAATCTCACGAGCGTTCAATTCAGCCATGATTATTTAATCCTATCTATCTTTTCGAGATTCAATTTAACCATGCTCGTTTAATGTCATGCGGATTCAATTCAGCCATAATCATTTCATCCGATCCAACTTTTCAAGATTCATTTTGACAATGCTCTTTTAATCTTACAGTAATTCAATTCGACAATGCTCGTTTAATCTAACGTGAATTCAATTCTGCCCTTATCGTTTAATCCTACCCATCTTTTCGAGATTCAATTCGACCGTGCCCGATTAATCTCACGAGCTTTCAATTTGGCCATAATTATTTTATCCTATCTAGGTTTTTGAGATTTAATTTGACCGTGCTCGTTTAATCTCACACGGATTCGATTCAGCCAAAATTGATTCATCCTATCCATCATTTCAAGATTCAATTCAACCGTGCCTATTTAATCTCACGCAAATTTATTTCGGCTATGATCACTTAATCCTATACATCTTTTCTTCATTCAATTTGACAATGCTCATTTATTCTTACACTAATTCAATTCGATAGTGCTCGTTTAATCTCACGTGGATTCAATTTTGCCCTTATCGTTTATTCCTAACCATTTTTTGGAGATTCAATTCGACCGTGCCCGTTTAATCTCATGAGCATTAAATCCGGCCACGATTATTTAATCCGATCTATATTTTCAAGATTCAATTTGACCATGCTCGTTTAATCTCACGCAGATTCGATTCAGCCATAATCGTTTTATCCTATCCATCTTTTCGAGATTCTATTCAACCGTGCTTATTTAATCTCACACAAATTTAATTCCGCCAAGATCACTTAATCCTATCTATCTTTTTGAGATTCAATTTGACAGTGCTCGTTTAATCTCACACTGATTCAATTCGACAGTGCTCATTTAATCTCACGTGGATTCAATTTTGCCCTTATCGTTTAGTCCTTTCCATCTTTTCGAGATTAAATTTGACCGTGCCTGTTTAATCTCACGAGCATTCAATCAGGACATAATTATTTAATCCTATCCATATTTTCAAGATTCAATTTGACTATGCTCGTTTAATCTCATGTGGATTTGATTTAGCCGTAATCGTTTTATCCTATGCATCTATTGAAGATGCAATTCAACTATGCTCATTTAATCTAAAGCTAATTTAATTTGGCCATGATCGTTTAATCCTTTCTATCTTTTCGAAATTCAATTTGACAAAGCTCGTTTAATCTCAGGCGACTTCAATTCGACCATGCACCTTTTATCTAATCCATGTTTTTGTGATTTAATTCGATCATGCTCGTTTAATCTCACCCAAATTCAATTTGGCCATGACCGTTTAATTTTATCTATCTTTTTAAAATTCAAATCGACAAAGTGCGTTTAATCTCAGGAGGATTCAATTTGACCATGATTAGTTAATCCAATCCATCTTTTCGAGATTCAATCTGACAATGCTCGTCTAATCTGACATTGATTGAATTTGACATTGCTCGTTTAATCTCACGTGGATTCAATTCTTCCCTTATCGTTTAATCCCAACCATCTTTTCGAGAATCAATTTGACTGTGCCTGTTTAATCTCACAAGCATTCAATTCGACCATGATTATTTAATCCTATCTATCTTTTCAAGATTTAATTTGACAATGCTTGTCTAAACTGACACTGATTCAATTCGACAGTGCTCGTTTAATCTCACGTGGATTCAACTCTGCCCTTATCCGTTAATCCTAACCATCTTTTCGAGATTCAATCCGACTGTGCCCGTTTAATCTCACGAGCACTCAATTCGGCCATGATTATTTAATCCTATCTATCTTTTCAAGATTCAATTTGACCATGCTCGTTTATTCTCATGCGGATTCGATTCAGCCACAATCGTTTCATCCGGTCCATCTTTTCGAGATTCAATTTAACTGTGCTCATTTAATCTCATGCAAATTTTATTCGGCCATGATCATTTAATCCTATCAATCTTTTCGACATACAATTTGACAAAGCTTATTTAATCTCAGGCGACTTCAACTCGACCATGATCATATTATCCAATCCATCTTTTTGTGATTCAATTCAACTGTAATAATAATCTCACAAAAATTAAATTCGGTCGTGACCTTTTAATTTTATCTATCTTTTCAAAATACAATTTGACCGTCTTCATTTAATCTTAGGAGGAACCAATTCGACCATGATCAATTATTCCTATTCATCATTTTGAGAATCAATTTGACAATGCTCGTTTAATCTGACATTGATTCAGTTTGACAGAGCTCGTTTAATCTCACATGGATTCAATTTTGCCCTTATCATTTAATCCTAACCATCTTTTCGATATTCAATTTGATCATGCTCGTTTAATCTCACGAGCATTCAATTCAGCCATGATTATTTAATCCTATCTATGTTTTTGAGATTCAATTTGACCATGCTCGTTTAATCTCATGCGGATTCGATTCAGCCACAATTGTTTCATCCTATCCATCTTTTTGAGATTCAATTCAACCATGATCATTTAATCTCAAGCAAATTTAATTTGGCCATGACCGTTTAATCCAATCTATCCTTTCGAAATTGAATTTGGCAAAGCTCGTTTAATCTAAGGCGACTTCAATTTGACCATGACCATTTTATACAATCCATATTTTTGTGATTCAATTTGATTGTGCTGGTTTAATCTCACATAAATTCAATTTGGCGATAACCGTTTAATTTTATATGTCTTTTCAAAATTCAATTTGACAAAGTGCGTTTAATCTCAGGCAGATTCAATTTGACCATGATCAGTTAATCTTATCCATCTTTTTGAGATTCAATTGGACAATGCTCGTTTAATCTAACATTGATTCAATTTGATAGTGCACTTTTAATCTCACGTGGATTCAATTCTGGCCTTATCGTTTAATCCCGACCATCTTTTCGGGAATCAATTCGATCGTGCCCGTTTAATCTCACGAGCGTTCAATTCAGCCAAGATTATTTAATCCTATCTATCTTTTCTAGATTCAATTTGACCATGCTCATCTAATATCATGCAGATTCGACTCTGCCATAATCGTTTCATCCGATCCATCTGTTCGAGATTCATTTTGACAATGCTCGTTTAATCTTAAAGTAATTCAATTCGATCGTGCTCATTTAATCTCACATAAATTCAATTTGGCCATGACCTTTTAATTTTATCTATCTTTTCGAAATACAATTTGACCATCTTCATTTAATCTTAGAAGGAACCAATTCAACCATGATTATTTATTCCTATCCATCTTTTCAAGAATCAATTTGACAATGCTCGTTTAATCTGACACTGATTCAGTTCGACAGAGCTTGTTTAATCTCACATGGATTCAATTCTGCCCTTATCGTCTAATCCTAACCATCTTTTCGATATTCAATTTGACCATGCCTGTTTAATCTCACGAGCATTCAATTTAGCCATGATTATTTAATCCTATCTATGTTTTCGAGATTCAATTTGACCATGCTCGTTTAATCTAAGGCGGATTCGATTCAGCCACAATCGTTTCATCCTATCCATCTTTTTGAGATTCAATTAAACCGTGATCATTTAATCTCATGCAAATTTAATTTGGCCATGATCGTTTAATCCTATCTATCCTTTTGAAATTGAATTTGACAAAGCTCATTTAATCTCAGGCGACTTCAATTTGACCATGATTGTTCTATCCAATACATCTTTTCGTGATTTAATTCAGCCGTGCTCTTTTAATCTCACTCAAATTCAATTCATCCATGACCGTCTAATTTCATCTTTATTTTCGAAATTCAATTCGACAAAGCGCGTTTAATCACAGGTAGATTCAATTCGACCATGATCATTTAAACCTATCCATCTTTTTGAGATTCAATTTGACAAGCTCGTTTAGTGACACTTTGATTCAAATCTATAGTGCTCGTTAAATGTCATGTGGATTCAATTCTGCCCTTATCGTTTAATCCTAACCCTCTTTTCGAGATTCAATTTGACCGTGCCCGTTTAATCTTACAAGCATTCAATTCAGCCATGATCATTTAATCCTATCTATCTTTTTGAGATTCAATTTGACCATGCTCGTTTAATCTCATGCGGATTTGGTTTTGCCATAATAGTTTCATCCTATCCATCTTTTCGAGATTCAATTCAACCGTGCTCCTTTAATCTCATGCAAATTAAATTCGCCCATGATCGTTTAATCCTATCTACCCTTTCAAAATTCATCTTAATGAAGCTCGTTTAATCTCAGGCGACTTTGATTTTACCATGATTGTTTTATCCAATCCAACTTTTCGTGACTCAATTCTGCCATGCTCGTTTAATCTCACACAAATTCAATTCGGTCATGACTGTTTAATTTTATCTATCTTTTCAAAATTCAATTCGACAAAGTGCGTTTAATTTCTGGCGGGTTCAAGTCGACCATGATTAGTTAATCCTATCCATCTTTTCGAGATTCAATTTGAAAATGCCTGTCTAATTTGACATTGATTCTATTTGACATTGCTCGTTTAATCTCACATGGATTAAATTCTGCCCTTATCGTTTAATCCCATCCATCTTTTCGAGAATCAATTCGACTGTGCCTGTTTAATCTCACGAGCATTCAATTTGACCATGATTATTTAATCCTATCTATCTTTTGGAGATTTAATTTGACCATGCTTGTTTAATCTCACGCGGATTCGATTCAGCCATAATCGTTTCATCCGATCCATCTTTTCGAGATTTATTTTGACAATGCTCGTTTAATCTTAAAGTAATTCCATTCGATAGTGCTCGTTTAATCTCACATGAATTCGATTTTTCCCTTATCCTTTAATCCTAACCATCTTTTCGAGATTCAATTCAACTGTGCCCATTTAATATCACAAGCTTTCAATTTGGCCATGATTTTTTAATCCTATATAGATTTTTAAGATTCAATTTGACCATGCTCGTTTGATCTCACGCAGATTCGATTCAGCCATAATTGTTTAATCCTATCCATCTTTTCAAGATTCAATTCAACCGTGCCCATTTAATCTCACGCAAATTTGTTTCGGCCATGATCACTTAATCCATTACATCTTTTTGTGATTCAATTTGACAATGCTCTATTAATCTCACGTGGGTTCAATTCTGCCCTTATCGTTTAATCCTAAACATCTTTTCGTGATTCAATTCGACCGTTCCCATTTAATCTGACAAGCATTTAATCCGACCCCGATTATTTAATCCTATCTATATTTTTGAGATACGATTTGACCATGCTTGTTTAATCTCATGCAAATTGATTTAGCCTTAATCGTTTCATCCTATCCATTTTTTGAGATTCTATTCAACCGTGCTCATTTAATCTCACGCAAATTTAATTCGGCCATGATCACTTAATCCTATCTATCTTTTCGAGATTCAATTTGACAATGCTCGTTTAATCTCACTCTGATTCAATTCGACAGTGCTCGTCTAATCTCATGTGGATTCAATTCTGCCATTATCGTTTAATACTTCCCATATTTTCGAGATTCTATTCAACTGTGCCTGTTTAATCTAACGAGCATTCAATCAGGCCACGATTATTTATTCCTATATGTCTTTTCGCGATACAATTTGACCATGCTTGTTTATGTTAGGATATGTGCCCTTAAATCCTATTGTATGATTCTATGTATGATATTATGTATGACATTATGTGAGAAATGATGTATGACTTAATATTGTGTTCAATAAAGTTGTTTTATTCTTATCTAAAATAATGGTAACATGAATATTCGGACATTATCAAATAGTCCATGAGATGCATAGTATGTGATTTATGTGATTTAGTCACAGAAGATATAGATCACAAGTTCTTTGTAAACTCAGAATTTTGGTTCCTAGTCGGTGATGAAATTGGGCATTTCATCTGCGAAGACTATAACATATTAACTACGATGATTTGTCTTGATCATGGAAGTGGTGACTTCTAGTTAATATGTTGATATGTTTTAAGAGTTAAGACATATTGAACTGGACCGCTGTGAGATTTATTATTCTCCTAACGACTGTCAATTGAATAATAAATCTCACGACTTGTATTCACATGAACTCTTAATCCTGAGAGAATAATGGACCTGATCATGAAATGTATGTTGCTTTGATATATCAGGAGTGAGATCTAAAGTAACGGTCAAAACCTCAGTATGTTGGGCAGCCACATTTAGTGTTGATGGAACATATATTCTCAAGATGGGATTCATAGTCTCTTAACGGAGATATAAAATATTCCCTTGAGATAAGTTTAATGGGTTCAGTTATTCAGAGAGTTAGGCCTAACCACTTTAGTAAGACTAAAGTATATATTTATGAAATTGGATTTTATAAATATATGGTGAATAACTCAAAAGGATTAAACCGGGTACTCAAGGATTAAGATGTAGTAATTCACAAAGTGGCAGTCTATATTCATGACTTTGTATTACTACAAATATTTTATGAAGGGGTTGCATGTATAATAAAGTCTTGGGATATAATTTATAACATGTTTTGTTCGTTTTGGAATTAGAGATAATAGTTTCAAGTTGATAGAGGATTATACATTAAATTTTCTGCATAGTTGTTGAAACTATGATTTGATAAAAATTGATATTGAAGTTATGATGTTGTTTAAATATGAATTTAAGAATGTTAAATTGATCTTTAAGGCTATAGCATCAATACATTTCAGTTTTGATATCAATCTCAGTCTATCATTTTTGTATGATGGTTGTTTATTCATGCAAAACCGTTGAAAACTGCCTTAGAAGAATTTCTGGAAATTCGAGTTTTACGAGTTTCGATCGATCGAAATTTACTTTTGATCGATCGAATAAAACAGAGACCAATCTTTTTGTATCGATTGATATTCAATTGCTAGTCGATCGATCGAATTTTCTTTTCAATCGATCGAGAAGCGATCGAGCATCAATCGAACAAGTCAGAAGGTCAAGTTCGAATTGTTTAATTTTTTCGACCGATCCAGGGGCACATTCGATCGATTGAAAGAAAGAAAATCTGAATTTTTTCTAAGTGATTTCAAACTTAAAAAGTGCTTAGTATAAAGTGCAAGGCCATGTATAATTAGTTTATGCATGTTTAAAAGATAAAAACCTTTAATTTAAAATATCTAGTGGGAGAGAGATACAAGGGTTGGATCTCACGGCCTCCATTATCGGTTCATAGTAGTGTGAGCTAAGCACCTCGTCTTGGCGTATATGCCTTGCGATCCCAAAGGAGGGTGTTTACTTCATAGTACTACAGGATTGAACTTACCCGTTTAAAGTAGTGTAGACAAGCACCTCGTCTTGGCGTATATGCCTCGCGATCCCAAAAGAGGGTGTTTTGTTCTATGGTACTACAAGTTTAAACACCATAAAGGAAGATGAAATGTGGCTACACATGATTCTAGATAATGGTATACACTAGACTAAGTTTAATGTTAACCTCCCAAAGGAGCTATGTCATTATTACTTAGAGGCTGAAGATAATACAACATATTATTAGTGTTTGATAAGAGTTATCATGATAGCACTAATAATGAGAATAGTTCTCAACTGATTGATGTGTTTATAATAAACTTGCTACCAAGGAATTATAGACATGGATTGGGTTGTCGTTGCATATATTATATTATGGTTTTATTAAGGTTCCATATTATATGTTTATATGCTAAATTGATAATGTCCAGTTTACTTATTATGTTCATGTTTATTATTTTAGTTTTGAACATGACATCATTTAGCCCACTTGTTACCATTCTTAATCAAAACAAACTGACTGGATCCAATTATGTTGACTGGAAAAGAAACTTGGACATAGTTCTCACAGCTGAAGAGCAAAAATATGTGCTTACTCAACCATGTCCTAGCTTTCCTTCATTAGATGCTCCTCCCGAGGAAAAACAATGATATGATCGTTGGCAGAAATCTAATGAAATGGCCAAGTGCTACATCCTAGCGTCCATCTCAAATGTTCTACAGCATCAAATGCAGGATGTAGAACTAGCTTCGGACATTATGCTAAGTCTGAAGGAGATGTTTGGTGAGCAAGGCCATTCTGCAAGGCAAGAAACCATGAGACAAATTTATAATACCAAGATGGCTGAAGGTAGTTTAGTGAGAGAACATTGTCTTACAATGATCTCTAATCTGAATACTTTAGAAGTTTTGGGTGCCGACATTGATGGAGAATCCCAAGTGGATATGATACTCCAGTCACTACCAGAATCATTTATCTGTTCTGGCAATATTGTGGATTGTCTTTATATTATAACTCCTGATAAGCATGAATTATATACTTCTGAATTAGATAATAACTCTCATGTAAAATCATTAAAGAGAAAGTTTCCTTCTACTAATGATGCATATCTTTGGCACTTGCGTTTGGGTCATATTAATCCAAACAGAATTCAAAGACTGATCAAAGATGGTCTCTTAGAGCCATTGGACTTTGATGAATTTCCAGTTTGTGAATCTTGTTTGGAAGGAAAAATGACCAAACGACCTTTTAATGCAAAAGGTAGAAGAGCCCAAGAGTTGCTAGAATTAGTTCATACGAATGTTTGTGGTCCTATGTCAACCCAAGCAAAAGGAGGTTATGAGTACTTCATCACTTTCACCGATGATTACTCTAGATTTGGTTATGTGTACCTAATGAGACGGAAGTCCGAAGCTTTTGAAAAATTCAAAGAGTTTAGGGCTGAAGTTGAGAATCAATTGGGTAAACACATAAAGGCCATTCGATCTGATCGTGGTGGCGAATACCTTCTTGGGGATTTCAAGGATTACTTAACTCAAAATGGGATTGTATTCCAATTGACTACACCTGGAACTCCCCAACAAAATGGTGTAGCAGAAAGAAGGAATGGGACTCTTTTAGAAATGGTTAGGTCCATGATGAGTTACTCAACTTTACCAGTTTCCTTTTGGGGATATGCACTAAAAACTGCAATGCATATTTTGAATTTAGTTCCATCAAAATCTGTTCCCAACACACCTATAGAATTGTGGAGTGGGCGCAAGCCTAGTATGAAATATCTCCACATTTGGGGATGTCCAGCACATGTGTTGAAAGGGAAGTCTGATAAGTTGGAAGCTAAAACGGAAGTATGCATGTTTTTAGGGTATTCAACGGAAACCAAGGGTTATTTATTCTATAATCATAAGGATAACAAAGTGTTTGTTAGCACTCATGCCAAATTTTTGGAAGATGATTATGTGAATAATTTTAACCCTAGAAGTAGAGTTGTCTTGGCTGAAATGAATGAACCTGTAATTGAACAACCAATGATTGAAACTAGGGATGATGTGGCTGTATTGGTTACACCACAAGATACTACTCATGAGATGTCTAGTACACAGTTGCCTCGTCGTAGTGGGAGGAATGTTAGGCCACCTATAAGATCCATAGGTCTTGGAGAGACTTATGAGGCTATCTTAGAGGAGGCCGAAACAGATCCTTACACTTATGAAGAAGCAATAAATGATATAAATGCACATCATTGGGTCCAAGCTACGAAATCAGAATTAGATTCTATGTATTCCAATCAAGTTTGGGATCTTGTAAAGGCGCCTAACGGCATTAAACCTGTTGGTTGCAAATGGGTTTACAAGAGGAAGAGAGGGATAGGTGGAAATGTTGAAACCTTTAAAGCAAGGCTTGTGGCAAAAGGGTATACTCAAAAAGAAGGTATTGATTATGAGGAAACCTTTTCACCAGTAGCAATGCTTAAATCTGTCAGAATTCTCTTATCCATTGCTGCTTATTATGATTATGAGATTTGGCAAATGGATTTCAAGACTGCATTTCTTAATGGCAATCTTGAAGAGGAAATCTATATGAAGCAACCAGAAGGTTTCATAGCAAAGAACCAAGAGCATATGGTATGCAAGTTGAATAGGTCCATTTATGGACTTAAGCAAGTATCTAGGTCATGGAACATTAGATTTGATCAAGCAATCAAATCATTTGGTTTTGAACAAAATCTTGATGAACCGTGTGTGTACAAAAGACATCAAGACAAAGTAGTAATGTTCTTAATGCTTTATGTTGATGATATTCTACTCATTGGAAACGATGTAGGTGTAATGTCATCAGTAAAGGTTTGGTTGTCAAGCCAATTTGATATGAAGGACTTGGGTGATGCTAACTTTATTCTAGGGATCAAGCTTTGGCGAGATCGTAAGAATAAGATGTTAGGCTTATCACAAGCTGGATATATAGATAAGGTTCTAGAACGGTTTAGCATGCAAAACTCCAAGAAAGGATTACTTCCTTTCAGACATGGAGTTCCTTTGTCTGATGACCAAAGGCCTAAGACTCAAGAGGAAGTAGATATGATGAGACAAGTTCCTTATGCCTCTGCAGTAGGAAGTCTTATGTATGCCATGCTTTGTACTAGACCAGATATTTGTTTTTCAGTTGGCATGGTCAGCCGATATCAATCAAATCCAGGATCACAACATTGGCAAGCTGTAAAGCATATTTTCAAGTATCTACGGAGAACGAGAGATTATATGCTTGTTTACCGTTGTGAGGATTTGATTCCCATTGGCTATACAGATTCAGACTTTCAATCAGATATAGATTTCAGAAAGTCCACGTCAGGATGTGTTTTCACCATGGGAGGTGGAGCCATAAGTTGTAGGACTCCACTATGGAAGCTGAATATGTTGCTGCTTGTGAGGCGGCAAAGGAAGCTATTTGGCTCAATAAATTCTTTTCTGATCTTGGTGTAGTGAGAATGGAGCAAGTTCCTATTACATTGTTTTGTGACAATAGTGGAGCGGTTGCACAATCCAAAGATCCAAGGAATCACAAGAAAGGAAAGCACATTGAGAGAAAGTACCACATCATTCGAGACATTGTTGCTCGTGGAGGTGTGGTGGTAGCAAAGATTGAAAGTGCAAATAATCTAGCAGATCCCTTTACCAAAGTCTTGCCTCAAAGGACCTTCGAGTCACATTTGGAGGGAATGGGAGTTAGATTAGTGCACAATAGTCTTTAGGGCAAGTGGGAGATTGTTAGGATATGTGCCCTTAAATCCTATTGTATGATGCTATGTATGATATTATGTATGACATTATGTGCGAAATGATGTATGGCTTAATATTGTGTTTAATAAAGTTGTTTTATTCTTATCTAAAATAATGGTAACATGAATATTCAGACATTATCAAATAGTCCATGAGATGTATAGTATGTGATTTATGTGATTTAGTCACAGAAGATATAGATCACAAGTTCTTTGTAAACTCAGAATTTTGGTTCGTAGTCGGTGATGAAATTGGGCATTTCATCTGCGAAGACTATAACATATTAACTACGATGATTTGTCTTGATCATGAAAGTGGTGACTTCTAGTTAATATGTTGGTATGTTTTAAGAGTTAAGGCATATTGAACTGGACCGCTGTGAGATTTATTATTCTCCTAACGACTGTCAATTGAATAATAAATCTCACGACTTGTATTCACATGAACTCTTAATCCTGAGAGAATAATGGACCTGATCATGAAATGTAGGTTGCTTTGATATATCAGGAGTGAGATCTAAAGTAACGGTCAAAACCTCAGTATGTTGGGCAGCCACATTTAGTGTTGATGGAACATATATTCTCAAGATGGAATTCATAGTCTCGTAACGGAGATATAAAATATTCCCTTGAGATAAGTTTAATGGGTACAGTTATTCAGAGAGTTAGGCCTAACCACTTTAGTAAGACTAAAGTATATATTTATGAAATTGGATTTCATAAATATATGATGAATAACTCAAAAGGATTAAACCGGGTACTCAAGGATTAAGATGTAGTAATTTACAAAGTGGCAGTCTATATTCATGACTTTGTATTACTACTAATATTTTATGAAGGAGTTGCGTGTATAATAAAGTCTTGGGATATAATTTATTAATGAGGTCTAGAGTGCAATTATATTTATATGGTGGTATTAAATATAATTAATGGTAACTTTGGACTTGTCAAGAGTTGACAGAAAAGCCCAAGGCCCATTGGAGCTAGTGTCTTATTTGTTTCCTTTTGGTCCCACTCCAAGCCACACACTAAAGCCCAATTGGGAAGGCCCCAAAGGCCAGCCCAATTAGATAATCAGTTATGTGAAGAGAAACATACATAATTTTATATAGAATAAAATGGTTTGTATGTTTAATAAAATAATATAATATGATATAAGAAAGAGAGACACTCTTTCATATTCTCTCTAGAAAACATAGAACTGATTGAGAGACCACACATCTTGGGCATCAAGTGGAATTGGAGTGAAGATTGAAAGTGTTCCCGAGTACTTCTTCATTCAGTTTTGAATTTCACCGCATCAAGGTACACTCTCTTGTTCTTATATTCTGTAACCTAGATCCGTTTATTTTCCGCTGCGTATGTTTTGTATGCGATGCAAACATGTATAGTACCTAACAAAAGCAACCTACACTTCATGATTAGGTCCATTATTCTCTCAGGATTAAGAGTTCATGCAAATAGAAATCGTGAGATTTATTATTCATTTGACAGTCGTTAGGAGAATAATAAATCTTACAGCGGTCTAGTTCAATATGTCTTAACTCTTAAAACATATCAACTAGAAGTCTCCACTTCCATGATCAAGAGAAATCATCTTAGTTAACATGTTATAGTCTTCGCAGATGAAATGCCAAATTTCATCCCCGACTACGAACTATAATTCTGAGTTTACAAAGAACTTGTGATTTATATCTTCCGTGACTAAATCACATACTATGCATCTCATGGACTATATGATAATGTCCAAATATTCATGTTACCATTATTTTAGATAATAATAAAATAACTTTATTAATCATAACATTAAGTCATACATAATGTCATACATAGCATCATACAATAGGATTTAAAGGTATATATTCTAAAAATCTCCCACTTGCCCTAAAGACTATTGTGCACTAATTTAACTCCCATTTCCAACAAATGTGACTCAAAATTCCTTTCATTTGTGGCACGGTTTTGGTAAAGGGATTCGTTAGATTTCTTGCACTATCAATCTTTGCTACTACTACATCTCTTTGAGCAACAAAGTTTCGAATAATGTGGTACTTTCTCTCAATGTGCTTTCCTTTCTTGTGATTCCTTGGATCCTTGGATTGTGCAACCGCTCCATTATTGTCGCAAAATAATGTGATGGAACTTGCTCCATTCTCACAACACTAAGATCAGAAAGGAATTTCTTGAGCCAAACAGCTTCCTTTGCCGCTTCACAAGCAGCAACATATTCAGCCTTCATGGTGGAGTTTGCAATACAAGATTTCTTTACACTCCTCTAACTAATGGCTCCACCTCCCAAGGTGAACACACAACCTGAAGTGGACTTTCTGAAATTAAGATCTGACTGAAAATCTGAATCTGTATGACCAATTGGAATCAAATCCTTACTATGGTAAACAGGTATATAACCTCTTGTTCTCCATAGATACTTAAGAATATGCTTTGCAGCTTGCCAATGTTTAAGTCCTGGATTTCATTGATATCGGCTAACCATGCCAACTGAATAATAGATGTCTAGTCTAGTACATAGCATGGCATACATGAGACTTCCCACTGCAGAAGCATAAGGAACTTGTTTCATCATATTTTCTTTCTCTAAAGTCTTAGGCATTTAGTCATCAAACAGAGGAACTCCATGTCTAAAAGAAAGTAATCCTTTCTTGGAGTTTTGCGTGCTAAACAGTTCTAGAACCTTTTCTATATACCCAGTTTGTGATAAACCTAACATCTTATTCTTGCGATCTCGCCAAAGCTTGATCCCTAGAATAAAGTTAGCTTCACCTAAGTCCTTCATTTCAAATTGGCTTGACAACCAAACCTTTACCGATGACATTACCTTTACATCATTTCCAATGAGTAGAATATCATCAACATAAAGCACTAGGAACATTACTACTTTATCTTGATGTCTTTTGTACACACATGGTTCATCAAGATTTTGTTCAAAACCAAATGATTTAATTGCTTGATTAAATCTGATGTTCCATGACCTAGATGCTTGCTTAAGTCCATAAATGGACCTTTTCAACTTGCATACCATATGCTCTTGGTTCTTTGTTATGAAACCTTCAAGTTGCATCATATAGATTTCTTCTTCAAGATTGCCATTAAGAAATGCAGTCTTGACATCCATTTGCAAAATCTCATAATCATAATGAGCGGTAATGGATAAGAGAATTCTGATAGATTTAAGCATGGCTACTGGCGAAAAAGTTTCATCATAATCAATACCTTCTTTTTGTGTATACCCTTTCGCCACTAGCCTTGCTTTAGAGGTTTTAACCTTTCTATCTATCCCTCTCTTTCTCTTGTAAACCCATTTGCAACCAACAGGTTTAATGCAGTTAGGTGCCTTAACAAGATCCCAAACTTGATTGGAATACATAGAATCCAATTTAGATTTCATAGCTTGGACCCAATGATGTGCATCTATATCATTCATTACCTCCTCATAAGTGTAGGGATCCGATTCAGCCTCTTCTGGGATAGCTTCATAAGTTTCTCCAAAACCTATAAATCTTATAAGAGGCCGAACAATTCTCCCACTACGACGAGGCACCTGTGTACTAGTCATCTCATGAGTAATGTCTTGTGGTGTATCTAATACATCCACATCATTCCTAGTTTTATCCATTGGTTTTTCAATTACAGGTTCATCTAATTCAGCCAATACAACTTTACTTCTAGGATTAAAATTATTCACATAATCATCTTCCAAAAATTTGGTATGGGTGCTAACAAACACTTTATTATCCTTATGATTATAGAATAAATAACCCTTGGTTTCCTTTGAATACCCTAAAAGCATACATACTTCAGTTTTAGATTCCAACTTATCAGACTTCCCTTTCAACACATGTGCTGGACATCCCCAAATGTGCAGATATTTCATACTAGGCTTGCGCCCATTCCACAATTCCTTAGGTGTGTTGGGAACATATTTTGATGGAATTAAATTCAAAATATGCATAGTAGTTTTTAGTGCATATCCCCAAAAGGAAATTGGTAAAGTTGAATAACTCATCATGGACCTAACCATTTTCAAGAGAGTCCTATTTCTTCTTTCCGCTACACCATTTTGTTAGGGAGATCGAGGTGCAGTCATTTGGGAGACAATCCCATTTTGAATTAGATGATCCTTGAAATCCCTAAGAAGGTATTCACCACCTCGATCAGATCGAATGGCCTTTATGTGTTTACCCAATTGATTTTCAACTTCAGCCCTAAACTCTTTGAACTTTTCAAAGGCTTCGGACTTCCGTCTCATTAGGTACACATAACCATATCTTGAGTAATCATCCGTAAAAGTGATGAAATACTCATAACCTTTTTTTGCTTGGGTTGACATAGGACCACATACATCTGTATGAACTAATTCAAGCAACTCTTGGGCTCTTTTACCTTTTGCATTAAAATGTCGTTTGGTCATTTTACCTTCCAAACAAGATTCGCAAACTGGAAATCCATCAAAGTCTATGGGCTGTAAAAGTCCATCTTTGATTAGTCTTTGAATTCTATTTGAATTAATATGTCCCAAACGCAAGTGTCATATATATGCATCACTAGTAGAAGGAAACTTTCTCTTTAATGATTTTACATGAGAGCTACTATCTAATTCAGAATTGTATAATTCATGCTTATTAGGAGTTAAAATATAAAGACCATCCACAATATTGCCAGAATAGATAAACACTTTAGCCTTCTTTATTACAACATTGTCTTTTAAGATAACATAATATCCATGTTTATCTAAATAAGTTACAGAAATTAAATTCCTACGAACATTAGGTACATACAAATAGTCTTCCAATATTAAAACCCTAGACTTAAAACATAAACTAAACACTCTAACAGCTACAACTGGTATTCTGTTCCCATCAGCCAAAGTAAGAAACAATTCCCCTTCATTCAGCTTTCTGGTCTCCTGGAACCCCTGTAAAGTATTGCAGAAATGATTAGTACAGCCTGAATCCACACACCAGGAATCCGTGGGATTCTGTACCAAACATATTTCAAGAAGGAATGTACTTTTCATACCTTTATTCTTGGCAGCTTTGAATATTGGACAATTCCTCTTCTAATGTCCTTGCTCACCACAATGGAAACACTTTCCTTTGTTTTTCTTTCCTTTGTTGGCAACTCCTAAGGCAAGTTGTTTACCATCTCTCTTGGTGAAGTCCTTCTTCTTCTTCTTCTTTTTACCTTTGCCTTTCGACTTAGGTTGAGAAGTAGAAGCCTCAGCCATATTGGCATCAACACTAGAAGTACCAAGGATGCCTTCCGCCGCTACCAATTCATTCATCAATTCAGACAAAGTATAAACCTTTTTGTTCATATTATAGTTAAGTCTGAATTCCTTGAATGATTTTGGTAGTGACTGGAGTATCATATCCACTTGGGATTCTCCATCAATATCGGCACTTAAAACTTCCAATGTATTCAGATTATAGATCATCCTAAGACAATGCTCCCTCACTGAAGTACCTTCAGCCATTTTGGTATTATAAATTTGCCTCATAGTTTCTTGCATTGCAGAATGGCCTTGCTGTTAGGATATGTGCCCTTAAATCGCGAATGAAGTAGATCCGTTTATTTTCCGCTGCGTATGTTTTGTATTCGATGCAAACATGTATATTTCCCAACATAGGTATCAGAGCGGTCTTCATTTCGAATTTGTATAACATGTTTTGTACGTTTTGGAATTCGAAATAATAGTTTCAAGTTGATAGAGGATTATACATATAATTTTCTGGATGGTTGTTGAAACTATGATTTGATAAAAACTGATATTGATGTTATGATGTTGTTTAAATATGAATTTAAGAATGTTAAATTGATCTTTAAGGCCATAGCATCAATAGATTTCAGTTTTGATATCAATTTCTGTCTGCCATTTTCGTATGATGGTTGTTTATTCATGCAAAACGGTTGAAAACTGCCTTAGAAGAATTTCTGGAAATTCGAGTTTTATGAGTTTCGATCGATCGAAATTTACTTTCGATCGATCGAGTAAAACAGAGACTAATCCTTTTGAATTGATTAATATTCGATTGCTAGTCGATCGATCGAATTTTATTTTCATTTTCCAAGAATTTGGCATTTGTACTAACAAACACTTTATTATCCTTATGACTATAGAATAAACCTCCAGCAGTTCCTTTTGGATACCCTACAAAGAATACCACTTCTGTTTTAGACTGTAACTTGTCAGACTTTCCTTTTAACACATGTACTGGACAACCCCAAATATGGAGATGTCTCATACTAGGCTTACGCCCATTCCACAACTCTACAAGTGTTTTAGGAATAGACTTCGAAGGTACTAAATTCAGAAGATACATTGCAGTATTTAAGGCATATCCCAAAAAAGAAGTTGGTAGAGTCGAATAACTCATCATGGACCTAACCATATCTAAAAGAGTCCTATTCCTTCTTTCCGCTACACCATTTTGTTGTGGAGTTCCAGGTGCAGTCAATTGAGATAAAATCCCATTTTCAGTTAAGTAATCCTTAAAATCCCCAAGAAGGTATTCGCCACCACGATCAGATCGAATGGCCTTTATGCGTTTACCCAATTGATTCTCAACTTCAGCCCTAAACTCTTTGAACTTTTCAAAGGCTTCGGACTTCCGTTTCATTAGGTACACATAACCAAATCTAGAGTAATCATCAGTGAACGTAATGAAATACTCATAGCCACCTCTTGCTTGGATTGACATAGGACCACAAACATCCGTATGAACTAATTTTAGCAACTCTTAGGCTCTTCTACCTTTTGCATTAAAAGGTCGTTTGGTCATTTTGCCTTCCAAACAAGATTCACAAACTGAAAATTCATCAAAGTCCAATGGCTCTAAGAGACCATCTTTGATCAGTCTTTGAATTCTGTTTGGATTAATATGACCCAAACGCAAGTGCCAAAGATATGCATCATTAGTAGAAGGAAACTTTCTCTTTAATGATTTTACATGAGAGTTATTATCTAATTCAGAATTATATAATTCATGCTTATCAGGAGTTAAAATATAAAGACCATCCACAATATTGCCAGAACAGATAAATGTTTTACCCTTCTTTATTACAACATTGTCTTTAAGGATAACACAATATCCACTTTTACCTAAATAAGTTTTCCTACGAACATTAGGTACATATAGACAGTCATTTAATATTAAAACTCTTGATTCAAAACATAAATTAAACACTCCAATAGCTACAACTGGAATCCTACTCCCATCAGCCAAGGTCAGAAACAACTCTCCTTCTTTAAGTCTTTTGGTCTCCTGGAACCCCTGCAAAGAATTGCAGATATGATTAGTACAACTTGAATCCATACACCAGGAATCCGTGGGATTTTGTACCAAACATATTTCAAGAAGGAATGAAAATTTCATACCCTTATTGGCAGTCTTGAACTTTGGACAATTCCTCTTCCAATGTCCTTTCTCACCACAATGGAAACATTTTCCTTTCAGCTTCTTTCCTTTGTCGGCAACCCCTAAGACAATTTGTTTACCCTCCTGCTTAGTGAAGTCCTTCTTCTTCTTCTTCCTACCCTTGCCTTTCGACTTAGGTTGAGAAGTAGAAGCTTCACCCACATTGGCTTCAACATTAGAAGTACCAAGGATGCCTTCCGCCGCTACCAACTCATTCATTAATTTAGACAAAGAATAAATCTTTTTGTTCATGTTATAATTAAGTCTGAATTCCTTGAATGATTCTGGTAGTGACTGGAGTATCATATCCACTTGGGATTCTCCATCAATGTCGGCACCCAAAACTTCTAAAGTATTCAGATTAGAGATCATTGTAAGACAATGTTCTCTCACTAAACTACCTTCAGCTATCTTGGTATTATAAATTTGTCTCATGGTTTCTTGCCTTGCAGAATGGCCTTGCTCACCAAACATCTCCTTCAGACTTAGCATAATGTCCGAAGCTAGTTCTACATCCTGCATTTGATGTTGTAGAACATTTGAGATGGACGCTAGGATGTAGCACTTGGCCATTTCATTAGATTTCTGCCAATGATCATATCATTGTTTTTCCTTGGGAGGAGCATCTAATGAAGGAAAGCTAGGACATGGTTGAGTAAGCACATATTTTTGCTCTTCAGCTGTGAGAACTATGTACAAGTTTCTTTTCCAGTCAACATAATTGGATCCAGTCAGTTTGTTTTGATTAAGAATGGTAACAAGTGGGCTAAATGATGACATCTTCAAAACTAAAATAATAAACATGAACATAATAAGTAAACTGGACATTATCAATTTAGCATATAAACATATAATATGGAACCTTAATAAAACCATAATATAATATATGCAACGACAACCCAATCCATGTCTATAATTCCTTGGTAGCAAGTTTATTATAAACACATCAATCAGTTGAGAACTATTCTCATTATTAGTGCTATCATGATAACTCTTATCAAACACTAATAATATGCCGTATTATCTTCAGCCTCTAAGTAATAATGACATAGCTCCTTTGGGAGGTTAACATTAAACCTGTTGGTTGCAAATGGGATCTTGTAAAGGCGCCTAACGGCATTAAACCTGTTGGTTGCAAATGGGTTTAAAGAGGAAGAGAGGGATAGATGGAAAGGTGGAAACCTTTAAAGCAAGGCTAGTGGCAAAAGGGTATACTCAAAAAGAAGGTATTGATTATGAAGAAACCTTTTCACCAGTAGCAATGCTTAAATCTATCAGAATTCTCTTATCCATTGCTGCTCATTATGATTATAAGATTTGGCAAATTGATATCAAGACTGCATTTCTTAATGGCAATCTTGAAGAGGAAATCTATATGAAGCAACCAGAAGGTTTCATAGCAAAGAACCAAGAGCATATGGTATGCAAGTTGAATAGGTCCATTTATGGACTTAAGCAAGCATCTAGGTCATGGAACATCAGATTTGATCAAGCAATCAAATCATTTGGTTTTGAACAAAATCTTGATGAACCATGCGTGTACAAAAGACATCAAAACAAAGTAATAATGTTCCTAGTGCTTTATGTTGATGATATTCTATTCATTGGAAATGATGTAGGTGTAATGTTATCAGTAAAGGTTTGATTGTCAAGCCAATTTGATATGAAGGACTTGGGTGAGGCTAATTTTATTCTAGGGATCAAGCTTTGGCGAGATCGTAAGAATAAGATGTTAGGCTTATCACAAGTTGGATATATAGATAAGGTTCTAGAACGGTTTAGCATGCAAAACTCCAAGAAAGGATTACTTCCTTTCAGACATGGAGTTCCTCTGTCTGATGACCAAAGGCCTAAGACTCAAGAGGAAGTAGATATGATGAGACAAGTTCCTTATGCCTCTGCAGTAGGAAGTCTCATGTATGCCATGCTTTGTACTAGACCGGATATCTGTTTTTCAGTTGGCATGGTCAGTCGATATCAATGAAATCCAAGACCACAACATTGGCAAGCTGTAAAGCATATTCTCAAGTATCTACGGAGAACGAGAGATTATATGCTTGTTTACCATTGTGAGGATTTGATTCCCATTGGCTATACAGATTCAGACTTTCAATCAGATCTAGATTTCAGAAAGTCCACGTCTGGATGTGTATTCACCTTGGGAGGTGGAGCCATAAGTTGGAGAAGTGTTAAGCAATCTTGTATTGCGGACTCCACCATGGAAGCTGAATATGTTGCTGCTTGTGAGGTGGCAAAGGAAGCTGTTTGGCTCAAGAAATTCCTTTCTGATCTTGGTGTAGTGAGAATGGAGCAAGTTCCTATCACATTGTTTTGTGACAATAGTGGAGCGGTTGCACAATCCAAAGATCCAAGGAATCACAAGAAAGGAAAGCACAATGAGAGAAAGTATCACATCATTCGAGACATTGTTGCTCGTGGAGATGTGGTGGTTGCAAAGTTTGAAAGTGCAAATAATCTAGCGGATCCCTTTACCAAAGCCTTGCCTCAAAGGACCTTCGAGTCACATTTGGAGGGAATGGGAGTTAGATTAATGCACAATAGTCTTTAGGGCAAGTGGGAGATTGTTAGGATATGTGCCCTTAAATCCTATTGTATGAAGCTATGTATGATATTGTGTATGACATTATGTGAGAAATGATGTATGACTTAATATTGTGTTTAATAAAGTTGTTTTATTCTTATCTAAAATAATGGTAACATGAATATTCAGACATTATCAAATAGTCCATGAGATGCATAGTATGTGATTTATGTGAAATGTCACAGAAAATATAGATCACAAGTTCTTTGTAAACTCAGAATTTTGGTTCGTAGTCGGTGATGAAATTGGGCATTTCATCTGCGAAGACTATAACATATTAACTATGATGATTTGTCTTGATCATGGAAATGATAATTTCTAGTTAATATGTTGATATGTTTTAAGAGTTAAGACATATTGAACTGGACCGCTGTGAGATTTATTATTCTCCTAACAACTGTCAATTGAATAATAAATCTCACGACTTGTATTCACATGAACTCTTAATCCTGAGAGAATAATGGACCTGATCATGAAATGTAGGTTGCTTTGATATATCAGGAGTGAGATTTAAAGTAACGGTCAAAACCTCAGTATGTTGGGCAGCCACATTTAGTGTTGATGGAACATATATTCTTAAGATGGAATTCATAGTCTCTTAACGGAGATATAAAATATTCCCTTGAGATAAGTTTAATGGGTTATTCAGAGAGTTAGGCCTAACCACTTTAGTAAGACTAAAGTATATATTTATGAAATTGAATTTCATAAATATATGGTGAATAACTTAAAAGGATTAAACCGGTTACTCAAGGATTAAGATGTAGTAATTTACAAACATGTATATAACCCAACACTTGCTCACCAAACATCTCCTTCAACTTAGCATAATGTTCGAAGCCAATTCTACATCCTGCATTTGATGCTGTAGAACATTTGAAATAAATGCTAGGATATAGCACTTGGCCATCTCATTAGATTTCTGCCAACGATCATATTGCTATTTTTCCTCAAGAGGAGCATCTAATGATGGAAAGCTAGGACATGGTTGAGTAAGCACATATTTGTGCTCTTCAGCAGTTAGAACAATGTCCAAATTTCTTTTCCAGTCAACATAGTTGGATCCAATCAGTTTGTTTTGATTAAGAATAGAAACAAGTGGGCTAAATGATGCCATGATTTAAATCTAAAATAACGAACATGAATATAATAAATAAACTGGATATAAGCATATAATATGGAACCTTAATAAAACCATAAAATAATATATGCAACGACAACCCAATCCATGTCTATAATTCCTTGGTAGCAAGTTTATTATAAACACATTAATTGATTGAGAAATATTCTCATTATTAATGCTATCATGGTAATTCTTACCAAACAAAAATAATATGCCGTTTTGCCTTTAGCCTCTAAGCAATAATGACATAGCTCCTTTGGGAGGTTAACATTACACTTAGTCTAGTGTACACCATTATCTAGAATCATGTGTAGCCACATTTCATCTCCTTTTATAGTGTTTAAACTTGTAGTACCATGGAACAAAACACCCTCCTTAGGGACCGCGAGGCATATACGCTAAGAGGAGGTGTTTATCCACACTACTTTAAACGGGTAAATTCAATTTTGTAGTACTATGAGGTAAACACCCTCCTTTGGGATTGCGAGGCATATACACCAAGATGAGGTGTTTACCCACACTACTATGAATCGATAATGGAGGCCGTGAGATCCAACCATTGTATCTCTCTCCCACTAGATATTTTAAATTAAAGGTTTTTAAGATCAAGAACTATAATAACGCTAGAAACCTTGAAAACATAATCCTTATCTCATTAGGAATAAATTTCATTAAACAAATACTTTAATCCTAGCGTTAATATATATTAATATAAAACCAAACCCATATATATATATATATATTATATTACATATGTATAAATATATACATATATATAATATAATATATCATATGGATTATATATAATATGCATTTAAACTTATCATCATATGGATTATATAGTACACATTATATATAATACACCATACGAATTATATATTACATATTATATATAACAAACCATGCAAACCAAAAGCCAAGCCTTATAATTAGTCTTCACATATCCAATCCGTGCAAGCCTTAACGTTCAAATGTTGGATAACAACCAAGCATTGCAATGATTCGGCTCATCCAAGGCAGCTAATATATATCCAAGGCAGTTACATTCAAGGCATTCAATCCGTATATATATATATATATATATATATATATATACTTCACATATTATATATAAAGCATCCAAGGCATTCAAATATATATATACTTCACGGATAGTATATAACTACATGCCATACGGAATCAATAACTTGGTGTTCAATCCCACTAGCAATATATATATAAAAGCAATCATCACAACTTTTTTATATATATATATATATATATATATATATATAATATACCATACGGATTGAACATGGCAATAACAAATTCAAAATGCCTATAAAAGCATTTAATGTTAATTCAAGTTTTATAGGCAAGCGGTGCAATACAACAATAACAACGGTGTCAAGTGCATTGACAACATCAAGAAACCATTTTCCATTATTCTAAATCCAATCACATGCTACACAATCATGAGATGAAAACCTGGTTCTGATACCAATTGTAGGAAAAACTGGTTTTGTATCTCATACAAAACACACAGTGGAAGCAACAAAGATGGATCTATTTCATTCATGATTGATAACATGCACTATATAAATTTCAGAATTTAAGAACAAGATTGCATACCTTGGGGCGGTGAAATTAAAAAAAAAATTAGAAATACTTGGGAACACTTTTAATCTTCACTCCAATTCCACTTTTTGCCCAAGAAGTGTGGTCTCTCAATCAGTTCTAAGGGAGAATAATTGAGTGGCTTCACTCGCACATACACACCACTTCACAATGATGTCTCTTTTTCTTATGAAAAAAATTGCTGTATGTTTCTCCTTTTATAACCAACTAATTATCTAATTGGGCTAGCGTATTGGGCCTTTCAAATTGGGCTTTAGTGTGTGGCCTAGAGTGGGACCAAAAGGGACCAACGAGACACTAGCTACAATGGGCCTTGGGCTTTTCTATCAACTCTTAACAAGCCCAAAGTTACCATTAATTATATTTAATACCACTATATAAATATAATTGCACTCTAGGCCTTATTAATAAATTATATCCCAAGACTTTATTATACATGCAACCCCTTCATAAAATATTCGTAGTAATACAAAGTCATGAATGTAGACTGCCACTTTGTTAATTACTATATCTTAATCCTTGAGTACCTAGTTTAATCCTTTAAGTTATTCATCATATATTTATGAAATCCAATTCTATAAATATATACTTTAGTATAAGTGGTTATGCCTAACACTCTGAATAACCAAACCTATTAAACTTATCTCGAGAGAATATTTTATATCTCCGTCAAGAGATTATGAATTCCATCTTGAGAATATATATTCCATCAACACTAAATGTGTCTGCCCAACATACTGAGGTTTTGATCGTGACTTTAGATATCACTCCTGATATATCAAAGTAACTTACACTTCATAATCAGGTCTATTATTCTCTCAGGATTAAGAGTTCATGCAAATAGAAATTGTGAGATTTATTATTCATTTGACAGTCGTTAGGAGAATAATAAATCTCACAGCGGTCCAGTTCAATATGTCTTAATTCTTAAAACATATCAACATATCAACTAGAAGTCTCCACTTCCATGATCAAGACAAATCATCTTAGTTAATATGTTATAGTCTTCGTAGATGAAATGCCCAATTTCATCACCGACTACAAACTATAATTCTGAGTTTACAAAGAACTTGTGATTTATATCTTCCGTGACTAAATCACATAAATCACATATTATGCATCTCATGGACCATATGATAATGTCCAAATATTCATGTTATCATTATTTTAGATAATAATAAAACAACTTTATTAATCATAACATTAAGTCATACATAATGTCATACATAGCATCATACAATAGGATTTAAGGGTATATATTCTGACACAGTGCTCATTTAATCTCACGTGGATTCAATTATGCCCTTATCGTTTAATCCTAACCATCTTTTTGAGATTCAATTTGACAGTGCTAGTTCAATCTCACGAGCATTCAATTCAGCCATGATTATTAAATCCTATCTATCTTTTCGAGATTCAATTTGCCCAGGCTCGTTTAGTCTGACGCGGATTGATTCAGTCACAATCGTTTCATTCTATCCATCCTTTCGAGATTCAATTTAACTGTGCTCGTTTAATCTCATGCAAATTTTATTCGGCCATGATCGTTTAATCCTATCAATCTTTTCGACATACAATTTAACAAAGCTCATTTAATCTCAGGTGACTTCAACTCGACCATGACCGTATTATCCAATCCATCTTTTTGTGATTTAATTCAACCGTGATCATAATCTTACAAAAATTGAATTCGGCCGTGACCTTTTAATTTTATCTATCTTTTCGAAATACAATTTGACCGTCTTTTCGAAATACAAACTTCATCCAATTCGACCATGATCATTTATTCCTTTCCATCTTTTCGAGAATCAATTTGACAATGCTCGTTTAATATGACACTGATTCAGTTCAACAGAGCTCGTTTAATCTCACATGGATTCAATTCTGCCCTTGTCGTTTAATCCTAACCATCTTTTCAATATTCAATTTGACCATGCCCGTTTAATCTCACGAGGATTCAATTCAGCCATGATTATTTAATCCTATCTATGTTTTCAAGATTCAATTTGACCATGCTCGTTTAATCTTATGCGGATTCGATTCAGCCACAATTGTTTCATTCTATCCATCTTTTTGAGATTCAATTCAACCGTGATCTTTTAATCTCATGCAAATTTAATTTGGCCATGATCGTTTAATCCTATCTATCCTTTCGAAATTGAATTTGACAAAGCTCGTTTAATCTCAGGCGACTTCAATTCGACCATGACCGTTTTATCCAATCCATCTTTTTGTGATTCAATTCAATCGTGCTCGTTTAATCTCACAAAAATTCAATTTGGCCGTGACCTTTTAATTTTATCTATCTTTTAAAAATTAAATTCGATAAAGTGCGTTTAATCTCAGGCGGATTCAATTCGACCATGATCATTTAATCCAATCCATCTTTTCAAGATTCAATTCGACAGTGCTCGTTTAATCCGACATTGATTAAATTCGACAGTGCTCGTTTAATCTCACATGGATTCAATTCTGCCCTTATAGGTTAATCCTAACCATCTTTTCGAGATTCAATTCGACTGTGCCCGTTTAATCTCACGAGCATTCAATTCGGCCATGATTATTTAATCCTATCTATCTTTTCGAGATTCAATCCGACTGTGCCCGTTTAATCTCACGAGCATTCAATTCGGCCATGATTATTTAATCCTATCTATCTTTTCGAGATTCAATTTGACCATGCTCGTTTAATCTCATATGGATTAGATTCAGCCACAATCGTTTCATGCTGTCCATCTTTTCGAGATTCTATTTAACTGTGCTCGTTTAATCTCATGCAAATTTTATTCGGCCATGATCATTTAATCCTATCAATCTTTTTGACATACAATTTAACAAAGCTCGTTTAATCTCAGGCGACTTCAACTCGACCATGACCGTATTATCCAATCCATCTTTTTGTGATTCAATTCAACTGTGATCATAATCTCACAAAAATTAAATTCAGCCGTGACCTTTTAATTTTATCTATCTTTTCAAAATACAATTTGACCGTCTTCATTTAATCTTAGGAGGAACCAATTCGACCATGATCATTTATTCCTATCCATCATTTCGAGAATCAATTTGACAATGCTCATTTAATCTGACACTGATTAAGTTCGACAGAGCTCGTTTAATCACACATGGATTCAATTCTGCCCTTATCGTTTAATCCTCACCATCTTTTCGAGATTCTATTTGACCATGCCCGTTTAATCTCACGAGCATTCGATTCAGCCCTGATTATTTAATCCTATCTATCTTTTCGTGATCAATTTGTTGGGAAAATACATGTTCGTATCACGTACAAAACATACGCAGCGAAAAATTAACGGATCTACTTCATTCGCAATTGATAACATGCACTATGAAAGATTCAGAATCTAAGAACAAGAAAGCGTACCTTGGTGAAGTGAAATTTAGAACCAAAAATCAGAAGTTCTTGGGAAGACATTTAATCTTCACTCCAATTCCACTAAATGCCCAAGATGTGTGGTCTCTCAATCAGTTTCCAAGGAGAGAACAAAGGAGTGTCAAACACTCACATACAAACCATTTCATTCCTTGTGTAATCTTGATGAAAAACACTTATGAAAAGATCCATGAAAGGACTTATGAAATTCTATATGTTTCTCTCCTTATATACAACTGATTATCTAATTGGGCTAGCCTTTTGGGCCATTCCAATTGGGCTCTAGTGTGTGGCTTGGAGTGGGACCAAAAGGGAATAAATAAGACTCTAACTCCAATGGGCCTTGGGCTTTTCGGTCAACTCTTGACAAGTCCAAAGTTACCATTAATTATATTTAATACTACTATATGAATATAATTGCACTCTAGGCCTTATTAATAAATTATATCCCAAGACTTTATTATACATGCAACCCCTTCATTAAAATATTCGTAGTAATACAAAGTCATGAATATAGACTGCCACTTTGAAGGTTACTACATTTTAATCCTTGAGTACCCGGTTTAATCCTTAATGTTATTCATCATATATTTATGAAATCCAATTCCATAAATATATACTTTAGTAAATTCTTACTAAAGTGGTTGGGCCCAACACTCTAAATAACCAAACCCATCAAACTTATCTCAAGGGAATATTTTATATCTCCGTTAAGAGATTATGAATTTCATCTTGAGAATATATGTTTCATCAACACTAAATGCGGCTGCCAACATACTGAGGTTTGGACCATAACTTATAGATCTCACTCCTAATATATCAAAGCAACCTACATCTCGTGATCAGGTCCATTATTCTCTCAGGATTTAGAGTTGATGTAAATAGAAGTCGTGAGATTTATTATTCAATTGGTAGTCGTTAGGAGAATAATAAATCTCACAGTGGTCCAGTTTAATATGTCTTAAATCTTAAAACATATCAACATCCCAACTAGAAATCTTCCATTTCCATGATCAAGACAAATCATCTTAGTTGATATGTTATAGCCTTCACAGATGAAACGCCCAATTTCATCACCGACTACGAACTAAAGTTCTGAGTTTAAAAAGAACTTGTGATTTATATCTTCTGTGACTAAATCACATAAATCACATACTATGCATCTCATGGACTAAGATAATGTCCCATTAGTTCATTTATAAATAGTCTCACATAATTAAACAATTTAATTATTTATGATATGTCAACAAATTAAATTTTAGGGTATAAACCCTAACAATCTGTTGGGAAATATACATGTTTGCATCGCATACAAAACATACGCAGCTGAAAATAAACGGATCTACTTCATTCGCAATTGATAACATGCACTATGTAGGTTTCAGAATATAAGAACAAGAGAGTGTACCTTGATGCGGTGAAATTCAAAACCGAATGAAGAAGTACTCGAGAACACTTTCAATCTTCACTCCAATTCCACTTGATGCCCAAGATGTGTGGTCTCTCAATCAGTTCTATGTTTTCTAGAGAGAATATATGAAAGAGTGTCTCTCTTCCTTATATCGTATTCTAATTGTTCATTAAACATACAAACCATTTTATTCTATATAAAATTTTGTATGTTTCTCCCCACATAACTGATTATCTAATTGGGCTAGCCTTTTGGGCCTTCCCAATTGGGCTTTAGTGTGTGGCTTGGAGTAGGACCAAAAGGGAACAAATAAGACACTAGCTCCAATGGGCCTTGGGCTTTTCTGTCAACTCTTAACAAGTCCAAAGTTACCATTAATTATATTTAATACCACAATATAAATATAATTGCACTCTAGGCCTTATTAATAAATTATATCCCAAGACTTTATTATACATGCAACCCCTTCATAAAATATTCGTAGTAATACAAAGTCATGAATATAGACTGCCACTTTGTAAATTACTACATCTTAATCCTTGAGTACCCGGTTTAATCCTTTTGAGTTATTCACCATATATTTATAAAATTCAATTTCATAAATATATACTTTAGTCTTACTAAAGTGGTTAGGCCTAACTCTCTGAATAACTGTACCCATTAAACTTATCTCAAGGGAATATTTTATATCTCCGTTAAGAGACTATGAATTCCATCTTGAGAATATATGTTCCATCAACACTAAATGTGGCTGCCCAACATACTGAGGTTTTGACCGTTAATTTAGATCTCATTCCTGATATATCAAAGCAACCTACATTTCATGATCAGGTCCATTATTTTCTCAAGATTAAGAGTTCATGTGAATACAGGTCGTGAGATTTATTATTCAATTGACAGTCGTTAGGAGAATAATAAATCTCACAGCGGTCCAGTTCAATATGTCTTAACTCTTAAAACATATCGACATATTAACTAGAAGTCACCACTTCCATGATCAAGAAAAATCATCGTAGTTAATATGTTATAGTCTCAATTTCATCACCGACTACGAACCAAAATTCTGAGTTTACAAAGAACTTGTGATCTATATCTTCTGTGACTAAATCACATAAATCACATACTATGCATCTCATGGACTATTTGATAATGTCCGAATATTCATGTTACCATTATTTTAGATAAGAATAAAACAATTTTATTAAACACAATATTAAGTCATACATCATTTCTCACATAATGTCATACATAATATCATACATAGCATCATACAATAGGATTTAAGGGCACATATCCTAACATAATCTTCCACTTGCCCTCAAAGACAATTTACCATATATTCGACACTTATCTCCCTTTAGAGTAATTCATAGTCACTCTAAGGCAAGGTTTGGAAACAAGCTTCAGTCAGATTTATTGCATAAATTATCTTTTCTATTACTACTTTTCAAGTACTCATGTCTCTCTAGTGAGATAATACTTATGCTTAATGTGTATCTTCACCACTAGGATGAACACATATCTTGAAGTCCAACTTCATGAATCACAATCAAACTACAAGTCAGCATTTGTACATCCAGTAACCATCAAAATCTCACTTTTGTGGACAAGCATATAATCCCTCATTCTCCTAAGATATTTGAGTATATGCTTTACTCCCACTAAATTAAGTAATCTTTGATTCAATTGATATTTGCTTACCATGCCTACCGCAAAATAGATATTTAGTCTAGTATATAGCATAGCATAAAGACTTCCTATTGATATGATATTAGGAACCATCTTAATATGCTCCTCCTTTTATATGTCTTAGGACTATAGTCCTATATAAAGGAACTTCAAACTTAAAAGGAAAGAATCCTTTCTTGAAGTATTACATGCTATACTTGGCTAGAATCTAATCTATTTAAGCAGTTTGAGATAGACGCAATATCCTAATTTCTGAATTTTAACAAAGTTTAAATTCTTAGGATATGACTAGTCTTTCCCAAGTACTTTATATCAAACTGGACTAGACAACCAAAACTCTATTGATAACAATAACTCTACATCATTCCAAACGATTAGAATGTCATCAACATACATTAAGAAATTTATTATTCTATATAGCTTTCACACACAAAAGGCATTTTAATACTTGCTCAAAATTAAACAAATTGATTGCTTAATCAATGATGATATTTTATGATTCAGATGCTTGCTTTAGTCCATAAATGGAATTTAAGCAACTTGCATACTAAACACTACTGTTTCTTTGCTATGTACAAGTCTAGTTACATCATATAGATGTCTTCTTTAAGATTTCTACTAAAAGAAGCTTTCTTGATATCCATTGCCATATTTCATCCAAATGAAATATAATGGATAAGAGAATCTAGATAGAGTCAAACTTGACTATTGACGAAAAAATCTTTTCATAATCGAACCATTTCTTTCTGAATAAATCTTTTCGCCATTAGTCTTGACTTTGAAAGTTTGCACCTTCAAATTTATCAATCTCATTTACTTGTAGACCTATTTGAAAACAATAGGCCTAATGCCATTAGGCGCCTCTAAAAGTTTTTGACTTTAAATAGAATCCAATTCTATTCACATAACCTTGATCCAGTAATCCATATTCATATCATCTATGCCCCTACGTAGGACCGAGGATCAAATTCATATCCTTGTGGAATGACTTCAAAAGTTTATCCCAAAAGTATGAATTTATTTGATAATTAATAATCCTTCCACTACGATATTGTACCGGTGTACTAGCTATATATCTAGAATAATACCTTGTGGTGTATCTAATACAACCATCTCATTTCTAATTGTATGTAGTTGTCTTTCAAACAAATTCTAACATTTTTCTTCTAGAACAATTATACATTTTGCTCTAAGATTATTCACATAGTCATCATCAAGAACTTTGTATTTGTACTATACAAACATCTTGTTTTCTTTATGCCTACCAAAACAATCTTTTGCAACTCCTTTTGGATACCCATCATAAACACACATTTTTCTACCTTTTGATTTCAATTTGTTAGACTTCCTTTCTAGCACAAGTGCTGGACATCTCTAAAAGTGAAAGTTTCATATACTAGGTTTTCACCCAATCCACGATTTGACAAATGTCTTAGGAAGAAACTTTTGAAATCAACTTTAGAAAATGTATAGTAATTACTAGAGTATACCTCCAAAAGAAATAAGCAAATGGAAATACTTATCATGTACTTTACTATTTCTAAAAGAGTCTTATTCATCCTTCATGTATGTACTGACTTAAAGAAGTCAGTGGAACTTTATTCCTTTACAATAAAGGAGCCCTAGATCTTATTATCCTCTAAATAGAATTCATAGAGTGGGAATATAACAAAATAATGGTTCTAAAAGCCCATCTTTCACCAATCTTGAATATCATTTAGATTAATAAGATCTAGGCATAAGTGTCAAATACATACAATAACAAAGGATAGAAACTTTCTCTTTAAAAAGTAAAACATGTAAATTTCCATCTAGAAAATAATCATGGACAATGCTTAGCTTTACCAAAACAGAAACACTTTCCTTTTGGTCATGCTTTTGAGTCTAATTTCCTTTTGGCAACTACTAGGGCAACTTGCTTGTCCAATTGTTTGGTATTATAATTCATCTTCTTATCACCCTTACCTTTCAGTTCAGGCTAAGAATTTGAATTAAATCATATTGATCCTAGCTTTAGCTTCTAGGATGTCTTCCGTTGCGTAGAACTCACTTATCAATTCAAATAACATAAAAATAATTTATTTTGAAAACAATCTGAATTGATCAAATGTTTCTAACAAGGACTTGTGGATCATATCCATATGAGATTAACATTTAATCTCTTCATCCAAGAATTCCAATTAATTTTAAAATAAAAAATTTTCATAAAATGATATAGTATTGGAACTCCTCAAGCCTTTCTTAGCATTCAATATGATTCATACCAAACATCTCATTTAGACTTATTATAAAGTTTAAGTGTAGTACTAACTCTTGCATCTCATCCTGTAGCACACTTGAGATAGAAGCCAATATAACATTTAAGCATTTCAATGGAGACTATGATTACATCATAAGCTATCTTCCATCAATGCATCATGCATAGGAAATTATGACAATGCTGAATCAAAACATATTTATGTACTTCAGCTCCTTTAAGCACCATGTCCAAAATTATTTCTTAGTTAATGGGATTCAAATAGTAGCTAGAGAACAAAATTTATGACAACTTTATTTTGAGACTATGAACTTAATTACAGGGATATTATATTTTGCATCCATAACCATATAGTATGAAACCCAAAAAATACTATACTAGGTGCAACGACAACCTAATCCCGCAATTAATATTCCTCGGAAGCGAGGTCATACCAATCACTATGATTAGGCGAGAATTATTCTCATTATTAATGCTATCATGGTAATTCTTACCAAAAAAAATAATTTGCCGCTTTTTCTTTAGCCTCTAAGTAATAATGACATAGCTCCGAAGGGAGGTTAACATTACACTTAGTCTAGTGTACACCACTGCCTAGAATCAATGTGAGTCACCAAGTAACTCCACGGAAGCATGGTTGTTCTTGATGTAAAAACAAACTTCATCCATCATTAAGAAGTTTAACTTGTAGTACCTTGAATTAAACACCCTCTGAAGGAATCAAGGCATATACGCCAAGGCGAGGTGCCTAATCACACTACTATAAACCGACAATGGAGGTCGTGAGAATCAACCCTTGAATCTCTCTCCCACTAGAAATTTTAAAACAAGTAGATTGTCCTGAAATTATTGTGATCTCATCACAATTTTAACCCTACACATCAAATGTGTTTAATTGATTAAATACGATGTGATGTTACTAAGTCACGTCACAAAAGCGTAACGAACAGTCGCGCAATCACAAAGAAGTTTAACCTTGTAATCCGTGAAATAAATACCCTCCGCATGGAATGCAAGACTCGAAGTCAAGACAAGGTATCTATTCACATTACAATAAACTTAACAAAAGGGTTATTTCAGTACTCCCACTCATTATTTAGGTTTTTCTTTATATAATTGTGATCCCATCACAACTAATAACCTTGCACTTGTTGAAGACTCTAATCTTATTAGAATCACTAACTAAAATGGAAGTCTTAAACTATTAAGGATTCCTTAAACACTAATGAATCAAAAATTAGTTATATAGAACTCTATCCTTAATTTACTAAATAAAAAGTTCTAATCCCATTAGAAAATATATATACCTTTTAATTAAGCTTTAATCTCATTAAAACTTCTAATTAAAATAAATTAAGCCCTTTTAATCATACAACAATTCCAATCTCATTAGAATGTTTCTTAAAAGACAAGTCCTAAACTATTTAGGACTAAGAGTTCTATTTAACTAATATCTTTGATCTCATTAGGTCTTTTAGTTAGAACCATGTGTAATCTCATCACACCTTTCCTTACACTTTATACATTTGAAAACATTTAGAAAATATTCAAAATTCCCTTCAAATGTATTTTCGCAAGAATCTCGCGATTAAGCTCTTCCCGCGAAAAACACAAAATTCAGACAGAAACTTTCGCTACTGTCTCGCGGGTATCTCGCGACTAAGCACTTCCTACAAAAACGAGTTAAAGCAAAAAATTGAAAACACAAAAAATCAGACAGAAACTTTCACTACTGTCTTGCGACTGTGTCGCGAGTAAAGCTTACCCGCGAAAAGTTTTTGTCTTTAGAATCATTTTTCGCGAGTAACTACGCGAGAAGCTAACCCGCGAAAAACCCGTGTTTTTAGTTTTTCCATAGCAGCTGCGAACAGTTTTCAATGATTTTTCATGAACAAACTGTTTGGATATGTGCCCTTAAATCCTATTGTATGATGCTATGTATTCTATTATGTAAGACATTATGTGAGAAATGATGTATGACTTAATATTGTGTTTAATAAAGTTGTTTTATTCTTATCTAAAATAATTGTAACATGAATATTCGGACATTATCAAATAGTCCATGAGATGTATAGTATGTGATTTATGTGATTTAGTCACAGAAGATGTAAATCACAAGTTCTTTGTAAACTCAGAATTTTGGTTCGTAGTCGGTGATGAAATTGGGCATTTCATCTGTGAAGACTATAACATATTAACTACGATGATTTGTCTTGATCATGGAAGTGGTGACTTCTAGTTAATATGTTGATATGTTTTAAGAGTTAAGACATATTGAACTGGACCGCTGTGAGATTTATTACTCTCCTAACGACTGTCAATTGAATAATAAATCTCACGACTTGTATTCACATGAACTCTTAATCCTGAGAGAATAATGGACCTGATCATGAAATGTAGGTTGCTTTGATATATCAGGAGTGAGATCTAAAGTAACGGTCAAAACCTCAGTATGTTGGGCAGCCACATTTAGTGTTGATGGAACATATATTCTCAAGATGGAATTCATAGTCTCTTAACGGAGATATAAAATATTCCCTTGAGATAAGTTTAATGGGTATAGTTATTCAGAGAGTTAGGCCTAACCACTTTAGTAAGACTAAAGTATATATTTATGAAATTGAATTTTATAAATATATGATGAATAACTCGAAAGGATTAAACCAGGTACTCAAGGACTAAGATGTAGTAATTTACAAAGTGGCAGTCTATATTCATGACTTTGTATTACTACGAATATTTTATGAAGGGGTTGCATGTATAATAAAGTCTTGGGATATAATTTATTAATGAGGCCTAGAGTGCAATTATATTTATATAGTGGTATGAAATATAATTAATGGTAACTTTGGACTTGTCAAGAGTTGATAGAAAAGCCCGTGGCCCATTGGAGCTAGTGTCTTATTTGTTCTCTTTTGGTCCCACTCCAAGCCACACACTAAAGCCCAATTGGGAAGGCCCAAAAGGCTAGCCCAATTAGATAATCAGTTATGTGGAGAGAAACATATAGAATTTTATATAGAATGAAATGGTTTGTATGTGTAAGGTGATGAAAATAAGGGAGAGAGATACACTTTCATATTCTCTCTAGAAAACATACAACTGATTGAGAGACCACACATCTTGGGCATCAAGTGGAATTGGAGTGAAGATTGAAAGTCTTCCCGAGTTCTTCTTCATTCGGTTTTGAATTTCACCGCATCAAGGTACACTCTCTTGTTTTTATATTCTGAAACCTACATAGTGCATGTTATCAATGGCGAATGAAGTAGATTCGTTTATTTTCCGCTGCGTATGTTTTGTATGCGATGCAAACATATATATTTCCTAACACAAACAACCATCATATGAACATGATATGCAGAATTTGATATCAAAACTGAATTCTATTGATGCTATAGCCTTAAAGATGAATTTTAACATACTTAAATCCAAATTTAAACAACATCATAACATCAATATCAGTTTTTATCAAATCATAGTTTCGACTACCATGTAGAAAATTAAATGCATATATAACTTTCTAACATCATGAAACTATTATCTCTAATTCTAAAACTCACAAAACATGTTATTCAGATTCGAATTGAAGACCACTATGATACCAATTGTTGGGAAAATACATGTTCGTATCTTATACAAAACATACGCAGCGAAAAATTAACGGATCTACTTCATTCGCAATTGATAACATGCACTATAAAAGTTTCAAAATCTAAGAACAAGAAAGCGTACCTTGGTGCAGTGAAATTCAGAACCAAAAATCAGAAGTTCTTGGGAAGATTTTTAATCTTCACTCCAATTCCACTTAATGCCCAAGATGTGTGGTCTCTCAATCAGTTTCCAAGGAGAGAGCAAAGGAGTGTCAAACACTCACATACAAACCATTTCATTCCTTGTGTAATCTTGATGAAAAACACTTATGAAAAGATCCATGAAAGGACTTATGAAATTCTGTATGTTTCTCTCCTTATATACAACTGATTATCTAATTGGGCTAGCCTTTTGGGCTATTCCAATTGGGCTCTAGTGTGTGGCTTGGAGTGGGACCAAAAGGGAACAAATAAGACTTTAGCTCCAATGGGCCTTGGGCTAGTCTATCAACTCTTGACAAGTCCAAAGTTACCATTAATTATATTCAATACCATTATATGAATATAATTGCACTCTAGGCTTTATTAATAAATTATATCCCAAGACTTTATTATACATGCAACCCCTTCATTAAAATATTCATAGTAATACAAAGTCATGAATATAGACTGCCACTTTGAAGATTACTACATTTTAATCCTTGAGTACCCGGTTTAATCCTTAATGTTATTCATCATATATTTATGAAATCCAATTCCATAAATATATACTTTAGTAACTCCTTACTAAAGTGGTTGGGCCCAACACTCTAAATAACCAAACCCATTAAACTTATCTCAAGGGAATATTTTATATCTCCGTTAAGAGATTATGAATTCCATCTTGAGAATATATGTTCCATCAATACTAAATGCGGCTGCCCAACATACTGAGGTTTTGACCGTAACTTACAGATCTCACTCCTAATATATCAACGCAACCTACATCTCGTGATCAGGTCCATTATTCTCTCAGGATTTAGAGTTGATGTAAATAGAAGTCGTGAGATTTATTATTCAATTGACAGTCGTTAGGAGAATAATAAATCTCACAGCAGTTTAGTTCAATATATCTTAACTCTTAAAACATATCAACATACCAACTAGAAATCTTCCATTTCCATGATCAAGACAAATCATCTTAGTTGATATGTTATAGCCTTCGTAGATGAAATGCCCAATTTCATCACTGACTACGAACTAAATTTTTGAGTTTACAAAGAACTTGTGATTTATATCTTCTGTGACTAAATCACATAAATCACATACTATGCATCTCATGGATAAAGATAATGTCCCATTAGTTCATTTATAAATAGTCTCACATAATTAAACAATTTAATTATTTATGACATGCCAATAAATTGGATTTTAGGGCAAAAACCCCTACACAATTTTACCATGCTCATTTAATCTCATGCAGATTTGATTCAGCCATAATCGTTTCATCCTATCCATCTTTTTGAGATTCAATTCAACTATCCTCATTTAATCTCATGCAAATTTAATTCGGCCATGATCGTTTTATCCTATCTATCCTTTCGAAATTGAATTTGAACAAGCTCGTTTAAATTTAGATGACTTCAATTCGACCATGATTATGATATCCAATACATCTTTTCGTGTTCTAATTCAGCAGTGCTCGTTTAATCTCACTCAAATAAAATTCGTCCATGACCGTCTAATTTATCTATCTTTTCAAAATTCAATTCGACAAAGCGTGTTTAATCACAGGTGGATTCAATTCGACCATGATCGTTTAAACCTATCCATCTTTTTGAGATTCAATTTGACAATGCTCGTTTAGTCACACTTTGATTCAAATTGACAGTGCTCGTTAATTGTCACGTGGATTCAATTCTGCCCTTATCGTTTAATCCTAACCATCTTTTCGTTATTCAATTTGACCGTGCCTGTTTAATCTTACAAGCATTCAATTCAGCCATGATCATTTAATCCTATATACCTTTTCGAGATTCAATTTAACCATGCTCGTTTAATCTAATGCGGATTTGGTTCAGCCATAATCGTTTCATCCTATCCATCTTTTCGAGATTCAATTCAACCGTACTCATTTAATCTCATGCATATTTAATTCAGCCTTGATCGTTTAATCCTATCTATCCTTTTGAAATTCGTTTTGAAGAAGCTCGTTTAATTTCAGGCGACTTCAATTTGACCATGATCGTTTTATCCAACCCATCTTTTCTTGAGTCAATTGTACCGTGCTCGTTTAATCTCACACAAATTCAATTCAGCCATGACCATTTAATCTTGTCTATCTTTTTGAAAAAAAATTTGACCGTCGTCGTTTAATCTAATGAGGATTCAATTCAACCATGATCGATTAGTCCTATCCATCATTTCCAGATATAATTCGACAATGCTCGTTTAATCGCACGAGGTTTCAATTCTGCCCTTATCGTTAAATCCAGACCATGTTTTCAAGATTCAATTCGACTGTGCCCGTTTAATCTCAGTAGCATTCAATTTGGCCATGATTATTTAATCCTAAATTTCTTTTTGGGATTCAATTTGACCATGCTCGTTTAATCTCATTCGGATTCGATTCAGCCATAATCATTTCATCCTATCCATCATTTTTAGATTCAATTCAACCGTGTACATTTAATCTCATGCAAATTTAATTCGGCCATGATTGTTTAATCCTTTCAATCTTTTCAAAATTGAATTTGACAAAGCTCGTTTAATCTCAGGCAACATCAATTCGACCATGATCATTTTATCTAATCCATCTTTTCTTGATTCAATTCTTCTGTGCTTGTTTAATGTCACACAAATTCAATTCGGTCATGACCGTTTAATCTTATCTATCTTCTCAAAATACAATTTGACCATCCTCGTTTAATCTCAGGAGGAACCAATTCGACGGGATCAATTAATCCTATCCATCATTTCGGGAATCAATTTGACAATGCTTGTTTAATCTGACACTGTTTCAGTTCCACAGTGCTCATTTAATCTCACATGAATTCAATTCTGGCCTTATCTTTTAATCCTAACCATCTTTTCGAGATTCAATTTGACCATGCCCATTTAATCTCACGTGCATTTAATTCAGCCTTGATCATTTAGTCCTATATATTTTTTCGAGATTCAATTTGACCATGCTCGTTTAATCTCATGCGGATTTGGTTCAGCCATAATAGTTTCATCCTATCCATCTTTTCGAAATTCAATTCAACCGTGCTCATTTAATCTCATGCAAATTAAATTTGGCCATGATCGTTTAATCCTATCTACCTTTCAAAATTCATTTTGACGAAGCTCGTTTAATCTCAGGCGACTTCAATTTGACCATGATCGTTTTATCCAATCCAACTTTTCGTGACTCAATTCTATCGTGCTCGTTTAATCCCACACAAATTCAATTCGGCCATGTCCATCTAATCTTGTCTATCTTTTTGAAATTCAATTTGACTGTCCTTGTTTAATCTCACGAGGATTCAATTCGACCATGATCGATTAGTCCAATCCGCCAATTCCAGATTCAATTCGACCGTGCTCGTTTAATCGTACGAGGATTCAATTTTGCCCTTATCGTTAAATCCAAACCATGTTTTCAAGATTCAATTCGACTGTGTCCATTTAATCTCACCAGCATTCAATTTGGCCCTAATTATTTAATCCGAAATTTCGTTTTGGGATTCAATTTGACCATGCTTGTTTAATCTCATTCGGATTTGATTTAGCCAAAATCGTTTCATCCTATCCATCATTTCAAGATTTAATTTATCTGTGCTCATTTAATCTCATGCAATTTTAATTTGGCCACGATCGTTTAATCCTATCAATCTTTTTGAAATTCAATTTAACATAGCTCGTTTAATCTCAAGCGACATCAATTCGACCATGATCGTTTTATATAATCCATCTTTTCTTGATTCAATTCTACTGTGCTCGTTTAATGCCACACAAATTCAATTCAGCCATGAGCGTTTAATCTTATCTATCTTTTTGAAATACAATTTGACTGTCCTCGTTTAATCTCAAGAGGAACCAATTCGACCATGATCATTTAATCCTATCCATCATTTCGAGAATTAATTTGACAATGCTCGTTTAATCTGACACTGATTCAGTTCCACAGTGCTCGTTTAATCTCACGTGAATTCGATTCTACCCTTATCTTTTAATCCTAACCATATTTTCGAGATTCAATTTGACCATGCTCGTGTAATCTCATTCGGATTCGATTCAGCCAAAATCGTTTCATCCAATCAACCATTTCGAGATTCAATTTAACTGTGCTCATTTAATTTCATGCAAATTTAATTCAGCCATGATCGTTTAATCCTATCAATCTTTTCGAAATTCAATTTGACAAAGCTCGTTTAATCTCAGGTGACATCAATTCGACCATGATCGTTTTATGTAATCCATCTTTTCTTGATTCAATTCTGCTGTGCTCGTTTAATGTCACACAAATTCAGTTCGGCCATGACCATTTAATCTCATCTATTTTTCGAAATACAATTTGACCATCCTCGTTTAATCTCAGAAGCAACCATTTCGACCACGTTCATTTAATCCTATCCATCATTTCGAGAATCAATTTGACAATGCTCGTTTAATCTGACACTGATTCAGTTCCACAGTGCTCGTTTAATCTCACGTGAATTCGATTCTACCCTTATCTTTTAATCCTAACCATATTTTCGTGATTCAATTTGACCATGCTCGTGTAATCTCATTCGGATTCGATTAAGCCAAAATCGTTTCATCCAATCAATCATTTCGAGATTCAATTTAACTGTGCTCATTTAATCTCATGCAAATTTAATTCAGTCATGATCGTTTAATCCTATCAATCTTTTCGAAATTCAATTTGACAAAGCTCGTTTAATCTCAGGTGACATCAATTCGACCATGATCGTTTTATGTAATCCATCTTTTCTTGATTCAATTCTGCTATGCTCGTTTAATGTCACACAAATTCAGTTCGGCCATGACCGTTAATCTTATCTATTTTTTGTAACACCCCAAACCCAAAGCAAGGATTTAGATGTTTAACTTGTCTTAGAAATAATCAACAATGATATAATGGAACAGAGCGTAATATTAATCCTCAAATAAACTTCTATAATATCATCAGAGTTCCTTAATAATCCATAAAAACAAAACAACAATATTATTCTTGTATGAAAAATCTCCAGATAACATCTCAACATAGTTCCAAAAAAAATAATCTCATTGTCCTGAAACAATTTTACTAAAACAACTCAGCAACTATCCAAGCTCCAAACGCAGTCATTAATCTAAGGCTCCACTGATCTACCACCAAAAGACACTCCATAACTCTAATCTGAAAGGATGGAAAAAGGGGTGAGCTAAAGGCTCAATAAGAGACTACAAACATGAGGATGTCTTTCAAAACAAAACGATAATATCATTGACAAAATATAGTCATCACGATACAATTAAAATTAGTTTAAACTGTAATATAATATATTCTATAAAGCTGTGAAAATAAAACACTTCACTATAACGCTGTAAACATTAATAAAATAATAACCACATTTATATGCCAATATGCACCAAATAGGTAGAAACACTTCATTATGAAAATAAACAATTTTCCACCTGAAAGAACAGTAGCAATTAAACAGTAATCCAACATGAAAAATATTAGTCAAACACAGACAAAAGCTGCTAAACACTCGGTGGGTGATTTCCCATGGGAACAATAACACTAACCTCAAAGAGGCAACACTAGCTCCGAAGAGCAACAATAACACTGCACCACACCACACTAACACTACTTCGGCCGAAGACCAACACTTAACCCTGTGTTGGCAAAGGTTGCAGACTGTCTAGTTGACCATTTGAAATACTCTTGACATATACAGTTTCACAATAATATACAATAATTAATAGAGTTTGAGTATGTATAAAGCACTAACAATGGTATAAGTCTTTGAAACTTCACTTTTGCAATTATGTGTATGTATATATATATATAAATACATTTTTACCACAATTATATATATATATATATATATATATATATATATAAATATATACGTCTTGAGAGACGTCATGTGTTGAAGTCTACTTACCTCTAGTGGCTAAACCAAGCTTCACTTCAATTGCTCGAAACGATGTCAACTAGAACCTAGATAATGATTAGATAACTCAATAAGAGCAGGTTCTTTAATAATCACAACGTCCTCTTGATAAAACAATTCCTCAGCCACTAAGAAGATTTGGCAAAAATAAAAATCAACATGTCTTTCTAATATACCCCAAACCTATTCTAGATTAAGATAATAGTATAGCATTCCCTAAACTAACATCTAAAATACCCATATCTTTAAAATTAAAAGGACACATAACCACCTGAAGAAAACCACCCAAAGATCTTATATATATATATATATATATATATATAAACCTAATATCAAAACTCTACCTTTTCCACGTGAACCATCAGATGCTATATATATATATGAAAACACGTTACTATCAGATAATTTATTAATCTATATACTTATATATAAACCTATATATATTACAAACTCCTTTTCGACCACACAGTGTGAAAGTGAAAGTCAAGCATAAACAAAATTTCAGCATCAATGCACTTGATTCCATGATCTGGTTGTCTATGCCTTATTATTATTGAAAGTCAAGCAAAGCACATTCTGCATTAATACAATTCCCTGATCCGTGATTGACTATTGAATTCTAATATATATAAATATTGTTACATCTGGTGAACTATCAATTCAATATATACATATATATATATTCGGCCAACCATGAATCAGACATCAGATGAGTTAGCAATCTAACACACACACACATATATATATATATATATATATATATTCGGCCAACAATGAATCAATTGGATGAACTAATAAGGTAATATATATATATACTTATATAAAAACTTAATGGCACAAATCCAGTTCGGCCAGCCATGTGCATCATCAGGTGGGCTAACAATCTAATATATATATATATATATATATATATATACATTCGGCCAACAATGAATCAGATGGATAACCTATCTGATGATCTAGCAATCCAATATATATATATATATATATCTATATTCGGCCAAACAATGAAAAGGAAGGTCCAGCAAAACACAATTTCAGCAATCTCAATACCACACAATCGAATATCAGTTGCTGAAAATTACCTTGATGTCGTCTTGTCAGTTTGGCAGAATTTCTTTCACAGCCGCTTCTAGTTTCAAGGGTCTCTTTCTCTACCTATCACATAGGAAACCCTAATTTCATTTCATTATAAAGCTGTTACACTTGGGCTGAAAGTTTAGAAGCCTATTCCATGATAAGGCTAATTTCAGTTGGGCTGAAAATTTAGAAGCCCACTACACTAAAATAAACTTCTAAGACCCACTTATATTCCCACTAAACACCTTAATATATATATATATATTTTTTTTTTATTATTGTTATCATTATAAAAATCACACTATAAACTTAATTATCTCCTCCAAAATAATTAAGCAATTTATCAAATCTACTCTCTAGAAGTAATTAAATTAAATTTTAAGTGAGACGGGTGTTACATTCTCCCCCTCTTATAAAATTTTCGTCCTCGAAAATTCAAAACATACCTCACTGTAGGAAAAGCTGGGGATATTTGGATTGCATTTCGTCTTTACGCTCCCATGAAGCTTCTTCCATGGAGTGGTTCCTCCATAATACTTTGACCAAATGTATAGTCTTATTACGTAGCACTTGCTCTTTATGATCTAAGATCTGAATCGGGACTTCCTCGTAGGATAAGTTCTCTTTGACATGAAGTGGCTCATAACTCAAGATATGAGAAGGTTCGGGGACATACCTTCTCAACATGGATACATGAAAAACGTTATGTAACCTTGACAAGGTCGGTGGTAAAGCAAGCCGGTAAGCAACAGAACCAACTCTCTCCAAAATTTCAAAGGGCCCCACGTACCTAGGGCTTAACTTACCCTTCTTGCCAAACCTCATAACTCCTTTCATAGGTGACACTCGAATGAAAACCATGTCTCCAACTTCAAATTCCACTTCTCTTCTCCGTGGATCAGCATAACTTTTCTGTCTACTCTGAGCTGCACGCAACCTTTCCCGAATCACATCAATCTTTTCACTGGTCCTTTGAACAATCTCAGGACCCAAGATTCTCCTCTCTCCAACCTCATCCCAACAAACTGGGGATCTACACTTTCTCCCATACAAAGCCTCATAAGGTGCCATCTTAATACGGGAGTGATAACTATTGTTATAAGCAAACTCCACCAAAGTCAAATAGTCATTCCAACTACCCTTGAAATCCAAGACACAAGCTCTCAACATGTCTTCCAAAGTTTGGATAGTTCTCTCAGACTGTCCATCCGTTTGAGGGTGGCAAGCAGTACTAAAGTTCAACTTAGTACCCAAGGCTTTTTGCAAACTATCCCAAAACCCTGAAGTGAACCTCGAATCTCTATCAGATACAATAGAAGCTGGCACTCCATGCAACCTCACAATCTCATTTATATAAAGTTCAGCCAGTTTGTCAAGAGAGTAGTTCATTCTAATTGGAATGAAGTGGGCAGATTTAGTCAATCTATCCATTTATATATATATATATATATATATATATATATATAATTTTGACAATGCTTGTGCTGGAAAATTTGGTTTTTATCTTATACAAAACACACAGTGGAAGCAAAAAATATGTGGATCTATTTCATTCATGATTGATAACATGCACTATGTAAATTTCATAATTTAAGAACGAAATAGCGTACCTTGGTGTGGTGAAATTAAAAAAAAAGATTAGAAGTACTTGGGAACACTTTTAATCTTCACTCCAATTCCACTTTACGCCCAAGAAGTTTGGTCTCTCATTCAGTTTTCAAGGGAGAATGATTGAGTGGCTTCACTCTCACATACACACCACTTCACAATGATGTATCTTTTTCTCTTATCAAAAATTCTGTATGTTTCTCCCTTTATAACTAACTAATTATCTAATTGGGCTGGCCTATTGGGCCTTTCCAATTGGGCTTTAGTGTGTTGCTTGGAGTGGGACCAAAAGGGACCAATAATATTCATTTGACAGTCATTAGGAGAATAATAAATCTCACAGCGGTCCAGTTCAATATGTCTTAACTCTTAAAACATATCAACATATCAACTAGAAGTCTCCACTTCCATGATCAAGACAAATCATCATAGTTGATATGCTATAGTCTTCGCATATGAAATGCCCAATTTCATCACCGATTATGAACTATAATTCTGAGTTTACAAAGAACTTGTGATTTATATCTTCCTTGACTAAATCACATAAATCACATACTATGCATCTCATGGACTATATGATAATGTCCAAATATTCATGTTACCATTATTTTAGATAATAATAAAAAACTTTATTAATCATAAAATTAAGTAATACATAATATCATACATTGCATCATACAATAGAATTTAAGGGTACATATCCTAACAGCTCCTTTAATCTGCGACTTCAATTCAACAATGATTGTTCTATCCAATACATCTTTTCGTGATTTAATTCAGCTGTGCTTGTTTAATCTCACTCAAATTCAATTCGTCCATGACCGTCTAATTTTATCTATCTTTTCGAAATTGAATTCGACAAAGCGCGTTTAATCAGAGGTGGATTCAATTTGACCATGATCTTTTAAACCTATCCATCTTTTCGAGAATCAATTTGACAATGCTCGTTTAGTCATACTCTGATTCAAATCGACAGTGCTCGTTAAATGTCACGTGGATTAAATTCTGCCCTTGTCGTTTAATGTAACGACCTAAGGAAAAGCGCTAGCCACATCTGCGCTATACCTCAAAAGGACTAATCACTATTGAAGCTCCTTGTAGTTGTTAATAAAGCCTAGATCTACCCAGTAAATACCCGATGTGGGACTCATCACACACCCACACACATTACACAATCAATCAATCAAATTGGGGCATCACAATCTCCCCCACTTAAATCCCTAACGTCCTCGTTAGGGTCCACTTTGTGGGGTAGTGTCTCCGAGCCCACATGGGGTTACTGGGCCGGCTCTGATACCATATGTAACGACCTAAGGAAAAGCGCTAGCCACATCTGCGCTATACCTCAAAAGGACTAGTCACTATTGAAGCTCCTTGTAGTTGTTAATAAAGCCTAGATCTACCCAGTAAATACCCGATGTGGGACTCATCACACACCCACACACATTACACAATCAATCAATCAAATTAAAATGTAACACCCGTCTCACTTAAATTTAATTTAACTGCTTCTAGAGTGGATTTGATGAATTGCTTAATTTTATTTGGAGGAGACATTATTTTTATATTATGATTTCTACAACAACAACAACAACAACAACAACAACAACAACAACAACAACAACAATAATAATAATAATAATAATAATAAGGGGTAACGTGAATAACTGTTTTGTGGTTTATTTAAATTTAACTTTTGGTCTCCTTATCAGTTAAGGAAAAGGACGAGAGATTAAAACCTAGTTGGATTAGGAGTTTAAGTGTTATTGGAATTCTTTAGAGTCCTAGCCTATGTAAATAACCTTATTATGAGTTTAATTCCCAACCTATGTAGGGAACAATTTTAACGTGTAAAGCTGAAAGTTAGGGCTTTGTAACACCCCAAACCCAAATCAAGGATTTAGATGCATAACCTGACGTAGAAATAATCAACACTAATAAAATGGAACAGAGCGTAATTAAAACCTCAAATAAACTTCTTATTTCATCAACAGATTTCCTTAAATATCCATAAAAGCAAAACAACAATAATATTCTTGTATGTAAAATCCCCAAATAACATCTCTTTGACTAGTTCCAAAATAATAATCTCATTGTTCCTGAAACAATTTATTAAAACAACTCAGCAACTATCAAAGCTCCAAACGAAGTCGTCAATCTAAGGCTTCACTGATCTTCCACCAAAATACACTCCATGTCTCTAATCTGAAAGGATGGAAAAAGGGGTGAGCTAAAGGCTCAATAAGAGACTACAAACATGAGGATGTCTTCCAAAACAAAACGATAATATTTTTGACAAAATATAGTCCTCACAATACAATTACAATTAGTTTAAACTGTAATATAATTTATTCCATAAAGCTGTTAAAATAAAATATATCACTATAACGCTGTAAACATTAATACAATAATAACCACATTAATATGCCAATATGCACCAAATAGGTAGAAACACTTTATTTTGAAAATAAACACTTTTTCACCTAAAAGAACAGTAGCAAATAAACAGTAATTCAATATGAAAAATATTAGTCAAACATAGACAAAAGCTGCTAAACACTCGGTGGGTGATTTCCCATGGGAACAATAACACTAACCTCAAAGAGGCAACACTAGCTCCGAAGAGCAACAATAACACTGCACCACACCACACTAACACTACTTCGGCCGAAGACCAACACTTAACCCTGTGTTGGCAAAGGTTGCAGACTGTCTAGTTGACCATTTGAAACACTCTTGACATATACAGTTTCACAATAATATACAATAAATAATAGAGTTTGAGTATGTATAAAGCACTAACAATGGTATAAGTCTTTGAAACTTCACTTTTGCAATTATGTGTATGTATATATATATAAATATATTTTTACCACAATTATATATATATATATATATATATAAATATATACGTCTTGAGAGACGTCATGTGTTGAAGTCTACTTACCTCTAGTGGCTAAACCAAGCTTCACTTCAATTGCTCGAAACAACGTCGACTAGAACCTAAATGATAATTAAACAATTCAATAAGGGCAGGTTCTTCAATAATCACAACGTCCTCTTGATAAAACAATTCCTCAACCACTATGAAGATTTGGCAAGATAAAATTTAACGTGTCTTTCTAATATAACTCCAAACCTATTCTAGATTAAAAATAATAGTATACCCTAAACTAACACTTAATATTTATATAAGAACACGTTACCATAAGCAACCCTATAACCTATGTGCCTATATACACCATATATCTTATCAATGCATTCAAAGAAGACAAAAGAATGATACATTAATTAAGATTTTGCATGTAAACCTATAATATATATATATATATATATATTATGACAATCATCACACCTTTTATATATATATATAATATAGTATATTGCTTCAATCCGTATATATACAAAAAGGATGATTCATCCAATCCATATATATAAATATATATGGGTTTATATATTATAATATATATATATACATATTATATTTTATATATATATATATATTATAATATACGGATATAAGCCTTAGCATGCAAGCCTTATATATTACATGCAAATAGAATCATGCAAGCCATCCTTAATAAATAAGCCTTTATATAAAACCCATATCATGCAAGAGACATTATATATAGAGTACACGGATTGCCAATTCACTCAATATATATACAAAACAATTGTCAATTCATGCAAGATATACATGCGGATTGTCAATTCATAAGCCTTGTATTAGCCAAGCGGTTCAATGGCTTCAATGCTTATATAAAATTTACATGTAAACTTATATTATATTTTATATATATATATATATATATATGACAATCATGACACCTTATATATATACAATATAATATACTATACAGATTATCAGATGGCTATATCACATTCAAAATGCCTATAAAGGCATTTAATCTTAATTCGTGTTTTCTATAGCCAAGCGGTGCAATAACTTCTTGCACGCACATGGAAGTTACATCCAAGGCGCTGCATTTGATATTAATATTCGGCAATCCAATTTATACATTATCATCATTGAAATTCCAGCAAACACAAATGAAATTCCAGCAAACACAATTGAAATTCCAGCAAACATCATTGAATTTTCAGCAAACTTAATACTAACCCTAACACTAACATGTCAATGATGAAAACCCAGCAAAAAAAAAGAAAAAAAAAGGCTTTCCTAGAATGATGCTTACCTCAAAACCAAGATGAAGTTGCTGGCTGCCCTGAAGTGCACAGCCTCCTATTCTTTTGTTTTTGAAAAACCCTAATTTTAATTTCATTATAAAGCTGTTGCACTTGGGCTGAAAGTTTAGAAGCCTATTCCAGGTTAAGGCTAATTTCACTTGGGCTGAAAATTTAGAAGCCCACTACAACTAAAATAAACTTCCAAGACCTACCTTTCCACTAAACTCATTATAAGGTTGTTTTAAATAGGCTAAAACCCTAAAGAATTCCAATAACAATTAAACTCCTAGTCCAAGTAGGTTTTAGTCTCTTATCCTTTTCCTTAACTGATAAGGAGACCAAAAGTTAAATTTAAATACACCACAAAATAATTATTCACGTTACCCCTTATTATTATTATTATTATTATTATTATTATAGAAATCACAATATAAAATAATTATTTTCCTCCAAAAATAAATTAAGAAATTTATCAAATCCACTCTCTAAAAGCAATTAAATTAAATTTAAATGAGACGGGTGTTACAGGCTTCCTACGTGAAAGGCAGAAAGTGAAACAAAAAAAAAAAAAAAAATTTAAATTAGTGATTAACGTATAAGCTTAAGAGTAGAGTTAGGGTTTCTCAAACTAAAAGAGTTGGTGGCCGTGCGCTTCAGGGGGGCAGCCAGCAAAGTCGTTGAATTGAGGTAACATCCTTGTACGCATGCCTATTTGATATCATTGGACACTTCTTGTTTAAGGGGAACTCTTGTCTCTTGCTGCATGGTTCTGTAACACCCGTCTCATTTAAATTTAATTTAATTGCTTTTGGAGAGTGGATTTGATAAATTTCTTAATTTATTTTTGGAGGAAAATAATTATTTTATATTGTGATTTTTTTGCTATGATAATAATATTAATATTAATGGGTTTAGTGGGAATATGTGTGGGTCTTAGAAGTTTTTTTTTAATGTAGTGGGCTTCTAAATTTTCAGCCCAACTGAAATTAGCCTTATCATGGAATAGGCTTCTAAACTTTCAGCCCAAGTGCAACAGCTTTATAATGAAATTAAAATTAGGGTTTTTCAAAAACAAAAGAATAGGAGGCTGTGCACTTCAGGGCAGCCAGCAACTTCATCTTGGTTTTGAGGTAAGCATCATTCTAGGAAAGCCTTTTTTTTTTATTCTTTTAAGTTTGCTGGAATTTCAATTGTGTTTGCTGAAACTGATTTCATGATAACCATTATATATATATATTCATTATTGAATCACGGTTTGATTCAATTGGTTAATAGGTATATTACATTATATATATATATTTTGTAATTGAATCACGGTTTGATTCAATTTAGTTTGCCGAATTATATATATATATATATTACCTTTTCAATTGCATCTGAAGATTTGATTCTCCTTGTTGGCCGATTACATATATATACATATATTACCTTTTCAATTGCATCTGAAGATTGATTCTCCTTGTTGGTCGATTTCATATATATATATATATATATATATTACCTTATAGGTGCATCTGATGGATGACTCTATTCAGTTTGGCCGAATTTGTTTTAGCTAGGATTTAATACATGGTTTGGCCGAATATATTTATATATATATACTACATCAATAGTTCATGGGTTAATTCAATTGGTTTGCCGATTACATATATATATATATATATATATGTATATTAGAGGTTAGCGTTAGGGTTAGTATTAAATTTGCTGGAATTTAATAATAACAATTGTATAGAATTGCACTTGTGGGCAGCGTTACAATTAAATATAAGTTATGCGTATAGTTTTTGCAGGTGGCTGATTTTGTTAGTTTAGGGGTTGACCGAATTGAAAAGGTTTGCAATTGTGGGTAGCTTTACAATTATATATATGGGTATTTTAGATGTTAGTTTAGGGAATTGTTTTATCAAGAGGACTGTGTGATTATTAAGAACCTGCCCTTATTGAATTGTTTAATTATCATTTAGGTTCTAGTTGACGTTGTTTCGAGCAATTGAAGTGAAGCTTGGTTTAGCCACTAGAGGTAAGTAGACTTCAGCACATGACGTCTTTCAGGACATATATATACACGTGGTAAAAATATATATTTATCTATATATGTTTATAATTGCAAAGATGAAGTTCCAAAAACTTATACTATTGTTAGTGCTTTGCACATACTCGAATTTTATTATCTATTGTATGTTATTATAAAATTGTATTTGTCAAGAATTGTTTCAAATGGTCAACTAGACAGTCTGCAACCTTTGCCAACACAGGGTTAAGTGTTGGTCTTCGGCCGAAGTAGTGTTAGTGTGGTGTGGTGCAGTGTTATTGTTGCTCTTCGGAGCTAGTGTTGCCTCTTTGAGGTTAGTGTTATTGTTCCCATGGGAAATCACCCACCGAGTGTTTAGCAGCTCTTGTCTATGTTTGACTAATATTTTTCATATTGAATTACTGTTTATTTGCTACTGTTCTTTTAGGTGAAAAAGTGTTTATTTTCAAAATAAAGTGTTTCTACCTATTTGGTGCATATTGGCATATTAATGTGGTTATTATTGTATTAATGTTTACAGCGTTATAGTGATATATTTTATTTTAACAGCTTTATGGAATAAATTATATTACAGTTTAAACTAATTGTAATTGTATTGTGAGGACTATATTTTGTCAATGATATTATCGTTTTGTTTTGGAAGACATCCTCATGTTTGTAGTCTCTTATTGAGCCTCTAGCTCACCCCCTTTTTCCATCCTTTCAGATTAGAGTTATGGAGTGTCTTTTGGTGGTAGATCAGTGGAGCCTTAGATTGATGACTGCGTTTGGAGCTTGGATAGTTGCTGAGTTGTTTTAGTAAAATTGTTTCAGGACAATGAGATTATTTTTTTTGGAACTATGTTGAGATGTTATCTGGAGATTTTTCATACAAGAATAATATTGTTGTTTTGTTTTTATGGATTATTAAGGAACTCTGATGATATTATAGAAGTTTATTTGAGGATTAATATTACGCTCGGTTCCATTATATCATTGTTGATGATTTCTAAGACAAGTTAAACATCTAAATCCTTGCTTTGGGTTTGGGGTGTTACAGGTTCTATTAGTAGAATAATAATAGTAGTTACACAGGTATAGAGATTATCTTGGAAGTTTTTCCAGCCATGCTTTATTTTATTCAACTTTTTGAATCAGATCCTCATGTACGTGGAGTACATCTCTTTCTCTATAGATTAAACAATTGTAGAAGTCCTAGGGTGGTGTTCTAATGGTTTACGTGTTTTTATATGTAGGGATAACCGATTTTTTGAATGATATACAATATACAATTATATAAAATATAGAATAGGTATATTAGATGTTAAATAGGGAATGCTTTACAACTATTTAATCTAGAATAGGTTTGGGGATATGTTAGAAAGATATGTTAATTTTTACTTTGCCAAATCCTTATAGTGGCTGAGGAATTGTTTTATCAAGAGGACTTTGTGGTTATTCAAAACCTGCCCTTATTGAGTTATTTAATTATTATTTAGGTTCTAGTTGACGTCGTATCGAGCGATTGAAGTGAAGCTTGGTTTAGCAACTAGAGGTAAGTAGACTTCAACACATGACGTCTCTCAAGACGTATATATATATATATATATATATATTTGTGGTAAAAATATATTTATATGTATATATACATATTTGCAAAAATGAAGTTCAAAAACTTATACCATTGTTAGTGCTTTATATATACTCAAATTTTATTATTTATTGTATATTGTTATGAATTTATATATGTCAAGTATGTTTCAAACGGTCAACTAGACAGTCTGCAACCTTTGCCAACACAGGGTTAAGTGTTGGTCTTCGGCCGAAGTAGTGTTAGTGTGGTGTGGTGCAGTGTTACTGTTGCTCTTTGGAGCTAGTGTTACCTCTATGAGGTTAGTGTTATTGTTTCCCATGGGAATCACCCACCGAATGTTTAGCAGCTTTTGTCTGTGTTTGACTAATATTAACCATATCGAACTACTGTTTTATTACTACAGATCTTTGTAAGTGGAAAATTGTTTATTTATTTTTATAATAAATTGTTCATACCTATTTGGTGCATATTGGCATATTAAAGTGGTTATTATTTTATTTAATGATTACAGCGTTCTAGTGAAATGTTTTATTTTTAACAGTTCTATAGAATATATTATATTACTGTTAAAACTATTGGTAAATGTTTCGTGTAGACTATATTTTGTTAATGATACTAATATTTTGTTTTGAAAGACAACCTCATGTTATGTAGTCTCTTATTGAGCCTCTAGCTCACCCCCTTTTTGTAACACCCGTCTCATTTAAATTTAATTTAATTGCTTCTAGAGAGTAGATTTGATAAATTGCTTATTTATTTTGGAGGAAATAATTAATTTATATTGTGATTTTTACAATGATAATAATAATAATATTAATATTAATATTAAGGGGTAACGTGAATAACTATTTTGTGGTCTATTCAAAAATTAACTAATAGCCTCTTATCAGTTAAGGAAAAGGTTAAAAGGATTTGAACCTTTTTGGATTAGGAGTTTTAGTGTCTTTGGAATTCTTTAGAAGTCCTAGCCTATGTTAACAACCTTATAATGAGTTTAGTGGGAATATAAGTGGGTCTTGGAAGTTTATTTTAGTGTAGTGGGCTTCTAAATTTTCAGCCCAAGTGAAATTAGCCTTAACCTGAAATAGGCTTCTGAAATTTCAGCCCAAGTGCAACAGCTTTATATGAAAGAAAATTAGGGTTTCTCAAAAACAAAAGAAGAAGAGGCCGTGCACTTCACCTGGGCAGCCAGCAACCTTATTTTGGTATTGAGGTAAACCTCCTTTATAGATTAAAGTATTGTTTTTTGCTGGACACCTTTTTGGATTTAGAGGAAACGTTGGTCTCTTGCTAGTTCAATTTTTTTTTTTAGTTATTATAATGGTTGCATAGGATTGGAGTTTGATTACTGGAAGTTTCATAGGCATCCTTATATATATCAACATATGTATACACTAATATGTAGATAGTAAAGAAACTAAAGCTCTTTCATATTAGAACGTTGAGAAAATTTGACTTAAGGGAAATTGTAGTTTCACGTGGTTGGCCGAAAAGGAGAATTGTTATATTAGAATGTTTTGGGTGGTTTTCATAATATGGATGTATATATATATATCATAGATTAGGGTTGCGGCATGTAAATATGAATTTATATAAGGCTAATGTATATAAGGCTAATGTACATAAGGCTACTGAAACTATGATATGCGGATTGGATATGTGAAGGCTAATGTATATAAGGCTAATGTACATAAGGCTACTGAAACTATGATATGCGGATTGGATATGTGAAGGCTAATGTATATAAGGCTAATGTATATAAGGCTACTGAAACTATGATATGCGGATTGGATATGTGAAGGCTAATGTATATAAGGCTTGCACTACTTGGATATATATAGGTATATTTTGTTAGTTTAGGGTTTGACCGAATTGAAAAGGTTTGCAATTGTGGGCAGCTTTACAATTAAATATATGAGTATTTTAGATGTTAGTTTAGGGAATGCTTTACTATTATTTTAATCTAGAATAGGTTTGGAGTTATATTAGAAAGACACGTTAAATTTTATCTTGCCAAATCTTCATAGTGGTTGAGGAATTGTTTTATCAAGAGGACTTTGTGGTTATTAAAGAACCTGCCCTTATTGAATTGTTTAATTATTATTTAGGTTCTAGTTGACGTTGTTTCGAGCAATTGAAGTGAAGCTTGGTTTAGCCGCTAGAGGTAAGTAGACTTCAACACATGACGTCTCTCAAGACGTATATATTTATATATATATATATATATATAATTGTGGTAAAAATATATTTATATATATATACATACACATAATTGCAAAAGTGAAGTTTCAAAGACTTATACCATTGTTAGTGCTTTATACATACTCAAACTCTATTATTTATTGTATATTATTGTGAAACTGTATATGTCAAGAGTGTTTCAAATGGTCAACTAGACAGTCTGCAACCTTTGCCAACACAGGGTTAAGTGTTGGTCTTCGGCCGAAGTAGTGTTAGTGTGGTGTGGTGCAGTGTTATTGTTGCTCTTCGGAGCTAGTGTTGCCTCTTTGAGGTTAGTGTTATTGTTCCCATGGGAAATCACCCACCGAGTGTTTAGCAGCTTTTGTCTGTGTTTGACTAATATTTTTCATATTGAATTACTGTTTATTTACTACTGTTCTTTTAGGTGGAAAATTGCTTATTTTCAAAATAAAATTGTTTCTACCTATTTGGTGCATATTGGCATATAAATGTGGTCATTATTTTATTAATGTTTACAGTGTTATAGTGAAGTGTTTTATTTTAACAGCTTTATAGAATATATTATATTACAGTTTAAACTAATTTTAATTGTATCGTGATGACTATATTTTGTCAATGATATTATCGTTTTGTTTTGGAAGACATCTTCATGTTTGTAGTCTCTTATTGAGCCTTTAGCTCACCCCTTTTTCCATCCTTTCAGATTAGAGTTATGGAGTGTCTTTTGGTGGTAGATCAGTGGAGCCTTAGATGGACGGCTTCGTTTGGAGCTTGATAGTTGCAGAATTGTTTTAGTAAAATTGTTTTAGGACAACGAGATTATTATTTTGGAACTATTTTGGGATGTTATTTGGAGATTTTACATTCAAGAATATTATTGTTGTTTTGTTTTTATGGATTGTTAAGGAAATCTGATGATATTCAAGAAGTTTATTTGAGGATAAATATTACGCTCTGTTCCATTATGTCATTGTTGATTATTTCTAAGACAGGTTATGCATCTAAATCCTTATTAAGGGTTTGGGGTGTTACACTTTTTCCACCCCTTTCAGATTTGAGCAATGGAATGTCTTTTGATGGTAGATCAATGGAGCCTTAGATTGACGACTTCTTTTGGAGCTTTGTTAGTTGGTGAATTATTTTAGTATATTTTTCTTTGGGACAATGAGTTTGACAATTGTGGAACTATTTTGAGATTGTATTTGGAGACTTTATTGTGAAGGATTTTGTATTTTTTATGGATTTCATAGGAGACTTGATGTTGGATAGAAGTTTATTTGTGGATAATTAATTACGCTCTGTTCCATTATATTATTGTTGATTATTTCTAAAATAGGTTATGCATCTAAATCCTTGATTTGGGTTTGGGGTGTTACATTTAATCCTAACCATGTTTTTGAGATTCAATTTGACCGTGCCCGTTTAATCTTACGAGCATTCAATTCAGCCATGATCATTTAATTCTATCTATCATTGCGAGATTCAATTTGACCATGCTCGTTTAATCTCATGCGGATTTTGTTCAACCATAATCGTTTCATCCTATCCATCTTTTCGAGATTCAATTCAACTGTGCTCATTTAATCTCATAGAAATTTAATTCGGCCATGATCGTTTAATCCTATCAATCCTTTCGAAATTCATTTCGACAAAGCTCGTTTAATCTTAGGCGACTTCAATTTAACCATAATCATTTTATCCAATCCATCTTTTTGTGATTCAATTCTACTGTGCTTGTTTACACAAATTCAATTTGGCCATGACCATTTAATCTTGTATATCTTTTCAAAAAACAATTTGACCTTCCTCGTTTAATCTCACATGGATTCAATTCGACCAGGATTGATTAGTCCTATCCGTCATTTCTAGATTCAATTCGATAGTGCTCGTTTAATCTCATGAGGATTCAATTCTGCCCTTATCGTTAAATCCAAACCATGTTTTCAAGATTCAATTTGACAGTGCTCATTTAATCTCATGAGCATTCAATTCAGCCATGATTATTTAATCCTAAATTTCCTTTGGGATTCAATTTGACCATGCTCATTTTATTTCAATTGGATTCGATTCAGCCATAATCATTTCATCCTATCCATCATTTTTAGATTCAATTCAACCTGCACATTTAATCTCATGCAAATTTAATTCGGCCATAATTGCTTAATCCTTTCAATCTTTTTGAAATTCGATTAGACAAAGCTCGTTTAATCTCAGGCGACTTCAGCTCAACCATGATTGTATTATCCAACCCATCTTTTTGTGATTCAATTCGATCATACTCGTTTAATCTCACCAAAATTCAACTCGGTCGTGACCTTTTAATTTTACCTATCTTTTTGAAATACAATTTGACCGTCCTCGTTTAATCTCAGGAGGAACCAATTCAACCAAGATCATTTACTCCTAACCATCATTTCGAGAATTAATTTGACAATGCTCGTTTAATCTGACACTGATTCAATTCAACAGTGCTCGTTTAATCTCACGTGGATTCAATTCTGCCCTTATCGTTTAATCCCTACCATCTTTTCGAGGTTCAATTTGAACATGCCCGTTTAATAATACGAGCATTCAATTTAGCCATGATTATTTAATCCAATCTATCTTTTCGAGATTCAATTTGGCCATACATGTGGATTAAATTCTGCCCTTATCATTTAATCCTAGCCATCTTTTCCAAATTCAGTTTGACCATGCCCGTTTAATATTACGAGCATTCAATTCAGCCATGATTATTTAATCCTATCTATCTTTTCGAGATTCAATTTGACCATGCTCATTTAATCTCATGCAGATTCGATTCAGCCATAATCGTTTCATCCTATCCATCTTTTTGAGATTCAATTCAATTGTCCTCATTTAATCTCATGCAAATTTAATTCGGCCAGGATTGTTTAATCCTATCCATCCTTTCGAAATTGAATTTGACCAAGCTCGATTAAACTCAGGCGACTTCAATTCGACCATGATTGTTCTATCCAATACATTTTTTCGTGATTTAATTCAGCAGAGCTTGTTTAATCTCACTTAAAATCAATTCATCCACGACTGTCTAATTATATCTATCTTTTCGAAATTCAATTTGACAAAGCGTGTTTAATCACAGGTGGATTCAATTCGACCATGATCATTTAAACCTATCGATCTTTTCGAGATTGAATTTGACAATGATCGTTTAGTCACACTCTGATTCAAATCGACAGTGCTCGTTAAATGTCAGGTGGATTCAATTCTGCCCTTATCGTTTAATCCGAACCATCTTTTCGAGATTCAATTCGACCGTGCCCATTTAATATTACGAGCATTCAATTCAGCCATGATTATTTAATCCTATATATCATTTTGAGATTCAATTTGACCATGCTCGTTTAATCTCATGGGATTTGGTTCAGCCATAATCATTTCATCCTACTCATCTTTTCAAGATTCAATTCAACCGTGCTCATTTAATCTCATGCAAATTTAATTCGGCCTTGATCGTTTAATCCTATCTACCCTTTCGAAATTCATTTTGACGAAGCTCGTTTAAACTCAGTCAACTTCAATTCAACAATGATTGTTCTATCCAATACATTTTTTCATGATTTAAATTAGTCGTGCTTGTTTAATCTCACTCAAATTCAATTCGTCCATGACCATTTAATTTTATCTATCTTTTCGAAATTCAATTCGACAAAGCGTGTTTAATCACAGATGGATTCAATTCGACCATGATCATTTAAACCTATCCATCTTTTCGAGATTCAATTTGACAATGCTCGTTTAGTCACACTCTGATTCAAATCGACAGTGCTCGTTAAATGTCATGTGGATTAAATTCTGCCCTTATCGTTTAATCCTAACCATCTTTTCGAGATTCAGTTCGACCGTGCCCGTTTAATATTACGAGCATTCAATTCAGCCATGATTATTTAATCCTATCTATCTTTTCGAGATTCAATTTGACCATGCTCATTTAATCTCATGCAGATTCGATTCAGCCATAATCGTTTCATCCTATCCATCTTTTTGAGATTCAATTCAACTGTCCTCATTTAATCTCATGCAAATTTAATTCAGCCATCATTGTTTTATCCTATCTATCCTTTTGAAGTTGAATTTGACCAAGCTCATTTAAACTCAAGTGACTTCAATTCGACCATGATTGTTCTATCCAATACATTTTTTGGTGATTTAACTCAGTCATGCTCGTTTAATCTCACTCAAATTCAATTCGTCCATGACCGTCTAATTTTATCTATCTTTTCAAAATTCAATTCGACAAAGCGTGTTTAATCACATGTGGATTCAATTCGACCATGATCATTTAAACCTATCCATCTTTACGAGATTCAATTTGACAATGCTCGTTTAGTCACACTCTGATTCAAATCGACAGTGCTCATTGAATGTCAGGTGGATTCAATTCTGCCCTTATCGTTTAATCCTAACCATCTTTTCAAGATTCAATTCGACCGTGCCTATTTAATATTACAATCATTCAATTCAGCCATGATTATTTAATCCTATCTATCTTTTTGAGATTCAGTTTGACCATGATCGTTTAATCTCATGCGGATTTGGTTCAGCAATAATCGTTTCACCCTATCCGTCTTTTCTAGATTCAATTCAACTGTGCTCATTTATTCTCATGCAAATTTAATTCGGCCATGATCGTTTAATCCTATCTACCCTTTTGAAATTCATTTTGACGAAGCTCGTTTAATCGCAAGCGACTTCAATTTGACCATGATCATTTTATCCAATCCATCTTTTTGTGACTCAATTCTACCGTGCTCGTTTAATTTCACACAAATTCAATTCGTCCATGACCGTTTAATCTTGTCTATCTTGTCGAAATACAATTGACCGTCCTCGTTTAATCTCATAAGGATTCAATTCGACCATGATCGATTTGTTCTATCTGTCATTTCCAGATTCAATTTGACAGTGCTCGTTTAATCGCACAAAGATTCAATTCTGCCCTTATCGTTTAATCCAAACCATGTTTTCAAGATTCAATTCGACTATGCCCGTTTAATCTCACTTGCATTCAATTCGGCCATGATTATTTAATCCTAAATTTTGTTTTGGGATTCAATTTGACCATGCTAGTTTAATCTCATTTGGATTCGATTCAGCCAAAATCATTTCATCCTATCCATCATTTCGAGATTCACTTTAACTGTGCTCATTTAATCTCATGCAAATTTTATTCGGCCATGATCGATTAATATTATCTACCCTTTTGAAATCCAATTTGGCGATGCTAGTTTAATCTCAGGCTACTTCAATTTGACCGTGATCGTTTTATCCAATCCATCTTTTCGTGACTCAATTCTACCATGCTCGTTAATCTCACACAAATTCAATTCGGCCACGACCGTTTAATCTTGTCTATCTTTTCGAAATACAATTTGACCGTCCTCGTTTAATCTCAAGAGGATTCAATTCGACCATGATTGATTATGTTGGGATAAGTGCCCTTAAATCCTATTGTAATATGCCATGTATGATATTATGTATGACATTATGTGTTAAATGATGTATGACTTAATATTATGATTAACAAAGTTGTTTTGTTATTATCTAAAATAATGGTAACATGAATATTCAGACATTATCAAATAGTCCATGAGATGCATAGTATGTAATTTATGTGATTTAGTCACAGAAGATATAGATCACAAGTTCTTTGTAAACTCAGAATTTTGGTTCGTAGTTGGTGATGAAATTGGACATTTCATCTGCAAAGACTATAACATATTAACTACGATGATTTGTCTTGATCATGGAAGTGGTGACTTCTAGTTGATATGTTGATATGTTTTAAGAGTTAAGACATATTGAACTGGACCGTTGTGAGATTTATTATTCTCCTAACGACTGTTAATTGAATAATAAATCTCACGACTTGTATTCACATGAACTCTTAATCCTGAGAGAATAATGGACCTGATCATGAAATGTAGGTTGCTTTGATATATCAGGAGTGAGATCTAAAGTAACGGTCAAAACCTCACTATGTTGGGCTACCACATTTGGTGTTGATGGAACATATATTCTCAAGATGGAATTCATAGTCTCTTAACGGAGATATAAAATATTCCCTTGAGATAAGTTTAATGGGTTCAGTTATTCAGAGAGTTAGGCCTAACTACTTTAGTAAGACTAAAGTATATATTTATGAAATTAGATTTCATAAATATATGATGAATAACTTAAAAGGATTAAACCGAGTACTCAAGGGTTAAGATGTAGTAATTTACAAAGTGGCAGTCTATATTCATGACTTTGTATTACTACGAATATTTTATGAAGGGGTTGCATGTATGATAAAGTCTTGGGATATAATTTATTAATAAGGCCTAGAGTGCAATTATATTTATATAGTGGTATTAAATATAATTAATTGTAACTTTGGACTTGGCAAAAGTTGACAGAAAAGCCCAAGGCCCATTGGAGTTTGTGTTTTATTTGTTCCCTTTTGGTCCCACTCCAAGCCACACACTAAAGCCCAATTGGGAAGGCCCAAAAGGCTAGCCCAATTAGATAATCAGTTATGTGGAGAGAAACATACAGAATTTTATATTAGAATAAAATGGTTTGTATGTTCATATAATTGTAAGGGTAAGAGACACTCTTTCATATTCTCTCTAGAACAAACACATAGAACTAATTGAGAGACCACACATCTTGGGCATCAAGTGGAATTGGAGTGAAGATTAAAAGTGTTCCCGAGTACTCCTAATCTTTGTTTTGAAATTCACCATACCAAGGTACACTCTCTTAATCTTATGTTTTGAAATTTACATTGCACATGTTATCTATTGCGAATGAAGTATATCCGTTAATTTTTCCGCTGCGTATGTTTTGTATGCGATACAAATATGTAATTTTCCATCACTGGTATCAGAGCGGTCTTCATTTCGAATCTGTATTACATGTTTTGTGAGTTTTGGAATTGGAGATAATAGTTTCATCATGTTAGAAGATTTTATATGCATTCAATTTTCTGCATGGTTGTTGAAACTATGATTTGATAAAAACTAATATTGATGTTATGATGTTGTTTAAATTTGAATTTAAATATGTTAAATTGATCTTTAAGGCTTTAGCTTCATTAGATTTCAGTTTTGATATCAAATGCTGCATATCTTGTTCATATGGTAATTGTTTGTTCATGAAAAGTCGTAGAAAACTGTTTGCAACTATTCTGGAAAAACTGAAAGCACGGGTTTTTTGTGGGTAAACTTTACTCGCGAAACAGTCGCGAGACAGTAGCGAAAGTCTTTGTTTGTTTTTTGTGTTTTCAATTTTTTCCTTAACTTGTTTTCGTGGGAAGCGCTTAGTCGCGGGAGAGAGATTAGTTTATGCATGTTTAAAAGATAAAAACTTTTAATTTAAAACATCTAGTGGGAGAGAGATTAAAGGATTGGATCTCACGGCCTCTATTATCGGTTCATAGTAGTGTGGGGTAAGCACCTCGTCTTGGTGTATATGCCTCGTGATCCCAAAGGAGGGTGTTTACTTCATAGTACTACAAGATTGAACTTACCCGTTTAAAGTAGTGTAGACAAGCACCTCGTCTTGGCGTATATGCCTTGCGATCCCAAAGGAGGGTGTATTGTTCTATGGTACTACAAGTTTAAACACCATAAAGGGAGATGAAATGTGGCAACACATGATTCTAGATAATGGTGTACACTAGACTACGTGTAATGTTAACCTCCCAAAGGAGCTATGTCATTATTACTTAGAGGCTAAAGATAATACGGCATATTATTAGTGTTTGATAAGAGTTATCATGATGGCACTAATAATGAGAATAGTTCTCAATTGATTGATGTGTTTATAATAAACTTGCTACCAAGGAATTATAGACATGGATTGGGTTGTCATTGCATATATTATTTTATGGTTTTATAAAGGTTCCATATTATATGCTTATATGCTAAATTGATAATGTCCAGTTTACTTATTATATTCATGTTTATTATTTCAGATTTGAACATGGCATCTTTTAGCCCACTTGTTACCATTCTTAGTTAAAACAAACTGACTGGATCCAATTATGTTTACTGGAAAAGAAATTTGGACATAGTTCTCACAGCTGAAGAGCACAAATATGTGCTTACTCAACCATGTCCTAGCTTTCCTTCATTAGATGCTCCTCCTGAGGAAAAACAACGATATGATCGTTGGCAGAAATCTAATGAAATGGCCAAGTGCTACATCCTGGTGTCCATCTCAAATGTTCTACAACATCAAATGCAAGATGTAGAACTAGCTTCGGACATTATGCAAAGTTTGAAGGAGATGTTTGGTGAGCAAGGCCATTCTGCAAGGCAAGAAACTATGAGGAAAATTTATAATAACAAAATGGCTGAAGGTAGCTCAGTGAGAGAGCATTGTCTTACAATGATCTCTAATCTGAATACATTAGAGGTTTTAGGTGCCGATATTGATGGAGAATCCCAAGTGGATACTCCAGTCACTATCGGAATCATTCAAGGAATTCAGACTTAATTATAACATGAACAAAAAGATTTATTCTTTGTCTGAATTAATGAATGAGTTGGTAGCGGCGGAAGGCATCCTTGGTACTTCTAATGTTGAAGCCAATGTGGGTGAAGCTTCTACTTCTCAACCTAAGTCGAAAGGCAAGGGTAAGAAGAAGAAGAAGAAGGACTTCACTAAGCAGGAGGGTAAACAAATTGTCTTAGGGGTTGCCGACAAAGGAAAGAAGCTGAAAGGAAAATGTTTCCATTGTGGTGAGAAAGGACATTGGAAGAGGAATTGTCCAAAGTTCAAGGCTGCCAATAAGGGTATGAAAATTTCATTCCTTCTTGAAATATGTTTGGTACAAAATCCCATGGATTCCTGGTGTATGGATTCAGGTTGTACTAATCATATCTGCAATTCTTTGCAGGGGTTCCAGGAGACCAAAAGACTTAAAGAAGGAGAGTTGTTTCTGACCTTGGCTGATGGGAGTAGGATTCCAGTTGTAGCTATTGAAGTGTTTAATTTATGTTTTCAATCAAGAGTTTTAATATTAAAAGACTGTCTATATGTACCTAATATTCGTAGGAATTTAATTTCTGCAACTTATTTAGGTAAAAGTGGATATTGTGTTATCCTTAAAGACAATGTTGTAATGAAGAAGGGTAAAACATTTATCTGTTCTGGCAATATTGTGGATGGTCTTTATATTTTAACTCCTGATAAGCATGAATTATATAATTCTGAATTAGATAATAACTCTCATGTAAAATCATTAAAGAGAAAGTTTCCTTCTACTAATGATGCATATCTTTGGCACTTGCGTTTAGGTCATATTAATCCAAACAGAATTCAAAGACTGATCAAAGATGGTCTCTTAGAGCCATTGGACTTTGATGAATTTCCAGTTTGTGAATCTTGTTTGGAAGGCAAAATGACCAAACGACCTTTTAATGCAAAAGGTAGAAGAGCCCAAGAGTTGCTAGAATTCGTTCATACGGATGTTTGTGGTCCCATGTCAATCCAAGCAAAAGGAGGTTATGAGTACTTCATCACTTTCACCGATGATTACTCTAGATTTGGTTATGTGTACCTAATGAGATGGAAGTCTGAAGCCTTTGAAAAATTCAAAGAGTTTAGGGCTGAAGTTGAGAATCAATTGGGTAAACACATAAAGTTCATTCGATCTGATCCTGGTGGCGAATACCTTCTTGGGGATTTCAAGGATTACTTAACTCAAAATGGGATTGTATCCTAATTGACTGCACCTGGAACTCCCCAACAAAATGGTGTAGTAGAAAGAAGGAATAGGACTCTTTTAGAAATGGTTAGGTCCATGATGAGTTACTTAACTTTACCAGTTTCTTTTTAGGGATATGCACTAAAAACTGCAATGCATATTTTGAATTTAGTTCCATCGAAATCTGTTCCCAACACACCTATGGAATTGTGGAGTGGGCGCAAGCCTAGTATGAAATATCTCCACATTTGGGGATGTCCAGTACATGTGTTGAAAGGGAAGTCTGATAAGTTGGAAGCTAGAACGGAAGTATGCATGTTTTTAGGGTATTCAAAGGAAACCAAGGGTTATTTATTCTATAATCATAAGGATAACAAAGTGTTTGTAAGCACTCAAGAAAAATTTTTGGAAGATGATTATGTGAATAATTTTAACCCTAGAAGTAGAGTTGTCTTGGCTGAAATGAATGAACTTGTAATTGAACAACAAATGGTTGAAACTAGGGATGATGTGGCTGTATTGGATACACCACAAGATACTACTCATAAGATGTCTAGTACACAGTTGCCTTGTCGTAGTGGGAGGAATGTTAGGCCACCTATAAGATTCATAGGTCTTGGAAAGACTTATGAGGCTATCTCAGAGGAGGCCGAAACTGATCCTTACACTTATGAAGAAGCAATGAATGATATAGATGCACATCATTGGGTCCAAGCTATGAAATCAGAATTAGATTCCATGTATTCCAATCAAGTTTGGGATCTTGTAAAGGCGCCTAACGGCATTTAACCTGTTGGTTGCAAATGGGTTTACAAGAGGAAGAAAGGGATAAATGGAAAGATTGAAACCTTTAAAACAAGGCTAGTGGCAAAAGGGTATACTCAAAAAGAAGGTATTGATTATGAGGAAAGCTTTTCACCAGTAGCAATGCTTAAATCTATCAGAATTCTCCTATCCATTGCTGCTCATTATGATTATGAGATCTAGCAAATGGATGTGAAGACTGCATTTCTCAATGGCAATCTTGAAGAGGAAATCTATATGATGCAACCAGAAGGTTTCATAGCAAAGAACCAAGAGCATATGGTATGCAACTTGAATAGGTCCATTTATGGACTTAAGCAAGCATTTAGGTCATGGAACATCAGATTTGATCAAGCAATCAAATCATTTGGTTTTGAACAAAATCTTGATGAACCATGTGTGTACAAAAGACATCAAGACAAAGTAGTAATGTTCCTAGTGCTTTATGTTGATGATATTCTACTCATTGGAAATGATGTAGGTGTAATGTCATCAGTAAAGGTTTGGTTGTCAAGCCAATTTGATATGAAGGACTTGGGTGAGGCTAACTTTATTCTAGGGATCAAGCTTTGGCGAGATCGCAAGAATAAGATGTTAGGCTTATCACAAGCTGGATATATAGATAAGGTTCTAGAACGGTTTAGCAAGCAAAACTCCAAGAAAGAATTACTTCCTTTCAGACATGGAGTTCTTCTGTCTGATGACGAAAGGCCTAAGACTCAAGAGGAAGAAAATATGATGAGACAAGTTCCTTATGCTTCTGTAGTAGGAAGTCTCATGTATGCCATGCTTTGTACTAGACCAGATATCTGTTTTTCAATTGGCATGGTCAGCCGGTATCAATCAAATTCAGGACCACAACATTGGCAAGCAGTAAAGCATATTCTCAAGTATCTAGGAGAACGAGAGATTATATGCTTGTTTACCGTTGTGAGGATTTGATTCCCATTGGCTATACAGATTCAGACTTTCAATCGGATCTAGATTTCAGAAAGTCCACGTCAGGATGTGTATTCACCTTGGGAGGTGGAGCCATAAGTTGGAGGAGTGTTAAGCAATCTTGTATTGCGGACTCCACCATGGAAGCTGAATATGTTGCTGCTTGTGAGGCGGCAAAGGAAGCTGTTTGGCTCAAGAAATTCCTTTCTGATCTTGGTGTAGTGAGAATGGAGCAAGTTCCTATCACATTGTTTTGCGACAATAGTGGAGCGGTTGCACAATCCAAAGATCTAAGGAATCACAAGAAAGGAAAGCACATTGAGAGAAAGTACCACATCATTCGAGACATTGTTGCTCTTGAAGATGTGGTGGTAGCAAAGATTGAAAGTGCAAATAATCTAGCAGATCTCTTTACCAAAGCCTTGCCTTAAAGGACCTTCGAGTCACATTTGGGGGGAATAAGAGTTAGATTAATGCATAATAGTCTTTAGGGCAAGTGGGAGAATGTTGGGATAAGTACCCTTAAATCCTATTGTAGTATGTTATGTATGATATTATGTATGACATTATGTGTTAAATGATGTATGACTTTATATTATGATTGATAAAGTTGTTTTGTTATTATCTAAAATAATGGTAACATGAATATTCGGACATTATCAAATAGTCCATGAGATGCATAGTATGTGATTTATGTGATTTAGTCACAAAAGATATGTTAGGATATGTGCCCTTAAATCCTATTGTATAATGATGCTATGTATAATATTATGTATGACATTATTTGAGAATTGATGTATGACTTAATATTATGTTTAATAAAGTTGTTTTATTCTTATCTAAAATAATGGTAACATGAATATTCGGTCATTATCAAATAGTCCATGAGATGCATAGTATGTGATTTATGTGATTTAGTCACAGAAGATATAGATCACAAGTTCTTTGTAAACTCAGAATTTTGGTTCGTAGTTGGTGATGAAGTTGGGCATTTCATCTGCGAAGACTATAACATATTAACTACGATGATTTGTCTTGATCATGGAAGTGGTGACTTCTAATTAATATGTTGATATGTTTTAAGAGTTAAGACATATTGAACAGGACCGCTGTGAGATTTATTATTCTCCTAACGACTATCAATTGAATAATAAATCTCACGACTTGTATTCACATGAACTCTTAATCCTGAGAGAATAATGGACCTGATCATGAAATGTAGGTTGCTTTGATATATCAGGAGTGAGATCTAAAGTAACGGTCAAAACCTCAGTATGTTGGGCAGCCACATTTAGTGTTGATGGAACATATATTCTCAAGATGGAATTCATAGTCTCTTAACGGAGATATAAAATATTCCCTTGAGATAAGTTTAATGGGTACAGTTATTCAGAGAGTTAGGCCTAACCACTTTAGTAAGACAAAAGTATATATTTATGAACTTAGATGTCATAAATATATGGTGAATAACTTAAAAGGATTAAACCGGGTACTCAAGGATTAAGATGTAGTAATTTACAAAGTGGCAGTCTATATTTATGACTTTGTGTTACTATGAATATTTTATGAAGGGGTTGCATGTATAATAAAGTCTTGGGATATAATTTATTAATGAGGCCTAGAGTGCAATTATATTTATATAGTGGTATTAAATATAATTAATGGTAACTTTGGACTTGTCAAGAGTTGACAGAAAAGCCCAAGGCCCATTGGCGCTAGTGTCTTATTTGTTCCCTTTTGGTCCCACTCCAAGCCACACACTAAAGCCCAATTGGGAAGGCCCAAAAGGCTAGCCCAATTAGATAATCAGTTATGTGGAGAGAAACATACAGAATTTTATATTGTATGAAATGGTTTGTATGAATAAGATAAAAAAATAAGGAAGAGAGATACTCTTTCATATTCTCTCTAGAAACATAGAACTGATTGAGAGACCACACATCTTGGGCATCGAGTGGAATTGAAGTGAAGATTGAAAGTATTCCCGAGTACTTCTTCATCCGGTTTTGAAATTCACCGCATCAAGGTACACTCTCTTGTTCTTATATTCTGAAACTTACATAGTGAATGTTATCAATTGCGAATGAAGTAGATTCGTTTATTTTCCGCTGCGTATGTTTTGTATTCGTTACAAACATGATGATTCCCCAACTTTGGTATCAGAGCAGTCTTCATTTCGAATCTGTATAACATGTTTTGTTCGTTTTGGAATTAGGGATAATAGTTTCAAGTTGATAGAGAATTATTCATTTAATTTCCTGCATGGTTGTTGAAACTATGATTTGATAAAAACTGATATTGATGTTATGATGTTGTTTAAATATGAATTTAAGAATGTTAAATTGATCTTTAAGGCTATAGCATCAATAGATTTCAGTTTTGATATCATTTTCTATCTATCATTTTCGTATGATGGTTGTTTGTTCATGCAAAACGGTTGAAAACTGCCTTAGAAGAAATTCTGGAAATTCGAGTTTCACGAGTTTCGATCGATCGAAATTTACTTTCGATCGATCGAGTGAAACAGAGACTTATCCTTTTGAATTGATTAATGTTCGATTGCTAATCGATCGATCGAATTTTATTTTCGATCGATCGAGAGGCGATCGAGTATCAATCGAATCAGACAGAAGGTTTAGGTCGAATTATTTAATTTTTTCGATCGATCGAGGGGCACATTCGATCGATCGAAAGAAAGAAAATCAGAAATTTTCTATATATATATATATATATTAGATTAGATTAGGCATCCTTGGTACTTCTAATGTTGAAGCCAATGTGGGTGAAGCTTCTACTTCTCAACCTAAGTCGAAAGGCAAGGGTAAGAAGAAGAAGAAGAAGGACTTCACTAAACAAGAGGGTAAACAAATTGTCATAGGGGTTGCCGACAAAGGAAAGAAGCTGAAAGGAAAATGTTTCCATTGTGGTGAGAAAGGACATTGGAAGAGGAATTGTCCAAAGTTCAAGGCTGCCAATAAGGGTATGAATAGCTCATTTCTCCTTGAAATATGTTTGGTACAAAATCCCACGGATTCCTGGTGTGTGGATTCAGGTTGTACTAATCATATCTGCAATTCTTTGCAGGGGTTCCAGGAGACCAGAAAACTTAAAGAAGGAGAGTTGTTTCTGACCTTGGCTGATGGGAGTAGGATTCCAGTTGTAGCTATTGGAGTTTTTAATTTATGCTTTGAAACTAGAGTTTTAATATTGCAAGACTGTCTGTATGTACCTAATGTTTGTAGGAATTTAATTTCTGCAACTTATTTAGGTAAGAGTGGATATTGTGTTATCCTTAAAGACAATGTTGTAATAAAGAAGGGTAAAACATTTATCTGTTCTGGCAATATTGTGGATGGTCTTTATATTTTAACTCCGGATAAGCATGAATTGTATAATTCTGAATTAGATAATACCTCTCATGTAAAATCATTAAAGAGAAAGTTTCCTTCTACTAATGATGCATATCTTTGGCACTTGCGTTTGGGTCATATTAATCCAAACAGAATTCAAAGACTGATCAAAGATGGTCTCTTAGAGCCATTGGACTTTGATGAATATCTTTACCTATTTCTCTCAGGAATAGGTAAAGGTTGTAACAACCCTGATGGCCTCTGATGCTCCACTTTGACTTGCTGGCAAATCAAGCATTGTTCTACAAATTGAGCAATTTCTCTTTTCATGTTAATCCACCAATAAACTTCTCGAAGGTCATGATACATCTTGGTACTACCCGGATGCATTGTATAAGGCGAACGATGTGCTTCCTCCAATATCTCTCTTTTAATCAATGAATCATTAGGCACACAAAGCCTATTACCAAACCTCAAAACACCATCATCAGAGATACTAAAATCAAATCTACTTCCACCACGTACTTGTTCCATGATCTTAAACAATTTAGGGTCACCACTCTGAGCAGCTTTGATCTTATCAATTAGGGTGGGTTGTACACTTAAACTTGCCAGGTAGGATTGGGAGTCTCCAGTCACTATGTCTACTCCAAGTTTCTGAAGATCAACAACAATATGCTTCTGAGTAGTTAATAAAGCAGCTGAGAAACTATATGACTTTCGACTAAGCGCATCAGCCACCACATTGGCTTTACCAGGATGGTAATTTATGGAACAATCATAGTCTTTAATCAATTCTAGCCATCTCCTTTGCCTCAAATTTAATTCTTTCTGAGTGTATATGTACTTCAAACTTTTATGGTCAGTGTATATTTCACATTTCTCACCATACAAGTAATGCCTCCAAATCTTCAATGCAAAAACCACTGCTGCGAGTTCCAAATCATGAGTTGGATAATTCTGCTCATAATTCTTTAGTTGTCGAGAGGCATAAGCAACCACCTTCCCATGTTGCATCAGAACACAACCAAGACCCTTATGAGATGCAACATGGGAAGGTGGTTGCTTATGCCTCTCGACAACTAAAGAATTATGAGCAGAATTATCCAACTCATGATTTGGAACTCGCAGCAGTGGTTTTTGCATTGAAGATTTGGAGGCATTACTTGTATGGTGAGAAATGTGAAATATACACTGACCATAAAAGTTTGAAGTACATATACACTCAGAAAGAATTAAATTTGAGGCAAAGGAGATGGCTAGAATTGATTAAAGACTATGATTGTTCCATAAATTACCATCCTGGTAAAGCTAATGTGGTGGCTGATGCGCTTAGTCGAAAGTCATATAGTTTCTCAGCTGCTTTATTAACTACTCAGAAGCATATTGTTGTTGATCTTCAGAAACTTGGAGTAGACATAGTGACTGGAGACTCCCAATCCTACCTGGCAAGTTTAAGTGTACAACCCACCCTAATTGATAAGATCAAAGCTGCTCAGAGTGGTGACCCTAAATTGTTTAAGATCATGGAACAAGTACGTGGTGGAAGTAGATTTGATTTTAGTATCTCTGATGATGGTGTTTTGAGGTTTGGTAATAGGCTTTGTGTGCCTAATGATTCATTGATTAAAAGAGAGATATTGGAGGAAGCACATCGTTCGCCTTATACAATGCATCCGGGTAGTACCAAGATGTATCATGACCTTCGAGAAGTTTATTGGTGGATTAACATGAAAAGAGAAATTGCTCAATTTGTGGAACAATGCTTGATTTGCCAGCAAGTCAAAGTGGAGCATCAGAGGCCATCAGGGTTGTTACAACCTTTACCTATTCCTGAGAGAAAGTGGGAGAATATCACCATGGACTTTGTGTGTGGATTACCGAGATCACCTAAGAATCATGATGCTATTTGGGTGGTGGTGGATAGGTTGACTAAAATCTGCCCACTTCATTCCAATTAGAATGAACTACTCTCTTGACAAACTAGCTGAACTTTATATAAATGAGATTGTGAGATTGCGTGGGGTGCCAGCTTCTATTGTATCTGATAGAGATTCGAGGTTCACTTCAGGGTTTTGGGATAGTTTGCAAAAGGCCTTGGGTACTAAGTTGAACTTTAGTACTGCTTGCCACCCTCAAACAGATGGACAGTCCGAGAGAACTATCCAAACTTTGGAAGACATGTTGAGAGCTTGTGTCTTGGATTTCAAGGGTATATTAGAAAGACATGTTGATTTTATTTTGCCAAATCTTCTTAGTGGCTGAGGAATTTGTTTTATCAAGAGGACTGTGTGATTATTAAGAACCAGCCCTTATTGAATTGTTTAATTATCATTTAGGTTCTAGTTGACGTTGTTTCGAGCAATTGAAGTGAAGCTTGGTTTAGCCACTAGAGGTAAGTAGACTTCAACACATGACGTCTCTCAAGACGTATATATTTTTATATATATATATATATATATAATTGTGGTAAAAATATATTTATATATATATATATATACACATAATTGCAAAAGTGAAGTTTCAAAGACTTATACCATTGTTAGTGCTTTATACATACTCAAACTCTATTATTTATTGTATATTATTGTGAAACTGTATATGTCAAGAGTGTTTCAAATGGTCAACTAGACAGTCTGCAACCTTTGCCAACACAGGGTTAAGTGTTGGTCTTCGGCCGAAGTAGTGTTAGTGTGGTGTGGTGCAGTGTTATTGTTGCTCTTCGGAGCTAGTGTTGCCTCTTTGAGGTTAGTGTTATTGTTCCCATGGGAAATCACCCACCGAGTGTTTAGCAGCTTTTGTCTATGTTTGACTAATATTTTTCATATTGAATTACTGTGTATTTGCTACTGTTCTTTTAGGTGAAAAAGTGTTTATTTTCATAATAAAGTGTTTCTACCTAATTGGTGCATATTGGCATATTAATGTGGTTATTATTGTATTAATGTTTACAGCGTTATAGTGATATATTTTATTTTAACAGCTTTATGGAATAAATTATATTACAGTTTAAACTAATTGTAATTGTATTGTGAGGACTATATTTTGTCAAAAATATTATCGTTTTGTTCTGGAAGACATCCTCATGTTTGTAGTCTCTTATTGAGCCTTTAGCTCACCCCTTTTTCCATCCTTTCATATTAGAGACATGGAGTGTATTTTGGTGGAAGATCAGTGAAGCCTTAGATTGACGACTTCGTTTGGAGCTTTGATAGTTGCTGAGTTGTTTTAATAAATTGTTTCAGGAACAATGAGATTATTATTTTGGAACTAGTCAAAGAGATGTTATTTGGGGATTTTACATACAAGAATATTATTGTTGTTTTGCTTTTATGGATATTTAAGGAAATCTGTTGATGAAATAAGAAGTTTATTTGAGGTTTTAATTACGCTCTGTTCCATTTTATTAGTGTTGATTATTTCTACGTCAGGTTATGCATCTAAATCCTTGATTTGGGTTTGGGGTGTTACAGTTATGGTATCAGAGCATAGGTTTATGATTCTGTAGACTTATAGGTTTGATCTTAAGACTATTTTGGAACAAGAGTGTGATTACAAGGGTAGTTGGAATGACTATTTGACTTTGGTGGAGTTTGCTTATAACAATAGTTATCACTCCAGTATTAAGATGGCACCTTATGAGGCTTTGTATGGGAGAAAGTGTAGATCCCCAGTTTGTTGGGATGAGGTTGGAGAGAGGAGAATCTTGGGTCCTGAGATTGTTCAAAGGACCAGTGAAAAGATTGATGTAATTCGAGAAAGGTTGCGTGCAGCTCAGAGTCGACAGAAAAGTTATGCTGATCCACGGAGAAGAGAAGTGGAATTTGAAGTTGGAGACATGGTTTTCATCCGAGTGTCACCTATGAAAGGAGTTATGAGGTTTGGCAAGAAGGGTAAGTTAAGCCCTAGGTACGTGGGGCCCTTTGAAATTTTGGAGAGAGTTGGTTCTGTTGCTTACCGGCTTGCTCTACCACCGACCTTGTCAAGGTTACATAACGTTTTTCATGTATCCATGTTGAGGAGGTATGTTCCCGATCCTTCTCATATCTTGAGTTATGGTATCAGAGCCAGGTTACCATCCTGGGACCTGTGGGTTATGGGCCCACAATTTTATAATAACATACAATAGATAATAAAATTCGAGTATGTGCAAAGAATTATGTAACGACCCAAGGAAAAGCGCTAGCCACATCTGCGCTATACCTCAAAAGGACTAGTCGCAATTGAGGCTCCTTGTAGTTGTTAATAAAGCCCAGATCTACCCAGTAAATACCCGATGTGGGACTCATCACACACCCACACACATCACACAATCAATCAAATTGGGGCATCACAATCTCCCCCACTTAAATTCCTAACGTCCTCGTTAGGGCCCACTTTGTGGGGTAGTGTCTCCGAGCCCACACGGGGTTACCGGGCCAGCTCTGATACCATATGATATAAGCACTGCTTGAAGGATCATATATTACTCTTGCATGTAATATATGCAAGTTCTTTATATGGTTTCCTTTGATTCAATCCGAATATATATAAAGAATGCAATCCAATCCGCAAAAGCAATATACATTAAAAGTCATGGTTTCAATAAAGACAATTGAGTGTATATATATATATATATATTAGATTAGGGTTGCGGCATATATATATATCATAGATTAGGGTTGCGGCTTGAATATATATATATATATATGCATAAATTGTCTTTATTGAAACCATGACTTTTAATGTATATTGCTTTTGCGGATTGGATTGCATTCTTTATATATATTCGGATTGAATCAAAGGAAACCATATAAAGAACTTGCATATATTACATGCAAGAGTAATATATGATCCTTCAAGCAGTGCTTATATCATATGGTATCAGAGCTAGCCCGGTAACCCCGTGTGGGCTCGGAGACACTACCCCACAAAGTGGGCCCTAACGAGGACGTTAGGAATTTAAGTGGGGGAGATTGTGATGCCCCAATTTGATTGATTGTGTGATGTGTGTGGGTGTGTGATGAGTCCCACATCGGGTATTTACTGGGTAGATCTAGGCTTTATTAACAACTACAAGGAGCCTCAATTGCGACTAGTCCTTTTGAGGTATAGCGCAGATGTGGCTAGCGCTTTTCCTTGGGTCGTTACAAAACAACAATAATATTCTTTTGATGTAAAATCTCCAAATAACATCTCAAAATAGTTCCAAAATAATAATCTCATTGTCCTGAAACAATTTTACTAAAACAATTCTGCAACTATCAAGCTCCAAACGAAGTCGTCCATCTAAGGCTCCACTGATCTACCCCCAAAAGACACTCCATAACTCTAATCTGAAAGGATGGAAAAAGGGGTGAGCTAAAGGCTCAATAAGAGACTACAACCATGAGGATGTCTTCCAAAACAAAACGATAATATCATTGACAAAATATAGTCATCACGATACAATTAAAATTAGTTTAAACTGTAATATAATATATTCTATAAAGCTGTTAAAATAAAACACTTCACTATAACACTGTAAACATTAATAAAATAATGACCACATTTATATGCCAATATGCACCAAATAGGTAGTAACAATTTTATTTTGAAAATAAGCAATTTTCCACCTAAAAGAACAGTAGTAAATAAACAATAACTCAATATGAAAAATATTAGTCAAACACAGACAAAAGCTGCTAAACACTCGGTGGGTGATTTCCCATGGGAACAATAACACTAACCTCAAAGAGGCAACACTAGCTCCGAAGAGCAACAATAACACTGCACCACACCACACTAACACTACTTCGGCCGAAGACCAACACTTAACCCTTTAATTAATTCCAGCCATCTCCTTTGCCTCAAATTTAATTCTTTCTGAGTGTATATGTACTTCAAACTTTTATGGTCAGTGTATATTTCACATCTCTCACCATACAAATAATGCCTCCAAATCTTCAATGTAAAAACCACTGCTGCCAATTCCAAATCATGAGTTGGATAATTCTGTTCATAATTCTTTAGTTGTCGAGAGGCATAAGCAACCACCTTCCCATGTTGCATCAGAACACAACCAAGACCTTTACGAGATGCGTCACTATATATCACAAAACCACCCGAACCAGATGGAATAGTCAATACTGGTGCAGAAACCAACCGTTGCTTCAACTCCTGGAAACTTCTTTCACATTCCTCTGTCCAGTCAAACTTTGCATGTTTTCGAGTTAATCGAGTCAGAGGAGTTGCAATACTGGAAAATCCTTCCACAAATCTTCTATAATAACCTGCAAGGCCCAAAAAACTTCTTACCTCACTTACTTTAGTAGTGGCAGCCCAATTAACTACAGCTTCGATCTTACTAGGGTCCACTGTAATTCCATCTCTAGAGATCACATGTCCTAAGAACACCACTTGATTCAACCAGAACTCACACTTCTTTAATTTAGCATACAACTTCTTGTCTCTTAAAATCTGCAACACCATTCTCAAGTGTTCCTCATGCTCTTCTTGGCTTTTAGAGTAAACCAAGATGTCATCAATGAAAACAATGACAAACCGATCCAAATACTCATGAAATACCCTATTCATCAAATCCATAAAAACAGCAGGAGCATTAGTTAGACCAAAAGGCATCACTAAGAACTCATAATGACCATACCTGGTTCAAAAAGCTGTCTTTGGTATGTCATCCTTCTTAACTCTCAACTGATGATAACCAGATCTCAAGTCAATTTTAGAGAAGACTTGAGCGCCCTGAAGTTGATCAAACAAATCATCAATTCGTGGCAAAGGGTATTTGTTTCTGACGGTTACCTTGTTCAACTCCCTATAGTCAATGCACAACCGCATACTACCATCCTTCTTCTTAACAAACAACACCGGAGCACCCCAAGGCGAAGCACTAGGCCGAATAAAGCCTTTATCAAGCAAGTCTTGCAATTGCTCCTTCAACTCATTGAGCTCTGTAGGGGCCATTCTATAAGGTGCTTTGGAAATTGGGCCGGTACCAGGTTCTAGGTCAATAGAGAACTCAACCTCTCTGTCAGGGGGTAGTCCAGGTAAGTCCTCAGAGAACACATCTGGGAACTCTTTCACCACTGGGATGTCTTCAACTTTTAACTCAACTTTATCACCCTTCAAAGCACAAACAAGGAACCCTTCACATCCCTTCCTTAGCAATCGCCTTGCCTGCATCACTGACACCAATACAGGTGGTTTCACCACACGATCTCCCTCGAAGAAGAATTCTGGCTCCCCAGAAATTTTAAATACTACATTCTTCCCAAAACACTCTATGGAAGCATGAAAAGTAGATAACCAATCCATCCCTAGAATCACATCAAACTCAAACATATCAAGCAACATAAGATCTGCTTTTAATTCCCTCCCAGAGACTAAAACATTACAAGACTTGTACACTTTATGGGTAATCATTTGTTGTCCAGAAGGTGTAGCAACACACAATTCATAATTTAAACTCTCAGGTTCTATGTTTAGCCTTTGTGCAAGTCTACGTGAGATAAAGAATGGGTTGAACCAGAATCAAATAACACTTGTGCATGCTGACTGGAAACAAGAAGTGTACCTAAAACCACTGATGGGGAGGCCTTGGCGTCCTGTTTAGTCAAAGCAAAAACTCGACCCTGAACCTTAGGTCTCTGTTGGCTCCCATTTGGATTGGTAGTTTGTTCAGCTCGCATATCTGGACAATCCTTGATGAAGTGTCCAGTCTTGCCACATTTAAAACACGCCCTTGACTCCAAATAACATGTTCCACTATGAGCCTTTCCACATCTTGGACAAGTTTTGTATGCCTTCTTATTTGAATTAGGCACCCCTTGCTTCTTGAATGAACTTCCACTAGACTTCCCCTTAAGAAAATGGCTCTGGGTTGGCTTCCTCTCTTGATCATTGGCCCTTGAGGGACGATTGCAATTTCTCTCTGCTATGAGAGCTCGATCCACCACTTCTGCGTATGTTTCCAATTTGAACATGGAAACCGGTCCCTGAATTTCCTCCCTTAAACCTCTTTCAAAATGCCTGGCCTTCCTTGCTTCCGTGTCAACCATGTGTGGAGCAAAGCGGGATAATTCAGCAAATTTCCGCTCATACTCATACACTGATTGAGTACCTTGTGCTATGCGAATGAACTCAGCTTCCTTTTGCACCATCAAACTATCAGGAAAATACCTCTTACGGAAGAGCTCAACAAAATGCTGCCAAGTTATAACTTCTCTTCCATGTGTCCTCTCCGTGGACTCCCACCATTCCAATGCATCACCTTTCAGTACAAAAACAGCAAGGACAACTCGTTGCTCATCACAAACTTCCATTGCTCTAAAGAGCCTTTCTATCTCCTTAAGCCAGTTGTCAGCCTCAATTGGATCCTTTGTACCCTTGAAAGCAGGAGGATCAAGCTTCCTAAACTTCTCCAAGGCACTAGTCGGATTGGTGGCTCCCACTTGATGTTGCACTATATTGGTTAAGCCCCCAATGGCTTCAATAATAGCCTGGAGATTAGTAGGTCCCCCAGCATTCGGTTGACTGTTCCCTGGGTTCCTCCTTGGTGGAGCCATATCTCTAAGTAATACAATAAGATTTCATAAGTAAATATTTCAAATATTTCAGAGGGTCAAAACCAAACACATAGATAGTACAACAATCATTCCTACACACTTTAGAATAATAAACAAAACAAAACAAAATATAAAATCACTATGAAAGGTCAACTAATTCTAACACTAAAATTCCTTGTAATCACACTCTTGTTCGAAAATAGTCTTAAGATCAAACCTATAAGTCTACAGAATCATAAACCTATGCTCTGATAGCATAACTGTAACACCCCAAACCCTTAAGAAGGATTTAGATGCATAACCTGTCTTAGAAATAATCAACAATGACATAATGGAACAGAGCGTAATATTTATCCTCAAATAAACTTCTTGAATATCATCAGATTTCCTTAACAATCCATAAAAAAAAAAAACAAAACAACCATAATATTCTTTTGATGTAAAATCTCCAAATAACATCTCAAAATAGTTCCAAAATAATAATCTCATTGTCCTGAAACAATTTTACTAAAACAATTCTGCAACTATCAAGCTCCAAACGAAGTCGTCCATCTAAGGCTCCACTGATCTACCCCCAAAAGACACTCCATAACTCTAATCTGAAAGGATGGAAAAAGGGGTGAGCTAAAGGCTCAATAAGAGACTACAACCATGAGGATGTCTTCCAAAACAAAACGATAATATCATTGACAAAATATAGTCATCACGATACAATTAAAATTAGTTTAAACTGTAATATAATATATTCTATAAAGCTGTTAAAATAAAACACTTCACTATAACACTGTAAACATTAATAAAATAATGACCACATTTATATGCCAATATGCACCAAATAGGTAGTAACAATTTTATTTTGAAAATAAGCAATTTTCCACCTAAAAGAACAGTAGTAAATAAACAGTAACTCAATATGAAAAATATTAGTCAAACACAAACAAAAGCTGCTAAACACTCGATGGGTGATTTCCCATGGGAACAATAACACTAACCTCAAAGAGGCAACACTAGCTCCGAAGAGCAACAATAACACTGCACCACACCACACTAACACTACTTCGGCCGAAGACCAACACTTAACCCTTTAATTAATTCCAGCCATCTCCTTTGCCTCAAATTTAATTCTTTCTGAGTGTATATGTACTTCAAACTTTTATGGTCAGTGTATATTTCACATCTCTCACCATACAAATAATGCCTCCAAATCTTCAATGCAAAAACCACTGCTGCCAATTCCAAATCATGAGTTGGATAATTCTGTTCATAATTCTTTAGTTGTCGAGAGGCATAAGCAACCACCTTCCCATGTTGCATCAGAACACAACCAAGACCTTTACGAGATGCGTCACTATATATCACAAAACCACCCGAACCAGATGGAATAGTCAATACTGGTGCAGAAACCAACCGTTGCTTCAACTCCTGGAAACTTCTTTCACATTCCTCTGTCCAGTCAAACTTTGCATGTTTTCGAGTTAATCGAGTCAGAGGAGTTGCAATACTGGAAAATCCTTCCACAAATCTTCTATAATAGCCTGCAAGGCCCAAAAAAACTTCTTACCTCACTTACATTAGTAGGGACAGCCCAATTAACTACAACTTCGATCTTACTAGGGTCCACTGTAATTCCATCTCTAGAGATCACATGTCCTAAGAACACCACTTGATTCAACCAGAACTCACACTTCTTTAATTTAGCATACAACTTCTTGTCTCTTAAAATCTGCAACACCATTCTCAAGTGTTCCTCGTGCTCTTCTTGGCTTTTAGAGTAAACCAAGATGTCATCAATGAAAACAATGACAAACCGATCCAAATACTCATGAAATACCCTATTCATCAAATCCATAAAAACAGCAGGAGCATTAGTTAGACCAAAAGGCATCACTAAGAACTCATAATGACCATACCTGGTTCGAAAAGCTGTCTTTGGTATGTCATCCTTCTTAACTCTCAACTGATGATAACCAGATCTCAAGTCAATTTTAGAGAAGACTTGAGCGCCCTGAAGCTGATCAAACAAATCATCAATTCGTGGCAAAGGGTATTTATTTCTGACGGTTACCTTGTTCAACTCCCTATAGTCAATGCACAACCGCATACTACCATCCTTCTTCTTAACAAACAACACCGGAGCACCCCAAGGAGAAGCACTAGGCCGAATAAAGCCTTTATCAAGCAAGTCTTGCAATTGCTCCTTCAACTCTACCCTAATCGTTTAATGCTAACCATCTTTTCAAGAGTTAATTCGACCGTGCCCCTTTAATTTTACGAGCATTCAATTCGTCCATGATTATTAAATGCTATCTTTCTTTTCGAGATTCAATTTGACCGTGCAAGTTTAATCTCATGTGGATTTGATTCAGCCATAATCGTTTCATCCTATCCATCATTTCAAGATTCAATTCCACTGTGCTCATTTAATCTCATGCAAATTTAATTCAGCCATGATTGTTTAATCCTATCAATCCTTTCAAAATTCTATTATTTCAAAATGATCGTTTATTCTCAGGCGACTTCAATTCGATCATGATCGTTTTATCTAGTCCATCTTTTGTTGAATCAATTCTACTGTGCTCGTTCAATCTAACACAAATTCAATTCGGCCAAGACCATTCAATCTTATCTATCTTTTCGAAATACAATTTCACAGTCCTCGTTTAATCTTAGGAGGAATTAAGTCGACCATGATCATTTTATCCTATCCATCCTTTCGAGATTTAATTTGACAATGTTCGTTTAATCTGACACTGATTCAAGTCGACAATGCTTGTTTAATCTCATGTGGATTCAATTCTGCCCTAATCGTTTAATCCTAACCATCTTTTCAAGAGTTAATTCGACCGTGCCCGTTTAATTTTACGAGCATTCAATTCAGCCATGATTATTTAATGCTATCTCTCTTTTCGAGATTCATTTTTACCGTGCCTGTTTAATCTCATCCGGATTTGATTCAGCCATAATCGTTTCAACCTATCCCTCATTTCGAGATTCAATTCAACCGTGCTCATTTAATCTCATGCAAATTTAATTCGGCCATGATCGTTTAATCCTATGAATCCTTTTGAAATTCAATTTGACAAAGCTAGTTTATTTTCAGGCTACTTCAGTTCGACCGTGATCGTTTTATCTAATCCAACTTTTGTTGATTCAATTCTACTGCGCTCATTCAACCTCACACAAATTCAATTCGACCAAGACCATTTAATCTTATCTATCTATTCGAAATACAATTTGACAGTCCTCGTTTAATCTTAGGAGGAATCAAATCGACCATGAATTTTAATCCTTTCCATCCTTTCGAGATTTAATTTGACAATGTTCGTTTAATCTGACACTGATTCAATTCGACAGTGCTCGTTTAATCTCACTAGGAGTCAAGTCTGCCCTTATTGTCAAATCCAAACCATCTTTTGCGGATTCAATTCTACCGTATCTATTTAATCTCACGAGCATTCAATTCAGCCATGACTATTTAATCCTATCTTTCTTTTGGTGATTCAATTTGACCTTGCTCGTTTAATCACATTCAGATTCGAATCAGCCATAATCGTTTCATCCTATCTATCGTTTCGAGATTCAATTCAACCGTGCACATTTAATCTCATGCAAATTTAATTCGGCCGTGATTGTTTATTCCTTTAAATCTTTTCGAATTTCAATTTGACGAAGCTCGTTTAATCTCAGGCGACTTCAACTCGACCATGACTGTATTATCCAATCCTCCTTTTTGTGATTCAATTTGAACGTGCTCGTTTAATCTCCCAAAAATTCAATTCGGCCATGACCTTTTAATTTCATCTATCTTTTTAAAATTCAATTCGAAAAAATGCATTTAATCTCAGGCGGATTCAATTCAACCATAATCATTTAATCCTATCCATCTTTCTGAGATTCAATTTGACAATGCTCGTTTAATCTGACACAGATTCGATGCGACAATGCTCGTTTAGTCTCATGTGGATTTAATTCTGCCCTAATCGTTTAATCCTAACCATCTTTTCGAGAGTTAATTCGACCGTGCCCGTTTAATTTTATGAGCATCCAATTCGGCCATAATTATTTAGGGCTATCATTCTTTTCGAGATTCAATTTGACTGTGTTAGTTTAATCTCATGCGGATTTGATTCAGCCCTAATCGTTTCATCCTATCCATCATTTCGAGATTCAATTCAACCGTGCTCATTTAATCTCATGCAAATTTAATTCGGCCACGATCGTTTAATCCTACGAATCCTTTCGAAATTCAATTTGACAAAGCTCGTTTATTCTCAGGCGACTTCAATTCGACCATGATCGTTTTATCTAGTCCATCTTTTGTTGATTCAATTATACTGTGCTCGTTCAATATAACACAAATTCAATTCGACCAAGACCATTTAATCTTATCTATCTTTTCGAAATACAATTTCGCAGTCCTCGTTTAATCTTAGGAGGAATCTAGTCGACCATGATCATTTAATCCTATCCATCATTTCGAGATTTAATTTGACAATGCTCGTTTAATCTGACATTGATTCCATTCGATAGTGCTCGTTTAATCTCACGAGGATTCAAGTCTGCCCTTATCATTAAATCCAAACCATCTTTTCCGGATTCAATTCTACCGTGTCTATTTAATCTCACGGGCATTCAATTCGGCCATGACAATTTAATCCTATCTTTCTTTTGGAGATTCAATTTGACCTTGCTCGTTTAATCTCATTCAGATTCGAATCAGCCATAATCGTTTCATCCTATCCATCGTTTCGAGATTCAATTGAACCGTGCACATTTAATCTCAGGCAAATTTAATTCGGCCATGATTGTTTATTCCTTTAAATCTTTTCGAATTTCAATTTGACAAAGCTCGTTTAATCTCAGGCGACTTCAACTTGACCATGACCATATTATCTAATCCTTCTTTTTGTGATTCAATTTGATCGTGCTCGTTTAATCTCCCAAATATTCAATTCGGCCATGACCTTTTAATTTTATCTATCTTTTTAAAATTCAATTCGAAAAAATGCGTTTAATCTCAGGCGGACTCAATTCGACCATGATCATTTAATCCTATCCATCTTTTCGAGATTCAATTTGACAATGCTCGTTTAATCTGACATTGATTCAATTCAATAGTGCTCGTTTAATCTCATGTGGATTCAATTTTGCCCTAATCGTTTAATCCAAACCACCTTTTCGTGAGTTAATTCGATCGTGCCCGTTTAATTTTACGAGCATTCAATTCGGCCATGATTATTAGATGCTGTCTTTCTTTTCGAGATTCAATTTGATCGTGCTAGTTCAATCTCATGCGGATTTGATTCTGCCATAATCGTTTCATCCTATCCATCATTTCAGGATTCAATTCAACCGTGCTCATTTAATGCAAATTTAATTCGACCATGATCGTTTTATCTAGTCCATCTTTTGTTGATTCAATTCTAATGTGCACGTTCAATCTAACACAAATTCAATTCGACCAAGACCATTTAATCTAATCTATCTTTTCGAAATACAATTTCACAGTCCTCGTTTAATCTTAGGAGGAATCAAGTCGACCATGATCATTTAATCCTATCCATCCTTTCGAGATTTAATTTGACAATGCTCGTTTAATCTGACACTGATTCAATTCGATAGTGCTCGTTTAATCTCACGAGGATTCAAGTCTGCCCTTATCGTTAAATCCAAACCATCTTTTCCGGATTCAATTCTACCGTGTCTATTTAATCTTACGAGCATTTAATTCGGCCATGACTACTTAATCATATCTTTCTTTTGGAGATTTAATTTGACCTTGCTCGTTTAATCTCATTCAGATTCGAATCAGCCATAATCGTTTCATCCTATCCATCATTTCGACATTCAATTCAACCGTGAACATTTAATCTCATGCAAATTTAATTCGGCCGTGATTGTTTATTCCTTTAAATCTTTTCGAATTTCAATTTGACAAAGCTCGTTTAATCTCAGGCGACTTCAACTTGACCATGACCATATTATCTAATCCTTCTTTTTGTGATTCAATTTGATCGTGCTCGTTTAATCTCCCAAATATTCAATTCGGCCATGACCTCTTAATTTTATCTATCTTTTTAAAATTCAATTCGAAAAAATGCATTTAATCTCAGGCGGATTCAATTCGACCATGATCATTTAATCCTATCCATCTTTTCGAGATTCAATTTGACAACGCTCGTTTAATCTGACATTGATTCAATTCAATAGTGCTCGTTTAATCTCATGTGGATTCAATTCTGCCCTAATCGTTTAATCCTAACCATCTTTTCGAGAGTTAATTCGATCGTGCCCGTTTAATTTTACGAGCATTCAATTCGGCCATGATTATTTAATGATATCTTTCTTTTCGAGATTCAATTTGACCGTGCTAGTTCGATCTCATGCGGATTTGATTCAGCCATAATCGTTTCATCCTATCCATCATTTCAGGATTCAATTCAACCGTGCTCATTTAATGCGAATTTAATTTGGCCATGATCGTTTAATCCTATCAATCCTTTTGAATTTCAATTTGACAAAGCTCGTTTAGTCTCAGGCGACTTTAATTCGACCATGATTGTTTTATCGAATCCATCTTTCGTTGATCCAATTCTACTGTGCTCGTTCAATCTCACACAAATTCAATTAGACCAAGACCATTTAATCTTATCTATCTTTTCGAAATACAATTTGACAGTCCTCTTTTAATCTTAGGAGGAATCAAGTCGACCATGATCATTTAATCCTTTCCATCTTTTAGAGATTTAATTTTACAATGCTCATTTAATCTGACAGTGATTCAATTCGACAGTTCTCGTTTAATCTCACGAGGATTCAAGTCTGCCCTTATCGTCAAATCCAAACCATCTTTTCCGGATTCAATACTACCTTTTCTATTTAATCTCACGAGCATTCAATTCAGCCATGACTATTTAATCCTATCTTTCTTTTGGAGATTCAATTTGGCCTTGCTCATTTAATCTCATTCAGATTCGAATCAGCCATAATCGTTTAATCCTATCCATCGTTTTGAGAATCAATTCAACCGTGCACATTTAATCTCACGCAAATTTAATTCGGCCGTGACTATTTATTCCTTTAAATCTTTTCGAATTTCAATTTGACAAAGCTCGTTTAATCTCAGGCGACTTCAATTCGGCCATGACCGTATTATCCTATCCATCTTTTTGTGATTCAATTTGATCATGCTCGTTTAATCTCCCAAAAATTCAATTCGGCCATAACCTTTTAATTTTATCTATCTTTCTCAAATTCAATTCGAAAAAATGCATTTAATCTTTGGTGGATTCAATTCGACCATGATCATTTAATCCTATCCATCTTCTCGAGATTCAATTTTCAATGCTCGTTTAATCTGACACTGATTCAATTCGACAGTGCTTGTTTAATCTTATGTGGATTCAATTCTGCTCTAATTGTTTGATCCTAACCATCTTTTCGAGAGTTACCTCGACCGTGCCCGTTTAATTTTACGAGCATTCAATTCGGCCATAATTATTTAGTGCTATCTTTCTTTTTGAGATTCAATTTGACCGTGTTAGTTTAATCTCATGCAGATTTGATTCAGCCATAATCGTTTCATCCTATCCATCATTTCGAGATTCAATTCAACCATGCTCATTTAATCTCATGCAAATTTAATTCGGCCATGATTGTTTAATCCTATCAATCCTTTCGAAATTCAATTTGACAAAGCTCGTTTATTCTCAGGCGACTTCAATTCGACCATGATAGTTTTATCTAGTCCATCATTTGTTGATTCAATTCTACTGTGCTCGTTCAATCTCACACAAATTCAATTCGACCAAGACCATTTAATCTTATCTGTCTTTTCGAAATACAATTTGACAGTCCTCGTTTAATCTTAGGAGGAATCAAGTCGACCAAGATCATTTAATCCTATCCATCCTTTCGAGATTTAATTTGACAATGCTCGTTTAATCTGACACTGATTCAATTCGATAGTGCTCATTTAATCTCACGAGGATTCAAGTCTGCCCTTATCGTCAAATCCAGACCATCTTTTTCGGATTCAATTCTACCGTGTCTATTTAATCTCACGAGCATTCAATTCAGCCATGACTATTTAATCCTATCTTTCTTTTGGTGATTCAATTTGACCTTGCTCGTTTAATCTCATTCAGATTCGAATCAGCCATAATCGTTTCATCCTATCTATCGTTTCGAGATTCAATTCAACCGTGCACATTTAATCTCATGCAAATTTAATTCGGTTGTGATTGTTTATTCCTTTAAATCTTTTCGAATTTCAATTTGACGAAGCTCGTTTAATCTCAGGCGACTTCAACTCGGCCATGTCCATATTATCCAATCCAGCTTTTTGTGATTCAATTTGATCATGCTCGTTTAATCTCCCAAAAATTCAATTCAGCCATGACCTTTTAATTTTATCTATCTTTTTAAAATTCAATTCGAAAAAATGTGTTTAATCTCAGGCGGATTCAATTCGACCATGATCATTTAATCCTGTCCATCTTTTCGAGGTTCAATTTGACAATGCTTGTTTAATTTGACACTGATTCAATTCGACAGTGCTCGTTTAATCTCATGTGGATTCAATTCTGCCCTAATCGTTTAATCCTAACCATCTTTTCGAGAGTTAATTCGACCATGCCCGTTTAATTTTACGAGCATTCAATTCGGCCATAATTATTAAGTGCTATCTTTCTTTGCGAGATTCAATTTGACCGTGCTAGTTTAATCTCATGCAGATTTTATTCAGTCATAATCGTTTCATCCTATCCATCATTTCGAGATTCAATTCAACCATGCTAATTTAATCTCATGCAAATTTAATTCGGCCATGATTGTTTAATCCTATCAATCCTTTCGAAATTCAATTTGACAAAGCTCGTTTATTCTCAGGCGACTTCAATTCGACCATGATCGATTTATCTAGTCCATCATTTGTTGATTCAATTCTACTGTGCTCGTTCAATCTCACACAAATTCAATTCCACCAAGACCATTTAATCTTATCTATCTTTTCGAAATACAATTTGACAGTCCTCGTTTAATCTTAGGAGAAATAAAGTCGACGAAGATCATTTAATCCTATCCATCCTTTCGATATTTAATTTGACAATGCTCGTTTAATCTGACACTGATTCAATTCGATAGTGCTCATTTAATCTCACGAGGATTCAAGTCTGCCCTTATCGTCAAATCCAGACCATCTATTCCGGATTCAATTCTACCGTGTCTACTTAATCTCACGAGCATTCAATTCAGCCATGACTATTTAATCCTATCTTTCTTTTGGTGATTCAATTTGACCATGCTCGTTTAATCTCATTCAGATTCGAATCAGCCATAATCGTTTCATCCTATCTATCGTTTCGAGATTCAATTCAACCGTGCACATTTAATCTCATGCAAATTTAATTCGGTTGTGATTGTTTATTCCTTTAAATATTTTCGAATTTCAATTTGACGAAGCTCGTTTAATCTCAGGCGACTTCAACTCGGCCATGACCATATTATCCAATCAAGCTTTTTGTGATTCAATTTGATCATGCTCGTTTAATCTCCCAAAAATTCAATTCGGCCATGACCTTTTAATTTTATCTATCTTTTTAAAATTCAATTCGAAAAAATGTTTTTAATCTCAGGCGGATACGATTCGTCCATGATCATTTAATCCTGTCCATCTTTTCGAGATTCAATTTGACAATGCTTGTTTAATTTGACACAGATTAAATTCGACAGTGCTCGTTTAATCTCATGTGGATTCAATTCTGCCCTAATCGTTTAAACCTAACCATCTTTTCGAGAGTTAATTCGACCGTGCCCGTTTAATTTTTCGAGCATTCAATTTGGCCATAATTATTTAGTGCTATCTTTCTTTTCGAGATTCAATTTGACCGTGCTAGTTTAATCTCATGCAGATTTGATTCAGCCAGAATCGTTTATTCCTATCCATCATTTCGAGATTCAATACAACCATGCTCATTTAATCTCATGCAAATTTAATTCGGCCACGATTGTTTAATCCTATCAATCCTTTCGAAATTCAATTAGACAAAGCTCGTTTATTCTCAGGCGACTTCAATTCGACCATGATCGTTTTATCTAGTCCATCTTTTGTTGATTCAATTCTACTGTGCTCGTTCAATCTCACACAAATTCAATTCCACCAAGACCATTTAATCTTATCTATCTTTTCGAAATACAATTTGACAGTCCTCGTTTAATCTTAGGAGGAATCAAGTTGACCATGATCATTTAATCCTATCCACCATTTCGAGATTTAATTTGACAATGCTTGTTTAATCTGACACTGATTCAATTCGATAGTGCTCGTTTAATCTCACGAGGATTCAAGTCTGCCCTTATCGTTAAATCTAGACCATCTTTTCCGGATTCAATTCTACCGTGTCTGTTTAATCTCACGAGCATTCAATTCGGCCATGAATATTTAATCCTATCCTTCTTTGGGAGATTCATTTTGACCTTGCTCGTTTAATCTCATTCAGATTCGAATCAGCCATAATCGTTTCATCCTATCTATCGTTTCGAGATTCAATTCAACCGTGCACATTTAATCTCATGCAAATTTAATTTGGCCGGGATTGTTTATTCCTTTAAATCTTTTCGAATTTCAATTTGACAAAGCTCGTTTAATCTCAGGCGACTTCAACTTGACCACGACCGTATTATCCAATCCATCTTTTTGTGATTCAATTTGATCGTGCTCGTTTAATCTCCCAAAATTTGAATTCGGCCATGACCTTTAAATTTTATCTATCTTTTTAAAATTCAATTCGAAAGAATGCGTTTATTCTCTGGCAGATTCAATTCGACCATGATCATTTAATCCTATCCATCTTTTCGAGATTCAATTTGACAATGCTCGCTTAATCTGACACTGATTCAATTCGACAGTGCACGTTTAATCTTAAGTGGATTCTATTCTGCCCTAATCGTTTAATCCTGACCGTCTTTTCGAGAGTTAATTCGACCGTGCCCGTTTAATTTTACGAGCATTTAATTCGGCCATTAATATTTAGTGCTATCTTTCTTTTCGAGATTCAATTTGACTGTGTTAGTTTAATCTCATGCGGATTTGATTCAGCGATAATCGTTTCATCCTATCCTTCACTTCGAGATTCAATTCAACTGTGCTCATTTAATCTCATGCAAATTTAATTCGGCCATGATCGTTTAATCCTACCAATCCTTTCGAAATTCAATTTGACAAAGATCGTTTATTCTCAGGCGACTTCAATTCGACCATGATCATTTTATCTAATCCATCTTTTGTTGATTCAATTCTACTGTGCTTGTTCAATCTCACACAAATTCAATTCAACCAAGACCATTTAATCTTATCTATCTTTTCGAAATACAATTTCACAGTCCTCGTTTAATCTTAGGAGGAATCAGGTCGACCATGATCATTTAATCCTATCCATCATTTCGAGATTTAATTTGACAATGCTCGTTTAATCTGACACTGATTCAATTCGATAGTGCTCGTTTAATCTCACAAGGATTCAAGTCTGCCCTAATCGTTAAATCCAAACCGTCTTTTCTGGATTCAATTCTACCGTGTCTATTTAATCTCACGAGCATTCAATTCGGCCATGAATATTTAATCCTATCCTTCTTTTGGAGATTCAATTTGACCGTGCTCGTTTAATCTCATTCAGATTCGAATCAGCCATAATCGTTTCATCCTATCTATCGTTTCGAGATTCAATTCAACCGTGCACATTTAATCTTATGCAAATTTAATTTGGCCGTGATTGTTTATTCCTTTAAATCATTTCGAATTTCAATTTGACAAAGCTCGTTTAATCTCAGGCGACTTCAACTTGACCACGACCGTATTATCCAATCCATCTTTTTGTGATTCAATTTGATCGTGCTCGTTTAATCTCCCAAAATTTGAATTCGGCCATGACCTTTTAATTTTATCTATCTTTTTAAAATTCAATTCGAAAGAATGCGTTTATTCTCAGGCAGATTCAATTCGACCATGATCATTTAATCTTATCCATCTTTTCGAGATTCAATTTGACAATGCTCGCTTAATTTGACACTGATTCAATTCGACAGTGCTCGTTTAATCTTAAGTGGATTCTATTCTGCCCTAATCGTTTAATCCTGACCATCTTTTCGAGAGTTAATTCGACCGTGCCCGTTTAATTTTACGAGCATTTAATTCTGCCATTAATATTTAGTGCTATCTTTCTTTTCGAGATTCAATTTGACCGTGTTAGTTTAATCTCATGCGGATTTGATTCAGCGATAATCGTTTCATCCTATCCTTCACTTCGAGATTCAATTCAACTGTGCTCATTTAATCTCATGCAAATTTAATTCGGCCATGATCGTTTAATCCTACCAATCCTTTCGAAATTCAATTTGACAAAGATCGTTTATTCTCAGGCGACTTCAATTCGACCATGATCATTTTATCTAATCCATCTTTTGTTGATTCAATTCTACTGTGCTCGTTCAATCTCACCCAAATTCAATTCGACCAGGACCATTTAATCTTATCTATCTTTTCGAAATACAATTTCACAGTCCTCGTTTAATCTTAGGAGGAATCAAGTCGACCATGATCATTTAATCCTATCCATCCTTTCGAGATTTAATTTGACAATGCTCCTTTAATCTGACACCGATTCAATTCGATAGTGCTCGTTTAAACTCACGAGGATTCAAGTCTGCCCTTATCGTTAAATCCAAACCATCTTTTCCGGATTCAATTCTACCGTGTCTATTTAATCTCACGAGCATTCAATTCGGCCATGAATATTTAATCCTATCCTTCTTTTGGAGATTCAATTTGACCTTGCACGTTTAATCTCATTCAGATTCGAATCAGCCATAATCGTTTCATCCTATCTATCGTTTCGAGATTCAATTCAACCATGCACATTTAATCTCGTGCAAATTTAATTTGGCCGTGATTGTTTATTCCTTTAAATCTTTTCGAATTTCAATTTGACAAAGCTCGTTTAATCTCAGGCGACTTCAACTTGACCACGACCGTATTATCCAATCCATCTTTTTGTGATTCAAGTTGATCGTGCTCGTTTAATCTCCCAAAATTTGAATTTGGCCATGACCTTTTAATTTTATCTATCTTTTTAAAATTCAATTTGAAAAAATGCGTTTAATCTCAGGCAGATTCAATTCGACCATGATCATTTAATCCTATCCATCTTTTCGAGATTCAATTTGACAATGCTCGTTTAATCTGACACTGATTCAATTCGACAGTGCTCGTTTAATCTTATGTGGATTCAATTCTGCCCTAATCATTTAATCCAGACCATCTTTTTGAGAGTTAATTCGACCGTGCCCGTTTAATTTTACGAGCATTTAATTTGGCCATTAATATTTAGTGCTATCTTTCTTTCCAAGATTCAATTTGACCGTGTTAGTTTAATCTCATGCGGATTTGATTCAGCGATAATCGTTTCATCCTATCCTTCACTTCGAGATTCAATTCAACTGTGCTCATTTAATCTCATGCAAATTTAATTCGGCCATGATCGTTTAATCCTGCCAATCCTTTCGAAATTTAATTTGACAAAGCTCGTTTATTCTCAGGCGACTTCAATTCGACCATGATCATTTTATCTAATCCATCTTTTGTTGATTCAATTCTACTGTGCTCGTTCAATCTCACCCAAATTCATTTCGACCAAGACCATTTAATCTTATCTATCTTTTCGAAATACAATTTCACAGTCCTCGTTTAATCTTAGGAGGAATCAAGTTGACCATGATCATTTAATCCTATCCATCCTTTTGAGATTTAATTTGACAATGCTCGTTTAATCTGACAACGATTCAATTCGACAGTGCTCATTTAATCTCACGAGGATTCAAGTCTGCCCTTATCGTTAAATCCAAACCATCTTTTCCGGATTCAATTCTACCGTGTCTATTTAATCTCACGAGCATTCAATTCGGCCATGAATATTTAATCCTATCCTTCTTTTGGAGATTCAATTTGACCTTGCTCGTTTAATCTCATTCAGATTCGAATCAGCCATAATCGTTTCATCCTATCTATCGTTTCGAGATTCAATTCAACCGTGCACATTTAATCTCATGCAAATTTAATTTGGCCGTGATTGTTTATTACTTTAAATCTTTTCGAATTTCAATTTGACAAAGCTCGTTTAATCTCAGGCGACTTCAACTTGACCACGACCGTATTATCCAATCCATCTTTTTGTGATTCAATTTGATCGTGCTCGTTTAATCTCCCAAAATTTGAATTCGGCCATGACCTTTAAATTTTATCTATCTTTTTAAAATTCAATTCGAAAGAATGCGTTTATTCTCAGGCAGATTCAATTCGACCATGATCATTTAATCCTATCCATCTTTTCGAAATTCAATTTGACAAAGCTCGTTTATTCTCAGGCGACTTCAATTCGACCATGATCATTTTATCTAATCCATCTTTTGTTGATTCAATTCTACTGTGCTCGTTCAATCTCACCCAAATTCAATTCTACCGTGTCTATTTAATCTCACGAGCATTCAATTCGTCCATGACAATTTAATCCTATATTTCTTTTGGAGATTCAATTTGACCTTGCTCGTTTAATCTCATTCAGATTCGAATCAGCCGTAATCGTTTCTTCCTATCCATCATTTCGAGATTCAATTCAACCGTGAACATTTAATCTCAGGCAAATTTAATTCGGCCGTGATTGTTTATTCCTTTAAATCTTTTCGAATTTGAATTTGACAAAGCTCGTTTAATCTCAGGCAACTTCAACTCGACCATGACCGTATTATCCGATCCATCTTTTTGTGATTCAATTTGATCGTGCTCGTTTAATCTGTTGGGAAATCATCATGTTTGTATCGAATACAAAACATACGCAGCGGAAAATAAACTGATCTACTTCATTCGCAATTGATAACATTCACTATGTAAGTTTCAGAATATAAGAACAAGAGAGTGTACCTTGATGCGGTGAATTTCAAAACCGAATGAAGAAGTACTCGGGAATACTTTCAATCTTCACTCCAATTCCACTCGATGCCCAAGATGTGTGGTCTCTCAATCAGTTCTATGTTTTCTAGAGAGAATATGAAAGAGTGTCTCTCTTCCTTATTTCATTACCATAATTATAATAAAACATACAAACCATTTTATTCTATATAAAATTCTGTATGTTTCTCTCCACATAACTGATTATCTAATTGGGCTAGCCTTTTGGGCCTTCCCAATTGGGCTTTAGTGTGTGGCTTGGAGTGGGACCAAAAGGGAACAAATAAGACACTAGCTCCAATGGGCCTTGGGCTTTTCTCTCAACTCTTGGCAAGTCCAAAGTTACCATTAATTATATTTAATACCACTATATAAATATAATTGCACTCTAGGCCTTATTAATAAATTATATCCCAAGACTTTATTATACATGTAACCCCTTCATAAAATATTCGTAGTAACACAAAGTCATAAATATAGACTGCCACTTTGTAAATTACTACATCTTAATCCTTGAGTACCCGATTTAATCCTTTTGAGTTATTCACCATATATTTATAAAATCCAATTTCATAAATATATACTTTAGTCTTACTAAAATGGTTAGGCCTAACTCTCTGAATAACTGTACCCATTAAACTTATCTCATGGGAATATTTTATATCTCCGTTAAGAGACTATGAATTCCATCTTGAGAATATATGTTCCATCAACACTAAATGTGGCTGCCCAACATACTTAGGTTTTGACCGTTACTTTAGATCTCACTCCTGATATATCAAAGCAACCTACATTTCATGATCAGGTCCATTATTCTCTCAGGATTAAGAGTTCATGTGAATACAAGTCGTGAGATTTATTATTCAATTGACAGTCGTTAGGAGAATAATAAATCTCACAGCGGTCCAGTTCAATATGTCTTAACTCTTAAAACATATCAACATATTAACTAGAAATCACCATTTCCATGATCAAGACAAATCATCGTAGTTAATATGTTATAGTCTTCGCAGATGAAATGCCCAATTTCATCACCGACTAGGAACCAAAATTCTGAGTTTACAAAGAACTTGTGATCTATATCTTCTGTGACTTTTCACATAAATCACATACTATGCATCTTATGGACTATTTGATAATGTCCGAATATTCATGTTACCATTATTTTAGATAAGAATAAAACAACTTTGTTAAACTCAATATTAAGTCATACATCATGTCTCACATAATGTCATACATAATATCATACATAGCATCATACAATAGGATTTAAGGGCACATATCCTAACATAATCTCCCAAAAATTCAATTCGGCCATGACCTTTTAATTTTATCTATCTTTTTAAAATTCAATTCGAAAAAATGTGTGTAATCTCAGGCGGATTCAATTCGACCATGATCATTTAATCTTATCCATCTTTTCGAGATTCAATTCGGCCATGACCTTTTAATTTTATATATCTTTTTAAAATTCAATTCGAAAAAATGCGTTTAATCTCAGGCGGATTCAATTCGACCATGATCATTGAATCCTATCCATCTTTCCAAGATTCAATTTGACAATGCTTGTTTAATTTGACACTGATTCAATTCGACAGTGCTTGTTTAATCTCATGTGGATTTAATTCTGCCCTAATCATTTAATCCTAACCATCTTTTCGAGAGTTAATTCGACCATGCCCGTTTAATTTTACGAGCATTCAATTCGGCCATGATTATTTAATGCTATCTTTCTTTTCGAGATTCAATTTCACCGTGCAAGTTTAATCTCATGCGGATTTGATTCAGCCAAAATCGTTTCATCCTATCCATCATTTCGAGATTCAATTCAACCGTGCTCATTTAATCTCATGCAAATTTAATTCGGCCATGATTGTTTAATCCTATCAATCCTTTCGAAATTCAATTTGACAAACCTCGTTTATTCTCAGGCGACTTCAATTCGACCATGATCGTTTTATCTAGTCCATCTTTTGTTGATTCAATTCTACTGTGCTCGTTCAATCTCACACAAATTCAATTCGACCAAGACCATTTAATCTTATCTATCTTTTCGAAATACAATTTGACAGTCCTCGTTTAATCTTAGGAGGAATCAAGTCGACCAAGATCATTTAATCCTATCCATCCTTTCGAGATTTAATTTGACAATACTCGTTTAATCTGACACTGATTCAATTCGATAGTGCTCATTTAATCTCATGAGGATTCAAGTTTGCCCTTATCGTTAAATCCAAACCATCTTTTCCGGATTCAATTCTACCGTGTCTATTTAATCTCACGAGCATTCAATTCGGCCATGAATATTTAATCCTATCCTTCTTTTGGAGATTCAATTTGACCTTGCACGTTTAATCTAATTCAGATTCGAATCAGCCATAATCGTTTCATCCTATCTATCGTTTCGAGATTCAATTCAACCGTGCACATTTAATCTCATGCAAATTTAATTTGGCCGTGATTGTTTATTCCTTCAAATCTTTTCGAATTTCAATTTGACAAAGCTCGTTTAATCTCAGGCGACTTCAACTTGACCACGACCGTATTATCCAATCCATCTTTTTGTGATTCAATTTGATCGTGCTCGTTTAATCTCCCAAAATTTGAATTCGGCCATGACCTTTTAATTTAATCTATCTTTTTAAAATTCAATTCGAAAAAATGCGTTTAATCTCAGGCAGAATCAATTCGACCATGATCATTTAATCCTATCCATCTTTTCGAAATTCAATTTAACAATGCTCGTTTAATCTAACACTGATTCAATTCGACAGTGCTCGTTTAATCTTAAGTGGATTCAATTCTGCCCTAATCGTTTAATCCTGACCATCTTTTAGAGAGTTAATTCGACCGTGCCCTTTTAATTTTACGAGCATTTAATTCGGCCATTAATATTTAGTGCTATCTTTCTTTTCGAGATTCAATTTGACTGTGTTAGTTTAATCTCATGCGGATTTGATTCAGCCATAATCGTTTCATCCTATCCATCATTTCGAGATTCAATTCAACCGTGCTCATTAAATCTCATGCACATTTAATTCGGCCATGATCATTTAATCCTATCAATCCTTTCGAAATTCAATTTGAAAAAGCTCATTTATTCTCAGGCGACTTCAATTCGACCATGATTGTTTTATCTAGTCCATCATTTGTTGATTCAGTTCTACTGTGCTCGTTCAATCTAACACAAATTCAATTCGACCAAGACCATTTAATCTTATCTATCTTTTCGAAATACAATTTCACAGTCCTTGTTTAATCTTAGGAGGAATCAAGTCGACCATTATCATTTAATCCTATCCATCCTTTCGAGATTTAAGTTGACAATGCTCGTTTAATCTGACACTGATTCAATTCGATAGTGCTCGTTTAATCTCACGAGGATTCAAGTCTGCCCTTATCGTTAAATCCCAACCATCTTTTCCGGATTCAATTCTACCGTGTCTATTTAATCTCACGAGCATTCAATTCGGCCATGACTATTTAATCCTATCTTTCATTTGGAGATTTAATTTGACCTTGCTCGTTTAATCTCATTTAGATTCGAATCAGCCATAATCGTTTCATCCTATCCATCATTTCGAGATTCAATTCAACCGTGCATATTTAATCTCATGAAAATTTAATTCGGCCGTGAGTGTTTATTCCTTTCAATCTTTTCGAATTTCAATTTGACAAAGCTCGTTTAATCTCAGGTGACTTCAACTTGACCATGACCGTATTATCCAATCCATCTTTTTGTGATTCAATTTGATTGTGCTCGTTTAATCTCCCAAAATTTGAATTCGGCCATGACCTTTTAATTTTATCTATCTTTTTAAAATTCAATTCGAAAAAATGCGTTTAATCTCAGGCAGATTCAATTCGACCATGATCATTTAATCCTATCCATCTTTTCGAGATTCAATTTGACAATGCTCGTTTAATCTAACACTGATTCAATTCGACAGTGCCCGTTTAATCTTAAGTGGATTCAATTCTGCCCTACTCGTTTAATCCTGACCATCTTTTCGAGAGTTAATTCGACCGCGCCCGTTTAATTTTACGAGCATTCAGTTCGGCCATGATTATTTAATGCTATCTTTCTTTTCGAGATTCAATTTCACCGTGCAAGTTTAATCTCATGCGGATTTGATTCAGCCAAAATCGTTTCATCCTATCCATCATTTCGAGATTCAATTCAACCGTGCTCATTTAATCTCATGCAAATTTAATTCGGCCATGATTGTTTAATCCTATCAATCCTTTCGAAATTCAATTTGACAAAGCTCGTTTATTCTCAGGCGACTTCAATTCGACCATGATCGTTTTATCTAGTCCATCTTTTGTTGATTCAATTCTACTGTGCTCGTTCAATCTCACACAAATTCAATTCGACCAAGACCATTTAATCTTATCTATCTTTTCGAAATACAATTTGACTGTCCTCGTTTAATCTTAGGAGGAATCAAGTCGACCAAGATCATTTAATCCTATCCATCCTTTCGAGATTTAATTTGACAATGCTCGTTTAATCTGACACTGATTCAATTCAATAGTGCTCATTTAATCTCACGAGGATTCAAGTCTGCCCTTATCGTCAAATCCAGACCATCTTTTCCGGATTTAATTCTACCGTGTCTATTTAATCTCACGAGCATTCAATTCGGCCATGACTATTTAATCCTATCTTTCATTTGGAGATTTAATTTGACCTTGCTCGTTTAATCTCATTTAGATTCGAATCAGCCATAATCGTTTCATCCTATCCATCATTTCGAGATTCAATTCAACCGTGCATATTTAATCTCATGAAAATTTAATTCGGCCGTGAGTGTTTATTCCTTTCAATCTTTTCGAATTTCAATTTGACAAAGCTCGTTTAATCTCAGGTGACTTCAACTTGACCATGACCGTATTATCCAATCCATCTTTTTGTGATTCAATTTGATCGTGTTCGTTTAATCTCCCAAAATTTGAATTCGGCCATGACCTTTTAATTTTATCTATCTTTTTAAAATTCATTTCAAAAAAATGCGTTTAATCTCAGGCAGATTCAATTCGACCATGATCATTTAATCCTATCCATCTTTTCGAGGTTCAATTTGACAATGCTCGTTTAATCTAACACTGATTCAATTCGACAGTGCTCGTTTAATCTTAAGTGGATTCAATTCTGCCCTACTCGTTTAATCCTGACCATCTTTTCGAGAGTTAATTCGACCGTGCCCGTTTAATTTTACGAGCATTTAATTCGGCCATTAATATTTAGTGCTATCTTTCTTTTCGATATTCAATTTGACCGTGTTAGTTTAATCTCATGCGGATTTGATTCAGCCATAATCGTTTCATCCTATCCATCATTTCGAGATTCAATTCAACCGTGCTCATTAAATCTCATGCACATTTAATTCGGCCATGATCATTTAATCCTATCAATCCTTTCGAAATTCAATTTGAAAAAGCTTGTTTATTCTCAGGCGACTTCAATTCGACCATGATTGTTTTATCTAGTCCATCATTTGTTGATTCAGTTCTACTGTGCTCGTTCAATCTAACACAAATTCAATTCGACCAAGACCATTTAATCTTAGCTATCTTTTCGAAATACAATTTCACAGTCCTTGTTTAATCTTAGGAGGAATCAAGTCGACCATTATCATTTAATCCTATCCATCCTTTCGAGATTTAAGTTGACAATGCTCGTTTAATCTGACACTGATTCAATTCGATAGTGCTCGTTTAATCTCACGAGGATTCAAGTCTGCCCTTATCGTTAAATCCCAACCATCTTTTCCGGATTCAATTCTACCGTGTCTATTTAATCTCAAGAGCATTCAATTCGGCCATGACTATTTAATCCTATCTTTCATTTGGAGATTTAATTTGACCTTGCTCGTTTAATCTCATTTAGATTCGAATCAGCCATAATCGTTTCATCCTATCCATCATTTCGAGATTCAATTCAACCGTGCATATTTAATCTCATGAAAATTTAAGTCGGCCGTGAGTGTTTATTCCTTTCAATCTTTTCGAATTTCAATTTGACAAAGCTCGTTTAATCTCAGGTGTCTTCAACTTGACCATGACCGTATTATCCAATCCATCTTTTTGTGATTCAATTTGATTGTGCTCGTTTAATCTCCCAAAAATTCAATTCGGCCATGACATTTTAATTTTATCTATCTTTTTAAAATTCAGTTCGAAAAAATGCGTTTAATCTCAGGTGGATTCAATTCGACCATGATCATTTAATCCTATCCATCTTTTCGAGATTCAATTTGACAATGCTCGTTTAATCTAACACTGATTCAATTCGATAGTGCTCGTTTAATCTCATGTGGATTCAATTCTGCCCTAGTCGTTTAATCCTAACCATCTTTTCGAGAGCTAATTCGATCGTGCCCGTTTAATTTTACGAGCATTCAATTCGGCCATGATTATTTAATGCTATCTTTCTTTTCGAGATTCAATTTGACCCTGCTAGTTTAATCTCATGCAGATTTGATTCAGCCATAATCGTTTCATCCTATCCATCATTTCGAGATTCAATTCAACCGTGATCATTTAATCTCATGCAAATTTAATTCGGCCATGATCGCTTAATCCTATCAATCCTTTCGAAATTCAATTTGACAAAGCTCGTTTAATCTTAGACGAGTTAAATTTGACCATGATCGTTTTATCTATTCCATCTTTTGTTAATTCAATTCTACTGTGCTCGTTCAATCTCACACAAATTCAATTCGACCAAGACCGTTTAATCTTATCTATCTTTTCGAAATACAATTTGACCGACCTCGTTCAATCTCAGGAATAATCAATTCGACATTGATCATCTAATCCTATCCATCATTTCGAGATTCAATATGACAATGCTCATTTTCTCTGACACTGATTCAATTCGATAGTGCTCGTTTAATCTCACTAGGATTCAATTCTGCCCTTATCGTTAAATCCAAACCACCTTTTCCAGATTCAATTCTATCGTGTCTGTTTAATCTCACGAGCATTCAATTCGGCCCGGACTATTTAATCCTATCTTTCTTTTGGAGATTCAATTTGACCTTGGTCGTTTAATCTCATTCAGATTCGAATCAGCCATAATCATTTCATCCTATCCATCATTTCAAGATTCAATTCAACCGTTCACATTTAATCTCATGCAAATTTAATTCAACCGTGATTGTTTAATCCTTTCAATCTTTTCAAATTTCAATTTGACAAAGCTCATTTAATCTCAAGCGACTTCAACTCGACCATGACCATATTATCTAATCCATCTTTTTGTGATTCAATTTGATCGTGCTTGTTTAATCTCAAAAATATTCAATTCGGCCATGACCTTTTAATTTAATCTATCTTTTCAAAATTCATTTTGATAAAGTGCGTTTAATCTCAAGCGGATTCAATTCGACCGTGATCGTTTAATCCTATCCATCTTTTTGAGATTCAATTTGACAATGCTCGTTTAATCTGACACTGATTCAGTTCGACAGTGCTCGTTTAACCTCACGTGGATTTAATTCTGCCTTTATCGTTTAATCCTAACCATCTTTTCGAGAATTAATTCGACCGTGCCCGTTTAATCTCACGAGCATTCAATTCGGCCATGATTATTTAATCCTATCTTTCTTTTCGTGATTCAATTTGACCATGCTCGTTTAATCTCATGCGGATTTGATTCATCCTTAATCGTTTTATCCTATCCATCATTTCATGATTCAATTCAACCGTGTAAATTTAATCTCATGCAAATTCAATTCGGCCATGATTGTTTAATCCTTTCAATCCTTTAGAAATTCAATTTGACAAAGCTCATTTAATCTCAGGCGACTTCAACTCGCCCGGGATTGTATTATCCAATCCATCTTTTTGAGGTTCAATTCGATCGTGCTCGTTTATTCTCACAAAAATTCAATTCGGCCATGACCTTGTAATTTTATCTATCTTTTCAAAATTCAATTTGATAAAGTGTGTTTAATCTCAGGCGGATTCAATTCGACGATGATCATTTAATCCTATCAATCTTTTCGAGATTCAATTTGACAGTGCTCATTTTGTTGGGATTATTGCCCTTAAATCCTTAGTGCCCTTAAATCTTTAGTGCCCTTAAATCTGATTGTATGATGCTATGTAGGAAATTATGTATGACGTTGTGTATGACATTATGTATGACTTAATATTGTGATTAATAAAGTTGTTTTATTACTATCTAAAATAATGGTAACATGAATATTTGAACATTATCATATAGTTCATGAGATGCATAGTATATGATTTATGTGAAAAGTCGCAGAAGATATAAATCAGAAGTTCTTTGTAAACTCAGAATTTTAGATCGTAGTCGGTGATGAAATTGGGCATTTCATCTGCGAAGACTATAATTTGTCAACTAAGATTATTTGTCTTGATCATGGAAGTAGTGACTTCTAGTTGACGTGTTGATATGTTTTAAGAGTTAAAACATATTGAATTGGACCACTGTGAGATTTTTGATTCTCCTAATGACTGTCAATTGAATAATAAATCTCATGACTTCTATTTGCATGAACTCTTAATCCTAAGAGAATAATGGACCTGATCATGAAGTGTAGGTTGCTTTGATATATCAGGACTGAGATCTAAAGTAACGGTCAAAACCTCAGTATGTTGGGCAGCCACATTTAGAGTTAATGGAACATATATTCTCAAGATGGAATTCATAGTCTCTTAACGGAGATAAAAAATATTCCCTTGAGATAAGTTTAATGGGTTTGTTATTCTGAATGTTTGGCCTAACTACTTTAGTAAATAGTTACTAAAGTATATATTTATGAAATTAGATTTCATAAATATATGATGAATAACTTAAAGGATTAAACTGGGTACTTAAGGATCAAGATGTAGTAATTTACAAAGTAGTAGTTTACTTTTATGACTTTGTATTACTACGAATATGAAGGGATTGCATGTACAATAAAGTCTTAGGATATAATTTATTAATAAGGTCTAGAATGCAATTATATTTATATAGTGGTATTAAATATAATTAATGGTAACTTTGGACTTGTCAAGAGTTGACAGAAAAGCCCAAGGCCCATTGAAGCTAGTGTCTTATTTGTTTCCTTTTGGTCCCAATCCAAGCCATATACTAAAGCCCAATTGGAAAATCCCAAAAGGGTAGCCCAATTAGATAATCAGTTATTAAGGGAGAAGCATACAGAATTTTTATATAGAGACATCTTCATGAAATGAAATGTATGTGAGTGTTGGACACTCTATCATCCTCTCTAGAACTGTAACGACCCAAGGAAAAGCGCTAGCCACATCTGCGCTATACCTTAAAAGGACTAGTCACAATTGAGGCTCCTTGTAGTTGTTAATAAAGCCCAGATCTACCCAGTAAATACCCGATGTGGGACTCATCACATACCTACACACATCACACAATCAATCAATTAAATTGGGGCATCACAATCTCCCCCACTTAAATCCCTAACGTCCTCGTTAGGGCCCACTTTGTGAGGTAGTGTCTCTGAGCCCACATGGGATTACCGGGTCGGCTCTGATACCATATGTAACGACCCAAGGAAAAGCGCTAGCCACATCTGCGCTATACCTCAAAAGGACTAGTCGCAATTGAAGCTCCTTGTAGTTGTTAATAAAGTTCAATTCAACCCAGTAAATACCCGATGTGGGACTCATCACATACCTACACACATCACACAATCAATCAATTAAATTGGGGCATCACAATGATCTATTGTGATGCCCCAATTTAATTGATTGATTGTGTGATGTGTGTAGGTATGTGATGAGTCCCACATCGGGTATTTACTGGGTTGATCTGGGCTTTATTAACAACTACAAGGAGCCTCAATTGTGACTAGTCCTTTTAAGGTATAGCGCAGATGTGGCTAGCGCTTTTCCTTGGGTCGTTACATATGGTATCAGAGCCATACCCTAGCCGGAAGTGTGGGCCCCACACACGAGGACGCGTGTGCCCGTAAGAGGGGTGGATTATAGTGACCCAAAAGGGGGTCTTGCATTTCCATGGAATCCCACATTGTTTAAGGAAGCACATGGAAATGTGTTTATAAGGAATGACCTCCCTTTAATGTGTAAAGGCCTTTTCCCCAGCGCAACCTGGAGAAGAACAAAACCGTGAGGGGCATGGGCCCCAAAGCGGACAATATCTACGCATTTGGGACGGGGTTGTTACAAGAACATACACACATAACTGATTGAGAGACCACACATCTTGGGCTTTAGTAGAATTGGAGTGAAGATTAAAAGTGTTCCCAAGCACTTATCATCTTCGGTTTTGAAATTCACCGCACCAAGGTACACTCTCTTGATTCTATATTCTGAAACTTACATAGTGCATGTTATCAATTGCAAATGAAGTAGATCCGTTAATTTTCTACTGCGTATGTTTTGTATGCGATTCAAACATGTTTTTCCATCAAATGGTATCAGAGCGGTCTTCAATTCCAATCTGTATAACATGTTTTTGTGAGTTTTAGAATTAGAGATAATAGTTTCATAATGTTAGAAGATTATATTTGTATTTAATTTTCTGCATGATTGTTGAAACTATGATTTGATGAAAACTTATATTGATATTATGATGTTGTTTAAATTTGAATTTAAGTATGTTAAATTGAACTTTAAGGCTATAGCATCAATGGAATTTAGTTTTGATATCAATCACTGTCTATCATGTTCGTATGATGCATGTTAGTTCATGAAAAGTTTTTAAAAACTGCCTTAGAAAATTTCTGAAAATTCAAAATACGCGAAGCTTGATCGATCGAGAAGCGATCAAGCATCCAGAACCTTTCTTGATCGATCGAGATATATGTTCGATTGATCGAGACTAGAAATTCAGAGGCTCGATCGATCGAGAAGCGATTGAGAATCCATCAAGAATCGGGAATTTAGAATTTTCTAAGTGTTTTTTTCATGTATAAAGAGCAAGGCTGTGTGTAATTAGTTTATGCATGTTTACAAAATAAAAACCTTATTTTAAAACATCTAGTGGGTGAGAGATACAAGGGTTGGATCTCACAGCCCCCATTGTTGGTTCATAGTAGTATGAAATATATACTTTGTCTTAGCTTCGAGCTTTGCATTCCATGCGGAGAGTATTTATTTCATGGTCCTACAGGATTGAATTTCTTGGTTTATAGTAGTTTGATCAAACATCTTGTCTTAGCTTCGAGCTTTGCATTCCATGCGGAGGGTGTTTTGTGTCATGGTACTACAAAATAAGCCTGTTAAGGGGATGCAATGTGGCTACACATGATTCTAGACAATGGTATACACTAGACTAAGTATTATAGTATCCTCTATGCTGAGTTCTTACTATAATTATTTAGAGGCCAAATGTATAATGGCATATTATTGGTGTTCGATAAGAGTTATCAACGTCCATGAAAACATCTAGTGGGTGAGAGATACAAGGGTTAGATCTCACGGCCCCCATTGTTGGTTTATAGTAGTATGAAATATATACTTTGTCTTAGCTTCGAGCTTTGCATTCCATGCGAAGAGTATTTATTTCATGGTCCTACAAGATTGAATTTCTTGGTTTATAGTAGTTTGATCAAACATCTTGTCTTAGCTTCAAGCTTTGCATTCCACGCGGAGGGTGTTTTGTGTCATGGTACTACAAAATAAGCCTGTTAAGGGGATGCAATGTGGCTACACACGATTCTAGACAATGGTATACACTAGACTAAATATTATAGTATTCTCTATGCTGAGTTCTTACTATAATTATTTAGAGGTCAAATGTATAATGGCATATAATTGGTGTTTGATAAAAGTTATCATGATAGCACTAATAATGAGAATAGTTCTCAATCAATCATAGTATTTTATATTCACTCTATGGTGAGGAATATTAATTATGGGATTGGGTTGTCATTGCATATATTATGGTTTTATTAAGGTTCAATACTATATGTTTATATGCTAAATTGATAATATCCAGTTTACTTATAATATTCATGTTTATTATTTTCAGATTTGAACATGGCATCATTTAGCCCACTTGTTACTATTCTTAATCAAAATAAACTGACTGGATCCAACTATGTTGACTGGAAAAGAAATTTGGACATAGTTTTTACAGCAGAAGAGCATAAGTATGTGCTTTCTCAACCATGTCCTAGCTTTCCTTTATTAGATGCTCTTCTTGAGGAAAAACAACGATATGATCATTGGCAGAAATCTAATAAAATGGCCAAGTGCTACATCCTAGCGTCCATCTCAAATGTTCTACAACATCAAATGCAAGATGTAGAACTAGCTTCAGAAATTATGCAAAGTCTGAAGGAGATGTTTGGTGAGCAAGGCTGTTCTGTAAGGCAAGAAATTATGAGGTAAATTTATAATACCAAAATGGCTAAAGGTAGTTCAGTAAGGGAACATTGTCTTACAATGATCTCTAATTTGAATACATTAGAGGTTTTTGGTGCCGATATTGATGGAGAATCCCAAGTGGATATGATACTCCAGCCCCTACCGGAATCATTCAAGGAATTCAAACTCAATTATAATATGAAAAAAAAAAAGATTTATTCATTGTTTGAATTGATGAATGAGTTGGTAGCGGCGGAAGACATCCTTGGTACTTCTAGTGTTAGTCTCAAAGACAATGTGGGTGAAGCTTCTATTTCTCAACCTAAGTCGAAAGGCAAGGGTAAGAAGAAGAAGAAGAAGAAGGACTTCACTAAGCAAGAAGGTAAGCAAATTGCCTTAGGAGTTGCCGACAAGGGAAAGAAAATCAAAGAAAAATGTTTCCATTATGGTGAGAAAGGACATTGGAGGAGGAATTGTCCAAAGTTCAAAGCTGCCAATAAGGGTATGAAAAGCTCATTCCTCCTTGAAATATGTTTAGTACAAAATCCCATGGATTCCTGGTGTGTGGATTCAGGTTGTACTAATCATATCTACAATTCTTTGCAAGGGTTCAAGGAGACCAGAAGGCTTAATAAAGGGGAATTGTTTCTTACTTTGGTTGATGAGAGTAGGATTCCAGTTGTAGTTGTTGGTATTTATAATTTATGTTTTGAGTCAAGGGTTTTAATATTAGATTATTGTTTGTATGTACTTAATGTTCGTAGGAATTTAATTTCTGCAACTTATTTGGGTAAACATGGATATTGTGTTATCCTTAAAGACAATGTTGTAATAAAGAAAGGTAAAGTGTTTATCTGTTCTAGCAATATTGTGGATGGTCTTTATATTTTAACCCCTGATAAGCATGAATTATATAATTCTAAATTAGATAATGATTCACATGTAAAATCATTAAAGAGAAAGTTTTCTTCTACTAGTGATGCATATCTTTGGCACTTGCATTTGGGTCATATTAATCGAAATAGGAATCAAAGACTGATTAAAGATGGACTCATAGAGCCATTGGATTTTGATGAATTTCCAGTTTGTGAATCCTGTTTGGAAGGCAAAATGACCAAATGACCTTTTAATGCAAAAGGTAGAAGAGCACAAGAGTTGCTAGAACTAGTACATTCAGATGTATGTGGTCCTATGTCAATCCAAGCAAGAGGTGGCTATGAGTATTTCATTAATTTCACTGATGATTACTCTAGATTTGGTTATGTGTACCTAATGAAACGGAAGTCCGAGGGCTTTGAAAAGTTCAAAGAGTTTAGGGTTGAAGTTGAGAATCAATTGGCTAAACGCATAAAGGCCATTCGATCTGATAGTGGTGGTGAATACCTTCTTGGGAATTTTAAGGATTACCTAACTAAAAATGGGATTGTATCTCAATTGACTGCACCTAGACTCCACAACAAAACGGTGTAGCGGAAAGAAGGAATGAGACTCTTTTAGATATGGTTAGGTTCATGATGAGTTATTCGACTCTACCAATTTCCTTTTGGGGATACGCCTTAAATACTACAATGTATCTTCTAAATTTAGTACCTTCGAAGTCTGTTCCTAAAAAACCTGTAGAGTTGTGGAATGGGCGTAAGCTTAGTTTGAGACATCTCCATATTTGGGGTTGTCCTGCACATGTGTTGAAAGTAAAGTCTAACAAGTTATAGTCTAAAATAGAAGTGGTTTTCTTTGTAGGGTATCCAAAATGGACTGTTGGAGGTTTATTCTATAGTCATAAAGATAATAAAGTGTTCGTTAGTATACACCACAAGGTTTATTCTACAATGTATCCAAAATGGAAAATGACTATATGAATGATTATACTCCTAGAAGTAGAGTTGTTTTGGCTGAAATGAGTGAACCTATAAATGAACAACCAATGAATGAAATTAGGGATGATGTGGCTGTATTAGATACACCACAAGATACTACTCATGAGATGTCTAGTACACAAGTGCCTCGTCATAGTGGGAGGATTGTTAGGCCACCTATAAGGTTTATAGGTCTGGGAGAAAATTACGAAGCTATCTCAGAAGAGGCCGAAACTAATGGCACTAAACCTGTTGGTTGCAAATGGGTTTACAAGAGGAAGAGAGGGATAGATGGAAAGGTTGAAACCTTTAAAGAAAGGCTAGTGGTGAAAGGGTATACACAAAAGGAAGGTATTGATTATGAAGAAAACCTAGTAGCAATGCTTAAATCTATCAGAATTCTATTATCCATTGCTGCTCATTATGATTATGAGATTTGGAAAATGGATGTCAAGACTACATTTCTCAACGGCAATCTTGAGGAGGAAATCTTGTTGGGTAATATACATGTTTGCATCGAATACAAAACACGCAGCGGAAAATAAACGGATCTACTTCATTCGCAATTGATAACATGCACTATGCAGGTTTTAGAATATGAGAACAAGAGAGTGTACCTTGATGCGGTGAAATTCAAAACCGAAATGAAGAAGTACTCGGGAACACTTTCAATCTTCACTCCAATTCCACTTGATGCCCAAGATGTGTGGTCTCTCAATCAGTTCTATGTTTTCTAGAGAGAATATGAAAGAGTGTCTCTCTTCCTTATATTCATCATCTTACACATACAAACCATTTCATTCTATATAAAATTTTGTATGTTTCTCTCCACATAACTGATTATCTAATTGGGCTAGCCTTTTGGGCCTTCCCAATTGGGCTTTAGTGTGTGGCTTGGAGTGGGACTAAAAGGGAACAAATAAGACACTAGCTCCAATGGGCCTTGGGCTTTTCTGTCAACTCTTGACAAGTCCAAAGTTACCATTAATTATATTTAATACCACTATATAAATATAATTGCACTCTAGGTCTCATCAATAAATTATATCCCAAGACTTTATTATACATGCAACCCCTTCATTAAATATTCGTAGTAATACAAAGTCATGAATATAGACTGCCACTTTGTAAATTACTACATCTTAATCCTTGAGTACCCAATTTAATCCTTTTGAGTTATTCACCATATATTTATAAAATCCAATTTCATAAATATATACTTTAGTCTTACTAAAGTGGTTAGGCCTAACTCTCTGAATAACTGTACCCATTAAACTTATCTCAAGGGAATATTTTATATCTCTGTTAAGAGACTATGAATTCCATCTTGAGAATAAATGTTCCATCAACACTAAATG